>CAMAPF010001154.1:0-311803 GCA_945859915.1 Cuscuta epithymum
GGACCAAGTCCCGGGAGTCCAAATCCACATTTTCCCTATAAATACTCCCATAGGGAGTAGTTGTAAGGGGTTGAGAAATATTAATTACAAGCTTTCTCTCTCTAACTCTCACTTATCTCTAGATTAATACTCTATCAGTATGTAATTATGCATTAATATAACTATTATGATGATATTAATACAGTAGAGATTGTGCTAAAAAAACATGGTAATAGTAACATATTAACATTTAGAGTTATACGACAAATATATTTTCCCCTTGGACGGATTCCAATTTTCAAAGTAGCCTAAATCAGACATGATCATACATTATAAGTACTAAATCAAAATCAAGCATTCCAGCCCAGTTGGTTGTGAGATTATCGTGCCTAGTAGGAGGTCTCGAGTTCGAATCCCGCTAGGCACACAAGAGTTGAAAACTCAATAAAGTGAGTTTCAGCCTTGATTAATCCAGGCTCCCCACAGCCCCCCTTCCCCAGACCCCCTGGAGTAAATTATATACTACGTATATGTGTGTGTGTGTGTAGGGATGAGTTCAAATGAGAAGACATCTTTAACGTGTAAAATGAGAATTAATCTCAACCGTCCAAACTGTCAATCTGATGCACAATAACCCTTATCCGATGCACTTTTGAATAGACCTTATTTGATGCACTTTTCGAATAGTGCATCAAATATGGTCTATTCGAAAGTGCATTGGATAGGGGTTATTGTGCATCTGATCGACACTTTGGACGGATGAGATTAATTCTCATTTTACACGTTAAGACTTTTTTTATTTGATCCAAATTCTTGAGTTCAAATGAGAAGACATCTTAATGTGTAAAATGAGAATTAATCTCAGCCGTCCAAACTGTCGATCGGATGCACAATAACCCCTATCAGATGCACTTTCGAATATATAGTATATATGATATATATATATATATATATATATATATATAATATATATTATATATATATATATATATATATATAATATATATATATGTAGGGTAAGGTTCAAGTGAGAAGAATCCTTTAGGTGAGAAATGAGAATGAATCTCAGCCATTGGATTCGACTAAGGTTGCAGTAAAAGACACTTCATGATGCACTGAAATATGCAATCTAGCACGGGTGGCATTTCTGTAAATACTTCTGAAAAATCCGTATTACACGTGTCTAGTGCAACATGAAGCTATTTCAGTTCAACACTGTCAAATATTAGTGCAACATGAAACAGTTTTAGTTGCAACATGTGTAAAATTTAAATATTACTGCAACATAAAGCCAAGTTTAGTGCAACTTCGTAAATCCAATGGCTGAGATTCATTCTCATTTCTCACATTAGATGCATTTCTCACCTGAACCAAAATATAATATATATATATATATTATATATATAGTATATATATATATATATAGTCTATATAATATATACAACAATATAATTATGAATGAGGGTTGGTATCCCCGAATTATGTCAACACGCTTAAGGCATAAGATGTTGTACATTCTTATTAGAAGATGGAACCCTGTTTTTTTATTGTCTGCTTTACCCTTACTGTCCGTGAGTTATTTAACTTTCGCTATACGGGAGTTCCTAAAAAAAAACTTCCGTTATAAGGAGTAGTTTTGGCTGTTTATACGTTACAAAACTATTTAGGGGTAAGCCGGGTAACAACTAACAATGTACGAGTATATCTTAATGCTTTACATGGAATGGTTTTGCAACGGAATGGCGTATACAAATCCTATAGGGATGGTCATGCCATCTAATCTTTTATTTTTATTTATTTTTATTTCTTCTATTATTCTTTTCCTTTTTTGGATGTGAACTTGTTATTGTATTATTGATTTTTTTCTACTCTTAGGGCTTGTTTACAACCAATTAAAAAAAGTGATTTTGGCTTTTTTTTTAAGAAAAAAGCACTTATTTTTCCAAACACTACCAACTTTTACTTCTTCGATTTTCGTGTGTAGAATCTACTTTTTACTTTTTTCTATTACACAAAAAGCACTTATTTTACCAAACACTACCAACTTTTACTACTAATCACTTTTTCCCCAAAAGTGCTTTTATTTAAGCACAAGTGGTTGCAAACAGAGCCTTAGTCCTCCGATTATTATGTCATTGACACTTTTAGTACTCGACTATGATTTTTCCATTTTTAATCCTTGACTATTGTGCTAGAGACACTTTTGGTACCCGTTTTTTGAAAATTTCCATATTTAGTCTTTCAACTTTTATAAAAGTGACACTTTTGATCCTTCAACTATTATAAAAGGGACATTTTTAGCCCCCCCACTTATTGTGGCAAAATCACAATGGGAGGATTAGAAGTGTCAATTTGACAATACTCAGGGACTAAATGTGGGAAACCTTAAAGTCGGGGACTAAAAGTGTCTCTAGCACAATAGTCGAGGACTAATAATGGAAAAAACTAGAAGTCGAGGTACCAAAAAGTGACATCGACATAATAGTTGGGGACCAAAAATGGCAAAAATTCTTATATTATTTTATTTCTTCTATCAGTAACAATGAACTTCTCACTCACCTTAGAGCATCCCCAATGCTACACTATGCAGCGGTTCACATGTGACATGAGAGAGAACCACATAAAAATTAGCAAATAAATCATCTTTCTCCTTATTTGAATGATGTTATACAATTTTGATAAGTTTTTCTTTGCAATGTCAAGCACAATGTCAACATCTAGACAGTCTTCTTGACATTGTGGAGAAAAACTTACAAAAATTGTATAAAAATCATTCAAATAGAGAAGAGACATAATTTATTTGATTATATTTATGTGGTTATCTCTCATGTTTAATATAATCTACGGAGTATAAAAGATTATAGTTTATAATCTCTTACGATTTCACAGTTATTGTTTTTTTCCGAACATACTCAATTATTTCATTTAATTGTATGCATTATTATAAACTTTCTTGTACTTTATATATATATAAATTATATTTTTTTTGGAGAAAATATATTGTTACAATTACGGATTATATGTTCAATATAAGAAATGTTTTACATGTGAGCTAACATACACAAATTTCCAATCTAAGGTCCATGCTACATAGCTAATTAAATACGTGGCTTAAATGTAATCTTTTATTGCTTTCAAACACATATGATTACAATCTTGTTAGGAATGTGAAATACTCATTGCGCACAAAAATGGTTTGTGCACAACTATATGCATTTGGATGATATTTACATCAATATTTTTAATGTATTCCTTAAAATTGATTAAGGATGAACCACATAATCACATATTTTCCGCACAATAATTGAGTTGACATGGAATATAATTATTCTGGCAATTTTTATAATATACGTAGTATAAGATGAGCCTGTTTGGTAACACTAAAATTGGATGAAGTAGCTGATTCTGGTGAACATATATGAAGTTCTGGCTGAAGTGGCTATATTGGCTGATTCTGCTAATTTATGAATAAATTATATTTAAAATACATTTTATTAATAAAATAAAGAAAAATTATATGAAATAATAACTAAAATAGTCATCTACTGTAACTTCAGTCAATACAACCAGAAAAGTAACTACAACCTTACTTTTGTTATTATTACATAATTCAGCGCGTGAAATAAAAAAATTATATGCTTGGTAAAAAAGTTGGTTGATAAGCCCGATAAGGCGAAAAACATAGTCACCAAATAGGCTCGATATGTAAAATTCCATTATCTATTTATGAAACTCCTAACAATTTTGCATATGACACTTTTTAAAAAAAGATAATATTATTTTAATATTGGGCAAACACTCTCGCGCCTTGCGCGAGTAATCGCTAGTATACATATATATAGGAAAGTTCATGTCAGGACCTCCAAAAACGGACCTCCGTACAGACCTCGTCGTTTGGGCCGCTTCCCGGTGGAATTTGTTGATGAAAATTTTTGAGCATGTTCTTCATCAAGTCTAGTTTACCCATACCCAAATTTCAGCTAAAAAATCCATCGGGAAGGCAGTCAAATAATTTTTGGAAGTTAACTGCATTTTATATGTATACAAAGTGCGCAGTTAACTTCAAAAAATCATTTGACTGCCTTCCCGATGGAATTGTTAGCTGAAATTTGGTATGGGTAAACTAGACTTGATCAAGAACATGCTCAAAAAAATGTCATAAAAAATTTCCACCGGGAAGGGGCCCAAACGCCGAGGTCCGTACGGAGGTCCGTTTTTGGAGGTCCTGACAGGAACACTACTCTATTTTCCGGACCAGTTAACTTGCAAAAATCATTTGACGACCTTCCCGATTGAGTTTTTGGCTGAATTGTTTTCTGGATAAACTAGACTTGATGGAGAGCATGTCATAAAAATTTCATCAAAAAAAGCCACCGGGAAGGCGGCTAAACGCCGCGATCCGGACGGCTGGTTCCGGTCAGGAACTCCTGACCGGATCATTACTCTATACACACACACACACATACACACACACATGCATACATACATATGAATTACGATAGAACATTGATTATAATGGACAAATTACACAAGATCAGACCTGACTTTCTTAGTTATAAATACGCATAAACGAAACATTTATCAGATCACATCAGATCGTTTCACATCAGACGAGATTAGATATAAAAAAACAGATCGGACCGGCAAATTTGGGTAAAAACACCCTTAGCGGATTAAAATTCCTAAGCCTAGAGTATTTATAGTTGAGCCCTTGAGTACCAAGGGCGTTCAGAACTTCAGATCTATGTTGAAAGAACCGGACCGGACCGGGCGGGTCGACTCGGAACCCGGTCACCCGGCTCCTGATCCGGTCTGGTTATGCTCCAGCCCGCTAAGTTGATAAAACCCGGAAAACCCGAGTGACCCGGGTAGAACCGGGACGCACCCGGAAGTCCGAACCGCATAAACCCATTATTTTTTCAAAAACCCGGAAAAAGGACAGACATGTCACCTGCGGGAATCGAACTTGCACTGCTAGGAAGGGGTTTTGGCTTTCTTTCCACTCGGCCACCATCACTTGTTGGTAAAACGTATAGCTTTCACTTTTATATTCCATATTACGTGCGTACCATTCATTAACATTAACTAATTAACTAACTAAACAATTCATAATAACAACAATAATAATGCATATATATTATACGGACTATATTATATTCCATATCTCAATTAAATGTGAGAACATATTTACATTATATTTTAATGATTTTGTAATTGATGTTATATCTATATTTATTATCCACCTACATCCACATTTGTTTTAAATTTTATTATAAAAACCAACTCTAAATAATGATTTCATAATGGCTTTATGTTGTATCATAATTATTAATTTATGAAAGAATAACATTAGAATTTAATATTATATACGTATAAATATTAAATATTAAATGTGTGTGAGTTGACCGGGTTTTCTGGTCGTTGACCGGGTTGACCCGCCGGGTCCGGGTTGACCCTTGACCCGACCATCGCTCCGGGTCGCCCTCCGGTCCGGTTCTTACAACATAGCTTCAGATCCGCCGTCGGCTATATACTTGCATTAAGAGCACGTACCTAGGACGAACAAAGCTCGATTGATCTTTAAATCTCTTCTGCGCCGATGGAGAATTGGGAATTACCCGTTGAGATGGTGATTGAGATCCTAGTGAGACTTCCGGTAAAATCTCTAATGCAATATAAATGTGTGTGCAAATTCTTTCATAATCTCATCAAGAACAACCACCAATTTATGCGCAAATTCCATGAGTTAAATAGAGGGAAATACGATTGTGCTGTTCTTGAGTTTGAAGGTGGATGGGTGAGCCCGAATAAGGTATTAGGTTTGCTTCACAAAGAGGTGGACTCTGATGAGATGGAGTTGAAGTATCTATACATTCCAGATTGTTTCGCAAGTTTTTTGACTTGTTCTCAAGGAATTTTATGCTTGGTTTTGGGTAAGCCTGGTGATATTGTGACCCACTCAGGTCCAGCCTCGGTATTTACGGGCTATGATGTTCTGATATGGAATCCTTTCATACGAGAAATCAAGCAACTGCAATCTGGAATCTGTAATATAACTTTGGTCGTAATGAAAAAAAACTATGTCGTTATTATGCTTGAGTTTTGGTTTTCTATTGAAAGAAATTGATATTTGTGGTGAATGTCATTTGTCATTTTGTATTTTTGTGCATGTGGCTAGTTAGAGTATTCTTATTTCTTGGAGGTTACTCATTTTGTACTACGTATTTGTTTTTGAAAGTTAGATTATCCAAAATAAAAGTTCTTATGTGGTTGACATGGTATGGCGGGTCTGCCACTCGCAGTTAACTTTCAAAATTATTATAATGTTTTTAATTAAATATCTTTCTATATTTAATTTTTTTTATGTTGCCCTTAATTTGATTATATCAATGAATTCGACTTGATCAAACATGCTAAAGTTTATCAATAATATGCAAGGCCGTAGTTGGCTAGCTTAAAATGTTTTGAATTAAATATCTTTTTATATTTAATTTTTTTAATTATGTTGCCCTTTGATTTTATCAATGAATTTGACTTGATCAAACATGCTAAAGTTTATCAATAATATGTAAGGCCGTAGTTGGCTTAAACCTTCTGATGCATAATAGGGATCCAAGCATATGTAATTAGGAGAGATTTGAGCTACTAGGGGTGAGGAAGAAGATGAATAGTAGAAAGTGAATTGTGTATGAGTAATGAATTATGGAATTATGAATTTAGGGGTTACTAGAGGCTTCGTTGAGGAGTATAAATAGAGAAATAACAGGCCGGGCCGCTAATATGGGCTCGATAGGCCCAGGTACATAAAAGACTAATCTAGTGCATACAAATGATATATGAACGGGAAAACTGTCAATTACACCCTCCTACTATGTACGGAAAGTCGATTAGGTCCTCGTACTTTAAAAACACCCAATTATATCCTCGAACTCTTGAAGAACGTTCAATTGAGCATATCTAGCAGGTCACCAACCAGTCGCCCGGTAAGCTGCACGTGTGGCAGGCCACGTGGCAATTTTTATCTTTTCTACTACGTATTTCTTTTCTCTTTTTCTTTTCTTATCTCTCTCGTTCTTTTCTTTCCCAGCGCGTCTCTGCAACAGTGTTCGTTCCCTCTGCAATTTTTTTTCTTCTTCCATCATTTTCATAGCTTAAAATATACGGAGTATTAGGGCTCCAACCATTCCTTTCATTTTCTCTTCGGTCTCATCTTTGACTATTTCAGAAATTAAGGTGCCCTGCCAACAATAGTGAGCTCGTCCTAGATCCGAGCATCAATTTCGACGGCGCCACTGTTGACGATGGCGGATGCGAATATGGATAGATTCCGACCGCTACGAGATCTTCCAGACTTCTGCAGAAAGTGGTGGCATCTGCCGTCCTCGAAACACTCTATCTTCTCCTCTGTTCGTTTCTTCTTTTGCCGGGTAAATTCCGGCGACGTTGAGGAAGACTTCAATGAGCATTAAACTGCAATGGTTGAGATGGTTTCTGGGAAGAAGATGTAAGCTCCTTAATGTAAGCTCGATTTCCGGCCACCTCCTTAATGTAAGCTCGATTTCCGGCGAGTTGGTTTCTGGGAAGAAGATGAATGAGGCTGTGTACAAGAAAAAAGGAAAGAGAATGGCAATAAAAAAGAAAAGAAGAAATAAGAAACAGAGGTCGGAATACAAACAGAGGGGGAATAGGCGCAGGAGGTGTTCTGCGTACGACCCAGGTAACAATGAGGATGGGAAGAAAGAAGAAAATAAGGAAATGGAAAGGAAAATAACAAAAAAGAAAGAAAAATGAAAAAATAGCCACGTGGTCTGCCACATGGGCTGCTACGTGTGTAGTTAACCGGGAGACCGGTAGGTGACCTGCTATATATACTTAATTGAACGTTTTTCAAGAGTTCGAGGATATAATTGAGTGTTTTTAAAGTACAAGGACCTAATTGATTTTCCGTACACAGTAGGAGGGCGTAATTGACAGTTTTCCTATATATTGGTATTATTGAACTGTACAATAATACCAATGAGATCCGGTAAGCGTGTGTGGGCCGCTGTTCGAGCCCAATAGTCGTGAGACCCAGGGGTCCGAGTCTATATACTCTATCACCTTCTATGGCATTTCATTAATGAAAAATTGTTGTTTTACACAAAATTAGTATACAAATTTGTAAACAACCCTTCTAGTTGTTGGCCGGTGTACAAGCAAATTGTTTGAAAGGAGGCACGATTGTATGTCAAAGTGTCTATGTACATAGACAATTAACAATTTGTGTACAAATCTCGTGTACACCAAGAATGATTCTTCATACATATACAATCAATCAATATATATATATATAAAAGAGGAACTTTTTAAAAGCATACAATGCGCCACATAAGACTGCCATGTCATCATATATAACAATTATTTAATTAGTTTATATACCTTTTATTTTATTATTACATTCTATTTTTATTACATGTTGAATTGTTAATACAGAAATCTACCTTATTTGGTAAATTTGGAAAATAAAAATCCATCTTATTTGGTAAATTTGACAACCTAAAAATTATGGGAACCTCAACTTGGATTTAGAAACATCAAACGTGCATCCTTTAAAAAAACATCAAAGTTAATTAATGGAATCCAATATATTATTACGTATGGCCTATCCCATATTAAATACTATTCAAGCTTCTTTTTTTACTTCATATATTGGTTAAGAACTTTAGACAACTTTTTTTTGAAAGGATTAGTTTAGAGAACGTATAAATGTCCAATTGAAAAAGTGTTTTGAAATTTTAAAAACTACATGTTGAAACATTTTTAATGTGACTAAATAATGAGTAAAATCATTCGAATTTTTCACTATTAAAATTAATAAAAAAAAATTATTATGCATACCATTCAGACAAAACTTAATCGATTGCAGCATATATAATCAGACAATTCGATCAATTTTATTGATATCAAACGGGCTCTATATTAAATTGAAGGGTTGTTTACGCCTTTTCTATTAAGTACTGTCGGAATTAAGACATCTCTATAGGTTAAGATGTATACCGGGATAAAATTATATTTGTATATGAAGTTGTTTATTGTGTATGTTTAATAAACAGTCTGAATCAAGTCAAATAATCAATTTAGTATTGTTCTTAGATTATAGTGTCAATGAAAAACTTCATTTATTAATTAATATTAATTGATTCCACAACCAATTTTTAAAAAAACGCATTTAAAATTAGCTAAATTACATACTGTCCGTGCATCGCACGGGCTTGAAAGCTAGTATATATATAAAAGAGACACTTTTTAAAAACATACAGAGTGCCACATAATTCTGTCATGTCATCATATAAAACAATTATTTAATTAATTTCTATATGTTTTATTTATTTTTTGCGTCCTATTTTTATTAGAAAATCCAACGTACATGTAAGCAGATTTTAATTTCCAAGTTCAGAATTTAGAAACCAAAAGCCTACCTAAGGATTTAGGCTATATACCATATTTAACTTTAAACTTTAATGACCATACAAACCAATTAAGGAATAATGATGACCGTAGCTTCAGCATGGGAATCCAATTTGATTGGATCTGCAATATTAAATTGAGAACTTCTAAACATTAGTTTTTATTATGTACACTGCCTCTTCTATTCACATCCATTAGGCTATATTCGTTATGTTTCTAAATTCTAAATTCAGAAACATAAAAAAAACTACGCATAGTGCATATGTAGGATATTATATAAATTGAAAGAGAATGTAAATTAAAGTGTATTTGACTATTTTCACTACTGACTATCTCTTTCGTTTGATAAATTTTGCTTATTGTTATTATATCAAGAATGTCATCACGGTAACATAGTATATCAAGAATGGCACTGTTTTTACTTTTTAGTAGAGGGGTTGGGATGATATTTTTGGTATAGTAGGATGGTGTATTTGAACTTTTTTTCTGTTAAGTCCTCTATTACTAAAAAAAATAAATAAAACCCGGATTATAAAAATTGTAATGAGATGAATTCAACAATATTTAAATATGTCGGAATAAAATAATATTTGTATTTGTAAGTTGTTTAGATTATAGTGTCAATGAAAAACTCCATTTATTTATAAAAATTTATTCCACAATCAATTTAAAAAAATCACATTTAAAATTGGGTTTTTTACAACAATATTACTAAAATAAAACTTATTTACATAAATATGACTATTCATTACTACATCGTAATGTTGTAGTAACTTAAGTTCAGAACTTGAACATGAATTACTATGATTTCATTACTACTCTAGTAACTAATCATATTTTTGTAAATCATCTTTATTTTGGTCATATTAATGTAATTATTTCTTTAAAATTAGCTAAATTATGTACTGCCCGTGCATCGCACGGGCTTGAAAAGTAGTCCTAAAAAACAATCGACCCTATTCTTAATAAATGCATTTTTAACTCTTAATAAATAAATAAATTCATTTCATTGCCGATTCTTTTTAATGGGTTTGGTCTTTTGGATCGAGAAAACATTGTTAATGGGGGACCTATATCATACTACAACATTACTAACTTCTTCCACCAAAACTTTTTCATATTTGACTTCTTATGTCAAATATGGAAACTATTGGCCAATGATTTTCAATAGCTTAGTATAATTATATGAAATTTATAAATTCTAATGAAAATAAAATATTTTCAACAAAGAACATTTTCATATGATTTCTATTTTATAAATTGTTTCCTATAAAAATATCTCATTAGTCAAAGTTTAATGCAGCACAAATACTTCACTATAGTATCATATTGAAAACGTTCCAATATCAGATACTGTAGAATACCTGTATCATGTGCTTCCCGGTCATAAATGCATTTTATTAAAATTTTCCAACAATTTGATAATCATTATGAAATTTCGGATACCCGTATCCTGATACACGTACCAATTTTTTATAAATAAAAACACCAAAAATTTACATAAAAATTCTTTAAAAAATGTGAAACTAAAAATAAATTTTACATTGCTTTGATCTTGCACACAACTAAGTATATGGACGACAAGTAAAATGTGGTATGTTGGAGGAATGTTATGCTTGGTTTTGGGCAAGTCTGGTGATAGTGTGACCCACTCGAGTCTAGCCTCCCTGTTAACAGGCTACGATGTTCTGATATGGAACCCTTTCATACGAGAAATCAAGCGACTGCCCTCTGTCTTGGAAGGAATGTTTTGTCCCACTCGGGGTGTGGAATCATCAGGGAGGAGATGGTCGTCGTCATTCTCATTTGGTTGCCATTCCATTTCAAAATATTTTATGTCGTTACTCCGTAAACGGTTGTCCTCGCGAAGGAAACAATCCTATGCATTATCTAGTTTGCATTGATCTTGGAACTCAAGAGATGAAGTTGGTTTATTTAACTCCAGGAAAGAAGATCATTAAAATTGTTTCCACTTCAGCGGGGGGGTCGTATGTTCAAGTTTGCACGGATACTGATCATATTAACACAGTCCTTGATAGCGATTTCAAAATTCCTCATCATGTTACCTCCGCTCGAACATACCAAGCAAGTTTGGAATTCATTCCATAACAAAAAACCTGCATCTATCTATCTGTCTTATTTCGAACTCTTCTTCCATCTTGTTGCACTTACATATGGTTCTACTTTCACTTGGTTTTGAGCAAGTAGTAATCAGTCTTGTGAATTCGTTTTAGTGTAGTCTTCAACTGTGTCTATGTAATTAAGTCATTGCCTTTACTTGTATCTTCGTTTTCTTCATCATTCTCTAACAGTTTTACTGGTTTTGTATACTCCGTAGTTTTTATAATATTACTATTATCACTATTATTTGTCATTTTGTATATGTGAGTAGTTAGATATATATCTATTCTTATTTCTTGGAGGTTACTAATTTTGTATGTGTATGCAAAGTTAGATTATCTTAAATAAAAGTTCTTATGTGGTTGACATGTAAGTTATGGGTCTGCCACATTCAATAGCTTTTTAGTTAAAGTAATAATTTTTTCAATCAATGTATTTCACTTGTGTCATGACTGTTTTATAACTAATACGGAGTACTTCACAAGTGTGTTACAAAATTTGAACACTCTTACCAACTTTATTTTCAATACACTATTACTCAATAAATCATTAACTAATGTACTTTAAATACATTTACTTATGGTAGTAATTAAAGTTGGAACCCATCGTATATTAAATACATTTAAGGCTCAGTACAATTTATAATCCAGTGTACCTCCTCCCTATATATAGTGTGTCATGTAAGTAGTCAAAGCAGTGTGGTAATTAAAAGCATACTGCTTTTTCTATAAAAATTTTCAATACATACTTTAGTTAACTAGATGGAGATGATTAAAACAAAATCAAGAATTTTATGTGTTTTCCTTTACGAATAGCTACCCCGTTTTACCGAATAGTAGTACCAAATAGTAAAAATCAAAACACAAAATGAATATATGCCTTCATTAAATTATTTAATACTGGGGTACATATTTATTCTTGTAGCAAAAACAAAGCTGCTATAGACCCTATAGTACATACAGCATAAATACGCTTAATTTATTTAGGAACTTCACAATAATTATATTTGATCGATGCATATAACTGTAATTATATGATCGAATTATTTGTATTTAGTTTTATTTAATACAACAATGTGAAATAGTTAAGGGCATATTTGAGAATTATCAGAACGATAGAGCTGACATCGATTGTTTCTAGCTCTACAACAATTTGTGCAATTTGGCTTAGTGCTCTTATTATTTGGTGGGCAGATCATATATTCTACTCCAGGGGCACAATCTGCAGTGCAAATCTGAGCACTAACATGTTCCACGTTATTTTCCAGAAAAAGGATACCTGCCATATAAGAAAACATATAAGCTTCTTTTTTAAATATGGGTTGGAACCAAAATCACATCCAATGAATTGAATTGGCCTAATATAAAATTGTTAAGTTTTTAAAAAAATTATACACGATCATTATTATGTCGCAAGATTTAAAATCCTTCGTAATTCAAATTTTCAAGTCAAACTTCATTAAAAACTCATTTAGTAACACTCAAATCTCAAATCGATTGATTTCACTTAAATTATTAAGTTATGGCTTATTAGGCAGCTTATGATGAAAAACTTATACTTTAAAAATTATATACTCGTATATATTTATCAATACAATAAAGAAAAATTATATGAAAAAATAGTTAGAATAATCTTTTACAATAACTTCGGCCATTCAATCATACAAGTAACTATACGTTACTTATTTTGATTATTACACAATTCAGCGTGCGAAGTCAATAATTAATGTTTGATGAAAAGATCGAGTGATGAGACTAATAAATCGAAAAGAGAGATCGAAAAGAAAATTATAATAGATTTGAAAATAGGGGCCTGCTTAAAAAATGTACTATATACTATGTATTTCATAATATTAAAGTATATTGATTTGTTATACCGGGTATATAATACATTCGTACTTGACACATATTTGTACATATACAGCTTGTGCAGTAGTTGTTTGTGTGCAGTGTGATAATTACGTTAAATGTGTGTCAAGTGTGTACAAATTTTGTATAGAATTATTGTAATATATACACCAAAGCACATAAATACACACACGTACGTACCACTCAGAAGGAGGATGGTGAAGAACACAACTTTGTTACACGCAGCCATAACACGCCGTTATGCCTAGCCAATTCGATGATGATATTGATAATTACTTATGATAACGACGACAACGAAATTTATTATACAACTATTGAGTTGCATCCTGCAAATCTATTTATAGGCAAAATTGAAGGTGGAGTGCGACATTATTAAATAATATAATAGAGAAAAAAATACTTCAAGTTTATCTTATTGCATGAGTTGCACGATGATAAAAATCATTTTCTTATTATCATCGTCAAATTTGACTGTCTATATTATATGGAGTATTATTATTTATTAGCCGGTCTTATTTTTGGGGCAACCATTGATGACTATGTCCCGGGTTTGACTTCTTCCCGGCCTTCATGTATTTAAAATTATTACAATTGTAATAATTTTAATAATTTTAAAATATGTTGGTTGCAACCAACATATTTCGTTGACTATGTAATTGCGATTTGCTCCAGAAATTACTTTGGTTGTACTAGATTAGCAATAAATGATATTGAAGCATTCTTATTTTGCTCTTATTCTGAGAAATTTCCCCAAGTAAAAACTGAAAAAGGATACTCTGTAGACGAAGTACTGAAGTACTGAACTAACGCATTTCACATCATGGTATTGTGTAAGGCTTACAACTCCTACTATGATAGAGATTAGATAAAAGCTAAGATTAGCTGATAAGAGATATCCAGATTTTAGAGAGGAATTAGTTGGAGAGTTATAAAGAGAAAGTAGAATACTATTACTGCTCTTTGTAATCCAGTTTAAATTATACTTATATGTTTTCCATCATTTGCAATGAAGCCAAAGACTCGTTTTTTTTCTTCGGAATATGATGGAATAAGGCAAAATGACTCATTAAACTGTCTGCGCTTCTTTGTTATGAAGCAGCAGTCAGTCCATGCAATTTTGATAGGTAACTATCGAATTCAGAACAGTAATAAGAATTGAAATCAATGCACAGAAAGAAGAAGTTTATTAATGGCAGAAATCTGTTACAAACAGCCCAAAGATAGAGATAGAACTCTAACTTCCCAGTCAAGACATTGAGTCTGAACAAGCCTGCCTATTCCCCTAGCAGGGACTACTATTTATATCCTTCCCTAAAAGGAATGTAGTTATTAGTTATCTAACAACTTTAACTAATAACAAGACTAGTCTATTTGGACCTTCTACAATACACTTGGCCAAATCTACCCCCGCCTCTTAGACTAGTAACCGAGTTCCTATCAATACCCCCTCCTTGAACAACCAAATTGTCCTCAAGTTGGAATTCTGGGAATTGCTCTTGGATAACCTGCACCTCCTTCCATGAGTCCTCAAAATCTGGAAGATTCTTCCAGTGCACCAGTATCTCCTTCTTCCCTTCTTGATTAATCCCGCTCTTCCTCACAGCTTTAGGACTTACTTGCAGTTCACAGTCTTTTGTGAGGCAACTGGGGAGGTTCTGGAAATTTACATTAGGTTTCAGCACTTTCTTCAATAAAGATATATGGAATACTGGATGTATTCTACTTCCTGGTGGCAATTTCAGTCTGAAAGCTACATCATTCAACTTATCCACAATTTCATAAGGCCCATAGAAACTTGGACTGTGCTTTTGATTAACCTTCTTAACCAGACTCCTCATCTTGTATGGTTGAATCTTCAGAAATACCATATCTCCTACTTCCAGCTTTACTTCCCTCCTGTGCTTATTAGCCTGTTGCTTCATCAAATTTTGAGCTTTAGCTAAATTTTCTTTTAACTCATCCAACATCAAGTTTCTTTCATTAGTTAACCTGGCCACCTCTTCTACTGCAGTTAAACTCACATCCCCTCTCAAGATTAGGGGTGGTGTCTGTCCAAACAAAGCTTGATAAGGGGTACCTGTAAGGCCTGATATTTGGAATATGTGCTTCTTCTTTTATGTTAATAGCATGGTCACAACTTCTTGCAGGTGAAAAAGGCAACCGAGTAGTAAAAACTTCAGGGAATTCAACAATCACCTTTTCCTAGGTGTCCCCCTTGTCATCCTTCTACTCCTTGTGACCCCATTTGCCTTCATATGCCATTAAATATCCCTCACCAGCTTGCTTGAGGATATTAATCATGGTCTTCATTGACACTTCCATCTGATTAGAAACTGAATCTCCCTTGATTAAGCAATTTCCTCCTGATTGTTTCCATTTAAGGATCTGCTTCTTGAAATTGACCTCCATATCCCCCCCCCCCCAACTCAGTCAGCCATTCCATTCCTAGAACAATGTCAGTACCTCCCAATCCCAGTAGGTAATAGGTTTGTGTAATGGGAACCTCTTGTATCATCAGTTTCAATCCATTACATCTGCCCAAGTTTGCAACACAAGCCCCATTTCCAATTTGTACCGTATACCCTTGAATAGGATGATAAGGAATATTCCATTTCTCCACCAAGCCCTGTGACAGAAAATTGTGGGTAGCACCACTATCTTTTAGAACATTCACCATTGACTCACCTCCCTGCCATTCTACCTTCCCTTTAACTTTAAAATTTTTCATGGAGGGTATCCCTTCTTTGCTCAGAATAGATAACTGCATAGTCTTGTGCTCCATAGTTTTTTAGTAGACAGATGGTTCTTCATCAAATGTTCCAGATTCCAAGTCAGATATTTCTTCTCCTTCAGAATTTTCCATCAGAACCATCTTGTAATTTCTCATCTTACACACATGTCCTCTTCCCCAGTTCTCCCCACATTTAAAACACAAGCCTTTTTTACTCATGTTTAACAATTCTTCTTGAGACAATCTAGTGCCACTTCTATTACTGTTTGGAATCTTGCCCTCCTTATTGATCTGAATGTCCTTAGTTCCTTTGCAAATATAGATATCATTTCCTTGGTTAGGTTTCCAGTTTCTTCCATCACCCCAATTCTGAGCTCTGTACTGTGTTTTCTTCCTTCCTTCTTCCTTGTTCCTGACAATCATTGCTTCCACATTCTTATTCTCAATTAAGGTAGTTGTATCCATGACCTGTGCTAAGGATTTAGCAGAATAAAGCTTCAGTTCAGCTTTAATATCTCTCCTCAATCCTTTCAAAAATATACTTCTCAGGACTTCCTCTGTTAAGTGACCTTGAAGAGCTATGGCAGTTTCAAACTGGTCTCTGTACTCTAGAGTGGTACCTTTCTGTTTCAGATTGAATAAAGGCCCAAGTGGATCCTGCACCATTTCCGGTTGAAAACGTTTAGCCAGGGCTTTGGTAAAGGTTTTCCAGTTCAGGCATTGAGTTTGTCCTTCCCACCATTGAAACCAACTCAATGTTTGATCTTCCATTGCTACCACCGTAGTATCAATGTTATCTTCCTCATTATTAGTCTGGTTCAGCCTGAAGTATCTATTCATCCTAACTAACCAACCGAAAACATCCTTACCATTGAAAATAGTTAAATCAATCTTTCTACCAACTAGAGGTGGACGTCTGTGGTGGCGATGCTGATCGCGATGCATGTGTGAGATAGAGTGTTCGGAATGATTATCCGACTCCCCTGAAGTATCACCGTTCTTCGCATGTTGGTGTTGAATGGTGTGATGCGAAGATGTAGAGTGGTGTGATCTACTCCGCGATCGATCAATCTTTCGATGCTTCATCTCAGCGAAGTCAGCTTGCATCATCGCTAACAATTCCTTGTACTTCGCAATCGCTGCATCGCTCTTCGCATCGATCTTCGCACCTAATTCCTTCTGACCTCGTTCGATTTCTGTCATTCGCCCCTCCATTTTCTTCCTCGTGCCAACCATTCACAACACAACCAGTCTCTGATACCAAATGATAGGTAACTATCGAATTCGGAACAGTAATAAGAACTGAAATCAATGCACAGAAAGAAGAAGTTTATTAATGGCAGAAATCTATTACAAACAGTCCAAAGATAGAGATAGAACTCTAACTTCCCAGTCAAGACATTGAGTCTGAACAAGCTTGCGTATTCTCGCAGCAGGGACTACTATTTATATCCTTCCCTAAAAGGAAGGTAGTTATTAGTTATCTAACAACTTTAACTAATAACAAGGCTAGTCTATTCGGACCTTCTACAATACCTTTGGACAAATCTACCCCCACCTCTTAGACTAGTAACCGGGTTCCTATCAAATTTTCGATGCGATTTTCGTTATGCATCATCCGAAAACCGTCTCTCTATGCTTTGGTACAAAGATAAGGCTGCTACATCCAACCCCCTCCCCCTAACTCCACCGTAGGTGAGAGCCTTTGCGGTACTATGGTAATGATGATGATGATGATGATGATGATGATATGTCCTTATAGGCTCGTCCAGCATGTTGTCCTCGGCACGGCTGGCGTAGGCTAAGGATAATGGGAGTTTATTTTGACGATGAGGCTCAGCTCGAATCATCCTTTCTAAGGAGATTATTGACGTATCTAGGGCTCCAAATATAGCTAGGCCAGTATAAAGATTTTTTTATTTTTTACTTAATTATTTTTAAAAATTTCGGTGGACCGCGAACTAACATGACCCCTCTCTGCCTCTGCACATGGGGTTTAAGGTCGCTTTCTAGTCCAATCCCTTGTGTTTGGTCTCGAGACTTATATGTATTAATTATAGTCCAAGCCCAATAATTACAAACTAAGGCGTGAACCAATACTTCATTTTTATTTATAATTCATTTACACGAGCGACATCCCCAATAAAAGCAGCATAGACTCAATGTTTGAAAAAGATGCTTACCTGGTGCAATGCTAGACTCAACTATTGTCCATGAGAGCTGACGAATCAATGGGTGTTTGGAAATGGCATTTTAACAACAAAAGTAGTCGTTTGACTTCTTTCAGCATTTTCAAAAAGTCAAAATGTTGTTTCGTAAATCAATATTCAGCCCTAGCGCATTTGAACAGAATAATTGAAATAGAAACGCTGCAAGTAGCTGTGTTTGAGTTAGCGGTTTGGAATAGGGCATGACCTACTAATCGTTATGGCCAAATTACTAAATTACTAAACATCTTTTTGCACCATGTATTCGGATAGTCGAATCCGGTCACTGAACCCATTGTTAACAACCTATTAACATAATCTGTTATCCGTTTAATGCCAAAAACGCCCAATATATTTTCTATTATTCCAGGATGGAAGTGATACTGTAAGAATTAACATTTTCATTTTTATGCCGTCCAGAACATAAATTATTAGCCCTTATATATTTGGTACGGAAGGGCTGTATTTCACAGTTTACATATTTGGTTTTTTGTTGATGTAAGTTTTCATTATTTTTAATTTCTTGTACAATCATGTTCTTTTTTATGATTGATATATTCTTTTTTATGAACCATACCATTTCTTATTGATTTTTCCATTATTTACAATGGAGCCAAAGACTCACTACTTTTGACTTGGGAATATGATGGAATAAAGCAAAATGACTTATTGAACTACTTGCGCTTCTTTGTTATGAAACATCATTCACTCCATGCAATTTTCTATCAGGGGCGGATCGGGCCTTAGGCCAAGGTGGGCCTAGGCCTATGCTCAACTTTTTGTTTTTAACTACTATATATGTGTATAAACATCAGGCCCAACCTCAATTTTTTGAAAATTTTTACTACGCAATAGACAACAGCTGTAGCTCCATTCGTCCGCACAAGTCCATCCCTCTCCCAACCTTCCTTCCAGTCAAGCCCAAAATTAAAACATGGCCCAAAATCTTAAAACCCCAAATGAACGTACTCCAAGATAGCCCAAAATTAAAACATCGGCAAAACCCCCAAATCCCAACCAAGCAATTTAGCCCAGTAGCACGCAGCATCGGCAGCAACAGAGCGACCCATCAAGTCTCCGTCAATCGTCAGCACTCAGACCGTCGGACGGCGCTCAGCACTCGGACTGTGGGACGACAGTCGGCGGGTACCGGCGGCGGCGCACGTCGATTTAGTTTCTTCCCTGCGGAACTGCCCAGTTCCCAAGTCCTAACGATTAAGTTTTTATTTGTCTAGTTTTATTGTGCTTTTAATTCAGTTTAAATACCAAATTACAGCCTTATTTAATATGATTTTGATTGTTAAAAAACTAATTACATATTTATAGCCTTGTTTAGTATGAATTTGATTGTTAAATGATGTAATCATCTTAATTTGCTTGTGATTTGTTATTATTAATCTAATTATTTATTTCAATTTAAAAACTAAATTACAGCCTTGTTTAGTATGAATTTTATTGTTTAAAGACTAATTACCGCATTGTTTTGTATGAATTATGTTGTTACTTGTAAAGTTGTAATAATCATTTATAGTAGTATGAAATTGCTTGTGATTTGTTATTAGTAATCTAATTATAAAATTCATTAGTATTATTATCACAACTACTAATCACGGTATTTTGAATAAGGTAATGAATTGAACAATTGTAAAAGTGTGGTGGTTTTTTATTTGACTTCAATGAAAACTTTTATTCGTATAGTATTTATTTTTGTCTTTGATTTTGTTGTTACAATAGATATTTTTTACAATATACTCCTGTATTTTTTTGTTTGCTGCACTTTCCTTTTTTGGATGTATTCAAAAATTTGCTACACTTTCCCTTTTTAGTAAGTTTTTTCTTTAAAAATACTCAACTACCCTCACTTTTTCTACTTTTTATTTTCACTTTCATACTTTTTCATCATCTCTCCTACTTTTTCTACACTATTCATTACCCCTACTATTTCACTCTTAAAAAATG
Source organism: Cuscuta epithymum (assembly GCA_945859915.1). NCBI lineage: Eukaryota > Viridiplantae > Streptophyta > Magnoliopsida > Solanales > Convolvulaceae > Cuscuta > Cuscuta epithymum. Next base: position 20,313 of record CAMAPF010001154.1, read on the forward strand.
TGTCAACACCTATTGTAGCAAACAAAAAAATACGGCGGGATTACATTACATAAATAAATTTTGGCCCCTGCTCAACCCCAAAGCTAGATCCGCCCCTGTTTTCCACGTGATTTTCACTATGGGTCATCCGACTCCCTTACCCCTTTGCGGCATTGGGGTAATGATGATGATGATTAATGATACCTTTTCTTATTGATATTACAACTAATAGTTGATTTAAGATTTCAACGTTCACAACTCGACAGTTTTTCCTCTTTTACACGGGATCTTGCAGAAGAGGATAGTTCATCACATCATGTTGATTTAAGGTGTCACACTAACATCAAACAAAATACAACTAACACAGTCAAAAAGAGAAAATAAATAAACAAAAGAATACCATGCAAAGAAGAACTTGAGAAAAGAGAATGAAGAGTTTTAAGAAGATGATTGTGGAAGAAGAGAAGAGTTCGAGAAGTATTAAAATTAAAAGAAGTTGTTTTTTTTAGGGAAAACTGTCAAATAGGTCCTCGAACTTTCATAAAAAAGTCAATTAAGCCCTTCTATAGGAGACTTTGTCCGGTCGTCGCGATTTGGGGCGGTTCCCGGTGGAATTTTTTGATGAAATTTTTTGAGCATCTTATTCATCAAGTCTAGTTTACTCATACCAAATTTCAGTTAAAAATTTAATCGGGAGCGCATTCAAATTAAATCGAGAACGCAAAAATGCGCAGTTATTTTCAAGAATTAGTTTCAGTGTGTTCCCGATTAAATTTTTAGCTGAAATTTGGTATGAGTAAACTAGACTTGGTGAATAAGATGCTCAAAAAATTTCATCAAAAAATTCCACCGGGAACTGCCCCAAATCGCGAAGGCCGGACAGAACCTCCTATATAAGGATTTAATTGACCTTTTTATGAAAGTTCGAGGACCTATTTGACAGTTATCCTTTTTTTTTTAAGTGTCCACAACTTATTTAACTAAAACCTCGAGATGCAATTATGTAAGAGTAGGACTCAATCCCTGTTCATTCTGTACGCCCCAGTCCAAAAGGCATAATAAGCCCTAACATTGCTTATTTTGGAAGTAGCCTTATTGAGTTGCAACTAAATTGCTGAGGCGTGATTGTGAAGGCATTGCGCAATTACAATCTCTGTCTAATGTGATGTTCTAAAAGGCGTTAGGCGCTAGTCGGGCGCCAGCCCAACGCTTAGTCGGCTAGGCGGGCGCCTAGGCGGGGACTAATCGGAGACATCGAAATTGTAGTTTTATCAATATTTTTGCATAAATATGATTAGTAATGTTGTGTTTGTGTGTGTATAAAAAATATATACACACATACACATTAACATGCATGAATGATAGAGTTGTCACATTTAATAATATATTATATCTACTCATTTACTCACTAGTAGTTTTCTTAACATGCATTGTCAAAGTTAAATGTACATATTTCTTAGGATACTAAAATAAAAAAGCAAAAAAAAAAATTGTTTGATGAATCTAGACGCCTAGGCGGCCCATTAAGCGCTCTGGGCGGGCGACTAGGCGCCCTAGACGGCCGACGAATTCACCTAGGCGCCGATTCAATTAATCGGAGTGCCTAGACCAAAATCGGGGCGCCCGACCACCGCCTAGCGCCTAGGCGGGGACTAGTCGGACGCCTAGAGCGATTTTTAGAACAGTGGTCTAATGTCTGCAATGCATATGAACCCCAGGTAATCTCATAATATTAGCAGGGTCATCTAAAAACTCAAATTGAACAGGTAATAATATCACATTAGCACAATATCCTGAACCTAGGGGTGGTTGCTTCTAGCTAGCATAATATACCATCACTATTTTATTAGTGTTTTAGCTATTCTCTAAGTTGGGAATGTGAGATTAATTTGTTTGGTTGGGATTTTCATGTTACAAGCGTGTAGTCTGAGCTTGATGTTCTGGGCAAAGTAGCATGCGAAAATACTTGTTTGATTCAACGACATGGTGATGTCTGGCGAATATCTTGATGCAGGTTAAGAGTTTAAACATGAGCATGTATGAAGAGGGGCCACAATTTGGCTGGCACGGAAGTCAAACGGAGCCAAATGGACATCGACGTCATCAATTTATCGGATAACCGAATGGTGACCTATTAAACGCCTAATTGAATGTTTTTTATTAGTTCGGGGGTCTGATTGAGTGAAATAATAGTGTGAGAATTCAATTGACTTTTTAGAAATAGTACGAGGACTTATTTTACAATTTTCCCTATATTTTTCGATACTGGAATATAACGTTATTCATGTAGCAAAAACAAAGCTAGTATAATACATATACAGGGCATGAATACTACTATACTAGTCAGGTACTCAAGTGACCTTGCCATGCTTAATTTATTTCACAATCATTATATTTATTTGATCAATGCATATAAGTCTAATTATATGATCGAATTATTTGTATTTAGTTTTATTTAATACAACAATCTGGAATATAACCATTTAATTTCATGTTAGGGATTAACAGATTGCAGAACCATTAGAACGGTAGAGCTGACACCCGTTGTTTTTAATTTGACAACAATTTGTGCACACTGGCGTCGTCTTCGTATTTGGTGGGCATATCATATAGTCTGCTTCAGGGTTACATTCTCTAGTGCAAATCTGAGCATTAGCCTGTTCCACGGTACTTCCCAGAAAAACAATACCTGCCATATACGGAGTGAAAAACATATAAATTCCTCTTTTAAATTCAAGCGGGCAATAAAATAGCATCCGGTTGTAGAATTCATATTGGTAAAATATGAACTAATAAAAGTGTTATATTAGAATTCTGAGGTAACTTCTATCATATTCTAAGAATGGCAACCACAAGTCTTAGCATTGTATTACAACCAAACTGATCCATAATCATAGTGTGATTCCTTATATAAAAAAATGGCGACATTATCACAAAAAATGACAATGACGAATCAACAAAACAAAAAATGATAACACCATTCAAATCCAGATGAAGTGTCTTGTACCGGTTATAACTTATAAGGAGGGGGTTTTGAAGTATTTCTCACATAGTAAAATATGAATAAATAAAGTGTTGCATCAAAATCTTGAATTACTCATCTTATTGTGATGGAACTCCAAATCACACAGTGTTTTAAACTGAAACATCAAATTAATGTCGTTATTATTTATAGTTTATAGTCCGTATTAAAATGTAGAAAATGAGAGATGTGAATGTTGATCAAACTGAAACTTTCATTTTGGAATGGATGTAATATGGGAAAGTCACAGAAGGAGAAAGACTCTACAGAGTATTAAATCATTAGTAATCATATCCAGTGTTCAAAATGTTATCTTATACGTAGTATTTGATCGTAGACCAAAATTATATTATTTATAGAAGGATCACTTCTCAACACAAAAGCTACACATATGTACGTACCACACACAAGGAGGATGGTGAAGAGCACAACTTTGTTACACGAAGCCATAATACAATTTCTTAAAGATTATATATCCTATTGAGTTACATGCTAGCTGCTATTTATAGGCAAAACCGGGGGGGGGGGGGGGGGGTGCAAAATTGAATAATAGAGAAAAAATACTTCAAGTTTATCCTATTGCATGAGTTGCACGATAATTAATATCATTCTCTTATCGTCAAATTTGACTGCCTATATTATATTACTAGCCTATCTTATTTCTTTGGGCAACCATTGACTATGTCCAGGGTTTGACTTCTTCCGGCCTTGATGCATTGAAGATTATTACAACCAGCAGATTTCATTGATGCAACTGCGATTTGCTCCAGAAATTATTTGAGTTGTAGTAGTTCAGCAATAGATGATAATGTGATATTTAAGCAGAAGGAATTTACATCATACTAATCTAATTTAACTTAATCTCATACATAAAAGCAAAAGAAATTGTTACTGTTCATTGAAGCCATTCTTCACCATATCTCAGCCATCCATTTCCCGTCTCTATCTTCACCATCTATCAATTCTGATTCGCAATTGACCTCCATTTCGCCTTCATTCATCCAGATCAATTTCACCAACGGGGCCTGTGTGAGATCAGTGAGGCGCTCCATTGCTTCCCCATTCGTATCATTTCAACTCTCTGGATTCATCCCAAAAAAGTCATTTGACACGATACAAGTTTGACCATGGTGACATCTTACATTCCATCACAGGTATTTTCTCTGTGTTTCCATCTTTTGGTTTGAAGTTTGAACTTATTATTTCTCGACCCTCTGCATTACTTTCGAGTTTTCGAGTAACTGATTATAACTGAATTGTGGTTATATCACTGGAACTCTAAGGGAATCTTATTTTCTTGGGGTTAATTGGTATTGGAAGACTAACTTGATGATATTTTAGTTTTGCTATTGAACTGATATTGTTGTATTTACTTTTAGACAGTTAGTATTGTGCTTACATTCTCAACATAACTTCATAAGTTCATATATTATGCATTGAAGAGTACCTATGGTCTTGGACTCTTAGATTCCATGAACTAAACAAAATAATTAGAAGTTTGAATTATGAGTTACATGAAAAATAATTAAGGCAATTCACTTCTCATTGTAATAATCAACGCAGTATTAGACACCAAGCTGAGGCAGCTATATAAAGTAACTACCAAAATCCTTGATTACAAAAATGAATTTGATTACTGACTGGGAGTCAGATAACACAGTTCAGCTCAAATTGATCATCTAAAATGGAAGGATGACAATGTATAATCCATGAGCAACAACAAGAGAGGATAAAACATGAAAAGAATGAAAACAGAATAGCTGCAAACCTCACTTCTCTACTGTACAGAGCTAAGAGCTTCTCCCCTTTAGGAAAAAATTACTACAAATCTTAGCAACCAAAGAATGAGAAAAACCCGCGTTTCTTGGGCTTTTCTTCTTCTTCCAAAACAGCTTCCATACTATCCTGCTCAACCAACCTCCAGGCAGCTTGCTCAAATGCAAGCCCTGCCAGTGAAGGTGGCTTGTTCAATACCAGTGGATATCCCCTGTTCGTACTTCTGATCACCTCCGAATCTTCTGGAATCGCCCCCAACAATGGCAAACCCAGCATTTCCTGCACATCAAGCACGGACATCATGTCTTCCCCCTTGATCATATCAGTCCGGACTCGGTTCACAATCATCTTAATGTCTCTTATTCCATCACATTCCAGAAGCCCCGTCACCCGGTCTGCATCACGGAGGCTAGTGATGTCCGGCGTTGTCACCAGCACAGCCTCATTCGCGGGAGTGATTGCCGTGATGAATCCGGCATCTATTCCTGCTGGACAATCAATGAGGATGAAATCCGGTACTCCTGTATCCCGTGCCTTTAGGGAGTCCACAACCCACACCAGCGCTTTCCCGCCGAAACCAATCGGAAGTTTGGATCTAGGTTTGGAGATACAGAGCAGCTCGAAGTTGGACCACCGCTTGTCTCGGACGAGAGCCTGATCGAGTCGGCAATCGCCGTTGAGAACCTCGACGACGGTGTAATTGACGCGGTTCTCGAGACCGAGCAATAGGTCGAGGTTGCGTAGTCCGACATCAGCATCAATGGCGACGATGGAGAACCCGAGGCGGGCGAGGGAGAGGCCAATGTTGGCGGTGGTGGTGGTCTTGCCGACTCCTCCTTTGCCGGAGGTGATGACGACGACTCGGGGGGTTTCTCCGGCGAGTTGAGGCTTCCGGTTGTACTGCAGAACTGCTCGTGCCGCGGTGGTGGTGGGTGAATAGGGTTTGGCGGATGGTTTTAGGGTTTTAGATGCGATTGGATTGGAAGGGATGAAGGTGGAGGAGTAGAAGTTGGGATATGCGAAGTGGAAGTGTTGTTGAGATATCATTGCTTGAATAATGGCTGAAAAAGAGGGAATTTGAAGTGATTCACGAGAACTTATGAAGAAATGGAAGCATGGCGATACTCAGGCAAGAAATTCGCCAATGTTAATTTAATTTTAGGAATTGCCCTAATTTTGTTGTACGGAAATTTTGATTCAGAAAGCAGAAAATTCTTTTTATTTTACTAAAAACCAGAGAATTCTTATGCTCTGATTGGACATTGGATGGATACAATGAGAATAACAATGTTTATTGCTCCTTCCAATTTCCATCTCATTTTATTTGTATACTTTTGACAAATACCTAAATAAAAGTAATGGTAGCTAAAAATTACAAATAGCATCACATTGTTTTAAATTTTCTAAATAGGATTAATTTATCTGTTTGGACAAATATGCACATGTAGTTTTAGGAATAATATTTAATAAAATTAATTTTAAAAAAATGAAAAAAATAAAAATAACAAATACATAGTAAAAATTAGAAGAAGAAAATAGACCTTTCCCATTGCCTCCGTCCCCCAGCATAACCAGCTCCGATCACTAGAAAAATGCTAACAACCATTAGTAATGTCATATTAATGACAATTTCGGTGAAATTTTGGCATTACCAAAGGTAACAATGTCTTGGCATTTTCAACTGGTATTTATTTTTACACAAAATGGAATTTTTTTATCGATTAGAGGTAGTGGTGTTGGGAGGCGGTGGGAAAGGCATCCTTATTTTTTAATACTCCATAGTTTTTTTATGTTTTTTCACTATTTTATTAATTTTTTATTTATTTATTTATTTTAAAAAAATATTGTATAAATATTTTATTAAAAGAAATTGCTTACGAATTTTATTATTATTTTACAGTTTTATGATGAATTAAAATATTTTATTATAAATTAATACTCTTAGGGGTATTAAGGCTAGAAAATTAACGTTTAGTTCTTTTTGTTAATGATATAGGGTTTAAGCAGTGTTTGCGATTGCATAAAAAAAACGCTTTTCAGCTTTTGGCTTAAAAAAAGCTAAAAAGAGTGTTTTCAAATGACAGCTTCTGCTTAAATTAATCACTTAAAAGCTAAAAGCTGGAAGCAGGTGGAAGGGTGCTTTAAACTGCTTTTCACTTTTTCTATTACACAAAAAGTACTTATTTTACCAAACATTACCAACTTTTACTTTTTCAGAATCACTTTTTTTTTCAAACACTACCAACTTTTACTATTAATCACTTTTCCCAAAATCACTTTAAAAAATCACTTTTTTAAAGTTGAAGCAATTGCAAACACTCCCTTAGTCTTGTTTGTGATTTTTGGGCATGTTTTGGTCCTATTTAGGGCAATTACCCCCTCTGTCCCGCTAAGAAGTTCCTGCTTTTCTTTTTTAGCAGTCCCAAAAAGAAGTTCCTCTTTCCCTAAATGGAGAGTTAATAAGTTATCCTACATCAAAACAGTGTCAAACAGTGTCGAAACAATAAATTTTACACTCTGATAAGTTTATTTCCTTAATATGTGTGTAAGTCAAACTAGGAACATCTTAGCGGGACGGAGGTAGTACTATTTACTTTTTCTTTTTGAATTGTCACTAACTAAGATTTACATTTCCGCTTTTTGAAATAAACATGTAGTCAACTCATTTTATTTTATTATACTCAAATTTTAACTACAATTTTTAACTTTACAACCACAAATTTCAACTAATTTTATTAGTAATTATGTCAAACCAAATGAGGACACATAAAATTGGATGAAGGTAGAATTTTACATGATATGTAGGACTAAATCAGATCGAATTGTACGCGAATATATTAAAGGAAAATTGATAGTAATAATCCCAACTATTGGCGGTCCGCTCATAATAATCTCAACTATTGATTATTACAGAATAATCCCAACTTTAGGGACCTTCCGCCAATAATGGTCCCTATGAATAAATTCTTGTAGTTTCTAAAGTGGATGAGATGAGATATAACAAGTAATCTCTATAAATAATCTCAACTATTAATTTTTACGCTTAATTTCTATTTAAAATTCACTTTTTATAGAGGTAATATATGGTCATGGACCATTATTGGCGGATAGTCTATATAGTTGGGATTATACAAAAATAATCAATAGTTGGGATTATTTTCAGCGGACCGACAATAGTTGGGATTATTATTTTCAATTTTTCCTATATTAAACAGACTAAGGATGTTTTCTTTTGGATTGTTTTCAGCCCCAAACCAGACCAGACCAGACCAGACCAGACTTAAACAGACCAACCAGACCAGACCAGACCAGACTTGGATAGTTATAAAATACACAGAGACCAGACGTTTACCAGACCAGACCAGACCAAACCAGACCAGACCAGACCATCAAATTTCAGTCCAAAAGAAAACATCCTAACTGAGACCTAGTTTAGACCTTATTATACTAGACCTGATATTAATAGTTATAAAATATAGATGGAACATACGTGACCAAATCAATTTACACCAAACCACGTCAGACTAGGACAAATCATATCAAATAGATTGGACCAGATAAAAAAACAATTTAATTAAAGTATCATATATGTTGTGTGAGGATTAATTGGAGCTATAGTCGGTAAAATTGAATTTATTTAAAATTCTAAAGAAAATAGCATTGACATGTGTAAATGAAACGATCCACAAACGCGGAATAATTTTGGGAAAATATTAGATCAACTCCAACAAGCACCAACTTTTACACGTGCATTTGCCAAAAAAAATGCTCCAACGGTCACACCATCTTCAACATCATTTCACCATTTTGGTGGAGTGCCTTTGGCTTTACGCCATATATGGCGTACACCAAATCCAACGCCATCTTCTTTTTCTACTCCCTCCGTCCCGAAAACAACTTCCCGGTTGGACTTTCACACACTTTTAAGAAATAAATTTGACTTTACTGTAGAGTGCACTGTTTGGCACTGTTTAAACACTGTTTGGCACTGTTTATCACTTTTTTGATGTAGATAATTTGCCAAATAAGGAAAGTGTTGAAGTGTGAAGTTAATTTTGGGACATCCATTTAAGGAAAGTGGGAAGTTGTTTTCGGGACGGAGGGATTATTTTTTTGTTTCAAATGTGACCTAAAGTTTTGATTATTATAGTTTTGACCCATTTTTAAAACAACAAATTAGGATGTTTTTACTTGGACTGAAATTTGTTGGTCTGGTCTGGTCTGATTTCTTTGTATTTTTATAACTATCCAAGTCTGTTCTAATCCGGTCTGATCTGATCTGAGACAAATTACAGTCCAAGTAAAAACATCAGTATAGAACAACAAATTAAAATTATTAATTTGATAGAAAATAACAAAAACATAATAAAATTTAAATCACACAATATTATAAATAAAGTTTCAAAGTGAAACAACATAATAACATAATACAAATGATACTTAAGAAAATAACATAATTAAAATTACAATTAATAACACCATTTTCCAAATATATGGACGGCAGTATCTAAGAAGACCTAATGACAATGACATAGCGAGACTTCTTGACATTGGAAAACAATGTGGATTTCCAGGAATGCTGGGGAGTCTTGATTGCATGCATTGGAAATGTTGATTATTTGTGAAATATTGATTATTGTATTTTAATTAGTGAAATGCGTAAAAATACATATTAAAATGGTGTATTTTAGTTAGTTTGTGTGAAATAATGTGTGAAATGTCAAAATATTAAATGAGTCTACAACAATTGAAAGTATGAAAAGGTTTTGTCGATCTATTGTCCAAATATATGGACGGCAATATCTAAGAAGGCCTAATGACAATGACATAGCGAGACTTCTTGACATTGGAAAACAATGTGGATTTCCAGGAATGCTGGGGACTCTTGATTGCATGCATTGGAAATGTTGATTATTTGTGAAATATTGATTATTGTATTTTAATTGGTGAAATGCGTAAAAATACATATTAAAATGGTGTATTTTAGTTAGTTTGTGTGAAATAATGTGTGAAATGTCAAAATATTAAATGAGGGGCTAATGTATAAATATATGATAATTAGATACTTAAATAGAAGAATGATAAAAAGTTAGTAAAAAACATAAAAAGAGAATATTCCTTTTTGGTGATGAAAATGGTGTAAACTGTTGGAGATAAAATACTGTTTGATGTGATGTTTACACCATTTTAGTGTAAAAAATGGTGTAAACTGTTGGAGATGGCCGTAGGGGAATTGGACTTTGCACTATTTTGAAAATCATTAATCTTCACACCTCGTATATTTTCTTCTTTATTCTATTAAAAAAAAATATTTTATTTCATAATTCAGCCCATTTAGGCGCTTCAAGCAGAATTTAAGCAATTTCAACAGATTATGTCGATTCAGTCAATTTTAGTGTTATCAAACAAGTTCAAACCAATAATAATACATACTTACAAATGATATTTAATAATACTAATTATTTGAATAAATAACCAAAGTGATGCAAAATCATTTTCCACTAGAAGTTTAATCATTTAAATAAACAAGGATTGATATCAAAATATCAACAAGTAACATATTTTAAAATACCATTTATTTAACGCTTTGATGTCAGTTTTTGAAATATTAAGATCATGTTTGGTAATACTCAAATCGACTGTATTGTCTAATTCTACTGAAATTTATGAAGTTGTGACTGAAGTGAATGGATTAACTGATTTTCCTGATTTTGGAAACATTTATATTTAAAATGTAATTTATTAATAAAATAAAGAATAAATTATATGAAAAATAGCTACAATGATCATCTACGTTAATTTCGGCCAATACAGCCAGAAAAGTAACTCTAACCTTACTTTTCCTTATTGTTACACAATTCAGCCCGTTAAATCAAAAGTTACGTGTTTGGTGGAAAAGTTGGCTGATAAGCCTGATAAGCCGAAAAACAGGCTCATCAAACGGGCTCTAAGTGATTGATTTTTCATCGGAAGGTAAGGGCATATTATTATTTTTTATGTATTTAAATGGTCAATATTATTAAAAATCATTTCCAAAATGTGTATGATTAATGAACAATCAGTGATGGTTTGTTATTATTTGAAATTATTTTTCCATTTTCAAAATTAAACATTTAAATTTTAAAAACTGAGTCGTTTATGTTAAATTGGTTTTGGTTGGTATAATGGTATGGTGTACATTTGAGTCTTGTTTAATTGAATGGCTTTCACAAAATGTGAAGATTTTTTTTTTGTAAATAAATCGTCTATATTGATATAATATACTACCTCCGTCCCTAAATGTTCTTCCAAAATAAAGTGGCACGCTGATTAAGAAAGTGAGATTTGTGTGGTAGAGAGTTGTGCAGAGGAGAGAGAAATGTTGTGAACCACAAATTCTTTGCCAAAAAGGGAAAATGAAGTTCTTTTTGGGACGAACGAAAAGGGAAAGTTGGAAATTCTTTTAGGGACGGAGGGAGTACTTTTTTTGGACTGGGACAGGATATATGGGTTATGTACCTATCGATTTGATATGTGATAAACAATTCTTAGGCTGATTGCAATGGAGGGGGTGAAAACCCCAAATGTAAAGTTTTCACCCCAAAATAGCTACAACCCAAACGCTTTTTAGTATAATGGGGTCTCATCCCTAATAGGGAGAACAGATGGGAGGGGTTTTTGGCCAGTTGATTGACTCTCCACTAGAGCTAATATGCGCAGGTGGGCTGACATATGCATGAAGAAAGGAATGGTCCACATTGCAGGTAAGGAAAAATAAATGGCCTCCATACAAATTAAAAATCCCACTTATTAAAAAAATAGCATAACTTTTTTATTTATGATTCAATGTTTTTAGAAAATATATCAAAATTCATAACTTTTTATGATCTTTCATATGACACCAATATCATATATATATATATATATATATAATTAAAAAAATATGAAGTTTCATCTGATTGAAATCTAAAGGCTAATTTTTTTACTTAAGTAGTTCCAAATGTTAAAATCAAAATCTCATGAATAATATTTTTTACATCTTTTGGTTATGTTTTACAAAGTAGGTTTGAAACTACAAAAAAAATTAACCTCAAAATTTATTTATTTTTACATCAGAATGTTTGATTTTTTAAATTATAATTATTTGCAAAAAGAAAATCGATAAGTTTTTGTTATAATAATTAAAAAAAAGGATTTAATTAGAGATACAATGTGCTGAGTGAATATATTGACAGTGTTGGGTTGCTGGGAAAAACTTGATTGATTGGATGAATACGTATAAACTGGAGGGAAATTAGATTTATTGACGGGATGGGTTGCGGTTAGCCTTATATTCTTTCAATTCGATCCTTATCAGCTTTAAAATAGAGGCATAGTCAAATGTTTTTACTTGGATTTGAAGTTTTTCTAGTCTGGTATGAGTTGATCTAATTTATTTAAATCTTTTTTGGTCTGATACACTTTTTATCTTTAAATATTTTATTATAACTATAGAGGTATCTAGTCAGATCTATTTAGGTGTGGTCTGATTTATTAAAGTCCATTTGGAGACTTAAAAGAATCTAGTAAAAACATTGTACGTACCCCTCGACCCATCCACAATTTAAAACTTGAACATCAATGCTAAATTGCTAAATGCTAATCTAATCACGACACTTTGGTTGGCTGTTTGCTATCAATTCCAACCACGTCATTAAATATATGGAGTATTCAAATTGGGCAACTTTTGTTAAGTCCATTTGGTTAACATTAGTGCGCTCCAAACACGATTTGGTACACCATCCGTAAGATATTAAGAATATTTGGATAAATCATGACATGTTGTTTATTTCATCATGCAAAATATGATTTGTACACATGAGCTGATGGAGATTGAGAGTAGGAGACGGTTCGACAACACTATTTTTCGGCATATTGTTTTAGCAAGAAATAATTATTTCTTCTAACAATCAAAAATTAAAAGATGGGATCGAGCAAGATAATAATCAAAGAAATAGCAGGCTAAAATTATTCTTATGAACTTTGTTGCTGAATACAAGAATTGATAGTTGAAAGATTTAATCAAGAATAATCGTAAAAAACTTCGTATATCAATATTATATAGTAACTGATAGTGGACTCCCTCCCCTCTGAAATAATGCTCTCTATTTATACTTATAGTTGCTATAATGAATCTAACGTGCCTCACTTCCAGGCACTTCCCTCTCCTACGCCAATATGCCATGGAATTAGAGAATTTGTTGGCTAGTTCTACCACTCTGTTACACCAGCCAAGTCAAACCTTTAGGCATAGTGTTGGATCAATCCACTTGATTATATATTTGCTTTTGGGCTGGACTCCAAATTAATTTCTTGAATTATTTCGTGGCCTAACACATATCAGGCTTATTAGCCAACTTTTTTGCCAAACACGTAACTTTTGCTTCCGCGTGTTGAATTGTGTAATAAGCAGAAAAAATAAGATTGGAGTTACTTTTATGATTGTATTAGCTAAAATTACCATAGATAACCATTTTAGCTACTTTTACATATAATTTTTATTTTATTTTATTAATAAAATACTCCCTCCGTCCCAAAATTAACTTCTCACTTTCCTTTTTGGGCAGTCCCGAAATTAACCTCACACTTCAAAACTTTCCTTATTTGGAAAATAATCTACATCAAAAAAGTGTTAAACAGTGCCAAACAGTGTTTAAACACTGCAAAACAGTGCACTCCACAGTAAAGTCAAATTTATTTTTTTAATCTGTGTGAAGTCAAACTGTGAGCTTAATTACGGGACGGAGGGAGTATATTTTAAAAATAATTTTTTCTTAAGTTAGCAGAATCAGCCAATGCAGTCAGAACTTCATAAATTTCAGTAGAATCAGCCAAATCAGCCGATTTTCGTGCTACCAAACGGGCTCTAGGTATGGTGACCCCATTTTTAGCTTATTAGTATTGTTAGTCCATTTTTTTTATCAAGCATAATCTTTTTTTCGCTTAATGAGTTGTGTAATAATCAAAACAAGTAAGATTAGAGTTATCCTTTGACTTAGTCATGGACCCAGTACGGTCTGACCGGCCCGGGAACCGGTCCGGCCCGCTACTGTGCGGGCCCGTCCTGGACCGAGAAACCGGTTCTGATTCCGGGCCTTGGCCCGGCCCGAGGGGGTAACGGGGGTGGTTCTGATGCCTAAAAAATGTGAGCCGGCCCGACCGGTTTGGGCCTGGTTCGGGCCTATTTTTTGGGGGTTTGGGCTGGGTTTAGGTGGGTTGGGCTGGGTGTTTCCGAGGCGTTGGGGGGGGGGGGTTGAAATAAATAAAAAAACAAAAAAATGAACCGGGAACCGGATCGGCCCGGAACCGGTAGATCGGACCGGGCCAGGTCCGGTAGACCGGGCCGATTCCGGGCCTTACCCAAAATGTTCCAGGCCCGGCCGGGCCTAGACCTGAACCGGAACCGGACCGGACCCAGTCCACCACTACTTCGACTGAACTAGCTAGATGACGTTACTGTAAAAACTATTTTTCTCACAAATAGACAATGATTCATAAATAAATAGTGAAGGCAAGTCGTTCGCATGCACAACATGACAATAATTAAGAGTCAATTCCCTAAATAGGACTAAAAAGTGGCAAAATTGCACAAATAGGACTACATTTTTTTAAATTCCCTTAATAGGACTATTTATGTGTGTTTGGACAAATATACCCTTGTAACTTGTGAAATGTTTTAATTAATAATAAAATCATAAAAAAAATAATAAAAATCGAAAAATACTAAAAATCGTAAAAAAAAATATAAAATTAATAAAAATATTTTTAAAAAAATTTAAAAAAAAATAAAAAAAAAATCGTAAAATTAAAAAAAAAACATTACCACCCCTGCCACCACCAGCTCCCATCACCGGAGAAAAATATGCCAACATTTTAAATAATGCCATAATGATGGCATATTCAATGAAAATGTTGGCATATTGAAGAGTAATTATGCCATCTTTTTGGCATTTTCAGAAAAAGATGGCAGTTTTTTACCAAAAGTGGAAGAAATTTCACCAATCAGAGGTGGTGGTGTTGGGAGGCGGCGGGAGGCGGTGGGAAAGCTATCCATAATGTTTTTCATTTTTATGGGTTTTTACTATTTTTTATTATTTTTTAAAAAGAAATTAAATTTTTTATTTTATAAATGTGATGGACAGTCTACCCGGGGGTATCTTATCCGAGGGGTTATTGCGGGAACAACTTAGAGAGAAGTCAGAGCAAAATAGGAGGAGAGAGAGTCGATTTATTAAATGAACTCAGCGTGTGGAGTTGAGATGTAGATGATGTAGATTACAAGGAGAAATGGGCTGCTATTTATAGCAGCAATAAATGCGATGAGAGGACACGTGTCAGTAATCCAACGGCCGAAGGGTCACATCAACCCGGTGGCACCGGCAGTGGTACGTTAACCGCATTGAATGCGGTTGGCGGATGTGACGTGGTATTAAATGCGGTGGTTGGCTGTCCCCAAAAGGAATCTTTGATGATTGAGTTTGTGTAGCCGAAGGCTCCCTGCGTAGCCGAGGGCTCCTTGTGGTAAGGACCCTCGTGTGGCCGAAGGCTTGGTTCAGCCGAAGGCTCTTCTGATGCCGAGGGCCTGAAAATGCCGAAGGCTTATGTTTTCGCCCGTTTTCTCCCAGCAGTTTCTTATGCCAAAGAGGCTATCCTGTGAGTTTTGGAGCCTTCGGCCAAGGAGGCCGAAGGCACCCCAGTGTGTATTCTGGGCTACTTTGAGGCTCGGGCCGTTGCATTTGGGCCTGAGTTGTTCTCTGGGCTCAATGGACTTGTGCAGGAGAAGTAGGAGTCTATGGGCCGGGGGTTCCTGGGCCATATACTCCATCAGGAGTCCCTCACTCCTTTTGCCGAAAGGTACTTGAAGGAAAAGGAGTAGATGTGTTGATTCTTCCGGAGGCTCTATCATTTGGTTGGGCGCCTTTGCTTGAGAGCTGCCCTCTGCTTATTGCCGAAGGCTTCCCTCAGTCCCTCACACGTCGAGGGTTTTCTGAGGGAATGTATTTATGACCTTCGCATGTTTGCCGGGGGCTCCCCTCAGTCCCTCACACGTCGAGGGTTTTCTGAGGGAAGCATAGATGTATTTCCTGCATGTGTTGTGATGAGGGCTCCTTCATCTCCGCAAGTGATTTGGGGAAAACTTGTGATATCCTGCCTCTGCCGAAGGGTGTGATTCCCGAGGGGTGTATCCCAGTCCCCCACTCCTTTAGGCCGAAGGCGAGTTCGGGCTGAAGGAGTTATGAGTGGTTGATGAACTACCGAGGGGTGGTAACATTGACGAGCCGAAAGCTTGGTGAATTTCGTAGGCAGATGGCTGTGGTGAGTGATAGCCGGAGGCTATCATTCGAGGGCACCCCCAGTATTGACGAAATATAGTCGTTGTAATATAGCCGTTGGGAGAGGGTTCCACGTGGCGCATGTTCGTTGGCAGACGGGGGGCGGGCGCCACCCATTGGCTAAGGCGGCGGCCCGTAATGATGGGCTTTCGAATCGAGGCCCAGTTTTCGAGGCCCAGTTGCCTATAAATACCCCTTGCTCAGGTCATTTTCTCTTGTGTGTTTCTGAATCATAGCGGAGCTCTGCCGAAATTTCTAGAGAGAGAAACTCCAGCCTTCGGTCACACCTTTCCGCAGAGGTCAGTTCACCCTCCTGTTCTTGAGCTCCATAGTGTAGTTTGCCTTTTCCCTTTCGAGTTTTTTCGTTTAGAGAATCCTTAGTTCGTTTATTTTCTTCGAAACCCCTCTTCCCCGTTCTGGTCAAAGATGTCTGCCGAAAGCGATTCACAGGACATATCGAGGGAGCCCTCGGTGCAGCAATATGCCAGCGTCTCTGGGGTAGAATCCTCCAGCGATCAGTCTTCGTCCAACGACGACTCAGTTGTAGCGGCGGAAGTGCAGAATACCCTTCGGGCTGAATTGGAAGCCGAAGATTTTGAGCAGGTGAACGAGGACGAGGAACTGACCTTCGCAATCCAAGTCGCCGAGGAGGAGGATGAGAAGGAGAGGCTGAGGGTTACCATCGCCGTCCCTCCCCCCCATAATGACGCCGAAGCAGGGAGCTCCAGGCCCCTGGATCCGGAGCCTCTTAGCGTGGCCCCCGGTAAGAAGAAGAAGAAGAAGAAGGCGAGGGCGGCCCCGAAGAAGAAACAAGCTGTCGTCGACGCGGGGGCGACCGGTCGGAATTCCGGAGGGGCACTCTTACCTGAACACCGCCGCTCTTGACGTAAGGACGACAGCCACAGGCGCCGAGCTCATGGCCGCGCAATTCTTCGCTGGGCCCTCGGCTCAGGTTGTGGAACCGAGCCCCGAAGACCTGCTATCCAGACCTCCCGAGGGGTGCTTTGCGGTGCATCTTCTTTCTGTGGAGTTGGGTCTGCGTTTCCCCCTGCACTGGTTCGTGCTGGAGTACCTCCGGTACGTGAAGCTGTCCTCGTGCCAATTAACCCCGAACAGCCACTCGTACTTGGCGGGGTTCTTGTCCCTGTGTAGATCCCGTGGTGTGGATCCTACTCTGGACCAGTTTTTTCTGTCCTTCAACTTATGTCGGGGGGGCCATGCCAACAGCGAAGGATTCGCTAATTTGCAGCAGCTGCCGGAGTGGAGGTTATTCTCCGAGGTGCCTTCCTCCCATAAGGGGTGGAAGGATAAGTTTTGTTATATCCGGATGGCTGAGAACCCTTTTCCGAGGCCTCTCCTAGATCACTTCCGGCGGCATCCCAAGGTCGGGAGTTATACCCTTGAGAAGGCTGGGAAGAAGCTGTCTGCGAAGCCCGAAGGTTCCGATAAGCTGATGGCGATTAAAACTGCCACTCTTCCCGACGAGCTTAAGTTGCTAGGCTTCCGGCGATTCCGGCTAATGGGGGATAAAGATGAAGAGTACCCCATGATAGACCGGGTGTATGAAAGCGCCGGAGGTGATTGCCGAAGGCTTCTTGTTCTTGTACTTAGGATTTTTCTTTACTTTTCTCCTTGCCTTGTTGTTGCAGTCTAACACCCCCCGGTTATTTGCAGGTCCCGAGATGGATGCCAGGAATTTTGCGAAGTTGAAGAAACAGCTGGCCAAGGAGCCAAAGAAAAAGAAAGAGGGGGGGCCCTCTGCACAGAGGCCCGTTGAAGACTTCTTCCCCAAGGAGGAAGTTGTGAGGGATCAGGGGATCGAGGGGTCCTCTCAAGCTGCTGCTCAGGGTGCTGGTGCCCTGAAAACGGAAGTAGCCAAGAGGAAGGCTCCGGGGAAGGACACTGATGCCCCCGGGAAAAAGGCCAAGAAAGTTGTTGGCGCGAAGGGGGCGCCAGTGGTCATATCTGAAGGCCACTCTTCTTCGGGCGCTCCGGTCGTGGTGGCAAATGTTCCTGCCAATGCCTCCTCGGGTCAGGGAGGCGGACTGACGTGGCCTATGGAGAATGTGCAGTTCTCCATTACAAAGGGAACCGCCATAATGCATGGCACCCTTAGCCCGAGGGAGTTCTTGAATGGCGCCACTCCCCCGACGGACAAGGCGGTGCTGTCCAGGATGAAGGACGATGCCCTCGGCGGCAAGGCCTTACAAGCCTCCGTTACTGTAAGATTTTTCTCCTCCTTCTCTCGACTCAATACATTTTGTTTAGCATATTTCGATTCCAGAGCTTTGACCCTCGTTGTTTGATGACTCAATTTTGCAGGCTACCCTCGGTCTTGGTGAGCTCCTCAAGAGGTTGGAGGAATCACAGGCCCAGAAGAGGCAAGCCGATGAGGCCCTGGCAGAGTCCCGGAGGCAGCTTCGCGAGGCTCGGGAAGCCCTTCGGCTGGAGACAGAGGCCTTCAACAGCATCCTTGAAAACAACAAGGTGATAGCCAGAGCCGAGGGCAAGGCCGACGCTGAGAGGGCCGCCGCCGAAGCCGCTAGGGTTGCTGCGGAGGGGGCTGAAGCCGCCAAGAAGGAGGCCGTTGCCCAGGCCGAGAAGGAAGCCGTCGCCGCCTTTATTGCCGAGGGATGGAGGGCTGAAGAGCACAAACAGTGGCTGTCTTCGGTGGTTGAGGGAAGCGTTGACGACTGGGTTGGTGGCCCTGGGGCGATGTGTGACACCGCACCCGGATGTACTTGTATTTGAAATTCCTAGCAAATAAAATTCGTGTAATTAATTGGCATATTTAATTAATGTGCGATTAATTAAATTGTTTATCGGGTTCATTTTATGAGAAGGGGCTACCAAATATTTAGTTGGGCCATCATAATAAATTATAGGAGCCCAATAAAGTGTCAACCAAAGTTGATAAAAATATTTGGACAACCCGAGTGCTATTTTGGCCCAACCTGCCAAAAATAGCAGGAATAAT
Source organism: Cuscuta epithymum (assembly GCA_945859915.1). Lineage (NCBI taxonomy): Eukaryota > Viridiplantae > Streptophyta > Magnoliopsida > Solanales > Convolvulaceae > Cuscuta > Cuscuta epithymum. Next base: position 39,418 of record CAMAPF010001154.1, read on the forward strand.
TGGGAGGGACTTCCTATACCCACTTGGGGTATCCTACAACCCACCTAGCCTCAAATAATGAGGGAGGGGGGACAACTAAATGTGCTCATGCGTACAAGGAGGAGAGGAAGTCTCCTAAGGACACAATGGCCATACCTCCATGTACCACTCTTGGCATCATTCTTATTGATTGAGAGAGAGCATCCCCTATCCCTTTGCATCCATTTTCGTCCAACCAAGAGGAGAAGCTCCAGAGAAGCTTGCTCACAAGAGCCCATAGCTTAAGGAAGCACAGGGAGGAAGAAACTCTAGAGAAGAGAGCTAGGTTGAGGTAAGAACCCAACTATTGCTATTTAACTAGTATTACTTGTATGATTTTTAAGAAATCATATGGTGGATCAAACATGGAGTTCTACACGTTTAAAAATGGGGAATAATGTTATATAGTGGTGGTATTTAACTTAGGAGAGTCGTGGAATCGATAGGAGTTGAAACCACCGGAAACCGCCAAGGAGAAGAAGCTGTTCGTAGTTGCAGACTACGAAAGTCGCCCGGCTTTGGTGAAAGCCGCCCGGCTTTTGGGCTACTGTCCAGGAATTTCGCTTTTGATCGGCCTAGAACGGGGATCGATCGAGGGGCTTAGCAAAGGCAACTATTGTAGCACATCACAAGGTGAGGATGGCTGACTATGTTGCTTATAATCTTTGGGTTAATTTCGTAGGATTACCTAAAGTAATTAAATGTGATTTTCATGGATTATTAATGATTAATAATGCCTAAATGAAAATATTGTTGTCAATGAATAAAGGAGCATAATATACAAATTTAAGGGTAAATTGTGTATGATTATGTAATATGAGCATATTGGCTTGATGAAAGGATTAATTATAAATATTGTGTTGAAATATAACTTTAACTTCATATAAGGATATATGAGTGATTAAAGGTTATATTTTGTATATTGATATGAACTATATTTTCAATGGAAAATTAGTTTGGAAATTGTATATATGACTATGAATTGAAAATAAGTTTTGTTGGAATTTATCCGACTAGTATTATGATACTAGTCGGGGTTTTGGAATGAAATATGTTAGAATTGATCCAAGGTTTGGATTGTAAATTGTTGAGCCTTAAGTAGTCTTAAGAGATACTAAGGTGGATAAGTGATGCTAGGGGTAGGCCTTAAGGGATACCCAAGATAAAGTGAATAATAAATTGATCCTAGGAATAGGATTGGCCTACGGGTGTATTCGGTAGTCTTTAAGGATTAGCCGATAGAGTATTGGTAATTAGTAAGGACCATGGCCCTTCCCGACTCTAGAGAGCGGGGTTGGATAGCATGGACTTACATCGTGATCACGGGTTAGGGTGGAATCCGAACCGGAGACCTTACGAGGCTCCCGACAGCGGTAACACATAAGATAGGACCCCGAATGGACCTTACCTTCCTACGGGATGATGGGTATGAGTTCAGGGGCGGGATGTTGGACTCCGGCCCGAGAGCCCGGTGAGGCCTCGGAGAGCGGTGACAAGTCTCGTAAAGGATGATAAGACCTACGGGCGGTGTCGTGCTAACGACGGATATAATGAAATATATGAAATGGGCCGTGTGCCGACAAATAAATAAATTTACTTATTATAGAGATAATAAGTGGGAAATATAAATTATTATTTATATTATGATATCACCCTATTTTGAGGGTCTTAGAAATTAAAACGTTGATTATACTTAGTATAGTTGTCATTGTACTTGTCAAATGCTTCCAAGTACTGACCTCCCCTTCACGGGGGAGGCCACCTCACAGTTTCAGGTAGGGAGTAAAGCTTGCTACCAGTGCCCGTTGCTTCGGGGAGATTCAGGAGGGAAGACGTGGTTCGTGCTTCCTCCGTTCTATTTTTTTTAAAACATTAAATTAATGCTCATGGATATTTTGAATGATTATTGGGGCTTGTAAGCCCATGTTTGCCGGAGTGTGGCATAAACACTTGTATTAAACGTTTCCGCTGATTCAAATGATTATTTTACATTATGTTTGTTTATGGATGTACTATTGTGAATGATATTCAAGACGCCTAGTATAGTATGGATGAGTTGGACTGCGGTTGACTATTCGTACTGTACGGCGGGTTGTTGACGTGTCCGGTAGGTCCGGGGCGTGACAATTTAGTTGGTATCAGAGCCTTAGTCCGTAAACTTCATAATGAAGCTTCAAAATTCTTTTGAAAATGATTTTGAAAACCATGAGCATAAAGTTTTGTACTTATAGAACTTTTGGTACTTGAGTTGCAAGGTCTCTAATTGTTAAGATGGTACCCTTAACAATTGGTATGGCGGTGATTTGAGCCAAAAGATGTCTTTAAGTACCTATCCGTCACTTGACATTTGATACGAGTCTAATGGCTCATTCTAAACTTCTTTCAGAAATGGAGCCAATTGGGAGAATCACTAGGAGGAACCCGACGGGCCGTGTACCGGGTGGATCCGAACGCGGCAGCCGGGGGTCCACTAGGGTGTCAAGGGGAAGGGGCCGTGGAGGCCAACAACAAACCGTGAGCGATGGCCACGTCGACACGGAGAGTGAGACTTATTGGTCCTATGAGGACTCAACCTATAGACCGGAAACCGAGCCGGTGGAGACCCCTTATGAAGGGGATGATGATGATGTTAGTGACGAGGAGCAAGATGACTCCTTGGCAAGAATTGAGGCGCTGCTCCAACAATACCACCGAGAGCGCGAGGAGAGGAGGGAACGCCGAAGGCGCAGGGCGGGGCAACCTTCGGGTATGGCTTCAAGAGGAGGAAGCCACAATGCATCTAGAGTCCATGTGGAACCACATGGAGGCCGAAATGATGGAGGTCCAACCATAAGGATCTCCAAGTTTATCAAGGAAGCAAGAGACTTGGGGTGCAAACCCTTTGACGGGACCGGAGACATTTCGGTTGCCGCTCAATGGATCAAGAGGTTGAATGAAGCAGCCCTTGACATGCAAATCACGCCCAACCTTAAACTGAGAATAGCGGTAAGGTTGCTTGAGGGGATGGCATCCAAATGGTGGGATGGAACCAAGAGCAAGTATGGCGAGGGCGTCGTTTGGGAGGACTTCCAACGGGAGTTCTTTGCCCAATATTACTCCGACTTCGAGGTGAACAAGAAGGTGAGGGAATATACCCTCCTAACTCAAGGGGGTAACATGACGGTGAAGGAACTTGAGTACAAGTTTCGGGACCTTGCCGACTACATACCGGAGTACGCTTGTGATGAGAACCGGATGGTGAACCACTTCTGGGGTGCCCTAGACTTGGAGATACGTGATAGGGCAACACAATTGCCTAACATGACCTTCGCCCAAGTGGTAGACCAAGCCTTGAAGGGCGAAAAACAGTGGGAAGAGAGGAAGAAAAGAGACGCCGAAGAGGCGAAGAAAAGAAAATGGGAGAACCATGGCCCCCAAGGTTCTAACAAGAAGGGGAACCACGGGGGAGGTAGCTCATTTAGAACCCCTGCACCACCATCGAAGGGAAACCAAGGCCCAACCGGGCAAAGCTCGAGGTCACAAAACTCGGGAGTACCAAGGTGCAGCAACTGCAAGAAGCTTCACCAAGGCAAGTGCCGTGACCCCCCGAGATGCTATCAATGCGGGGAGGTCGGGCACATGAAGGTGAGTTGCCCACAACTTGGGCGAGCCGTGGGTGCCGGACCAAGCAGTGGAACCATGGTGAGCAGGAACCGGACGGGAGCACCGAGTGCAAACATGGGGCACGGTGGGGCTAGCACAAGCAATGCACCGTCCGTTAATCAAGGGAGGACCCAAGCGAGGGTCTATGCGATTACGGAGGCCGATGCACGTGCTAACCCGGACTCCGTTGCGGGTAAATTCATGAACCTTTGATGTTAATTTCTTGTGAACCTTTTAAATGTTGAGATGTATAAGTTATATGGCCAACCCCGCCTGCTTAAAGTTCAAAGGAGTGGACAGATATCTGCCTGGGGCGAAAGTCGCCCGGCTTTGACGAACGTCGCCCGGCTTTGACGAACGTCGCCCGACGTTTGTCTATGATTTATTACATAAATCCTACGGCGACCATAAGCCGCCCGACGTTGACGAAAGCCGCCCGGCTTTCGTGCTTGATTTTTGGTTAAATCATTCGGCGTATAAAAACCGGCCGCGTTTCGTAAAAACCGGCCGGCTTGTGTTCAGGAATTCCGGTATGGGGCGCTGCTAACGAAAACCGGCCGGCATTCGTAAGAACCGGCCGGCTTTTATAATTAAAAAGTTGGAATTCTTTCGGCGACCGAAAACCGGCCGGCTTTGGCAAAAACCGGCCGGCTTACGTAACCAGCCATTCCGGGCTGAAGGCCAAAGTACGAAAACCGGCCGGCTTTCATGAAAAGCGGCCGGCTTTCCCTCATTGGTGCTCGATGTTGATTTCAAGGGGGAAAACCGGGATGGAATCGGGATGGGGCGTTAGCTGACGATCATCCAAACCATAGCCGGGGTACTCTATAACCTAAGAAATGAGTCTAATAAAGGGGGAGTGTGTCTTACATTGCTTATGAATGTAGGAACACTCAAGATTAACGGGAGAGACGCAAGAATCCTCATTGACACCGGGGCGCAACGATCATTCGTGAGTGAGGCGTTTGCCGGGGGATTCAAAGAACCACTTGTACCGATGGCTCAAGCCCTATTGGTATCCACACCTCTAGGGGAAGACATCGAGAGAGATAGCCACTATCCATCGTGTGAGGTGGAAGTGGAGGGCCACAACTTGACGTGTGATTTCGTACCGCTGAGTATGATTGAATTCGATGCAATCCTGGGGATGGATTGGCTTGAGAAGCATCATGCTAGGGTCGATTGCTACACAAAGATACTTGAACTCGAAGGCGATGAAGGGGTAACCTTACGCTTCGAGGGGGATCGGGCCAAATCCAATAGTTGTATCATCTCCGCCGTGAGAGCTAGGAGTATGATGAGGAAGGGATGTCACGCATATCTAGCATATGTGGTGGACAAGACCAAAGAAGAGATGAACATCGACGATGTGAAGGTGGTGTGCAAGTATCCGGACGTCTTCCCAAAAGACCTACCGGGACTTCCACCCGATAGGGAGATTGAATTTGTGATCGAGGTCGAGCCCGGCACCAAACCAATCTCCATACCGCCATACCGCATGGCACCCGCAGAACTTAACGAGTTGAAAACCCAATTGCAAGAGCTTTTGGATAACGGTTTCATTAGACCAAGCCACTCCCCGTGGGGAGCACCGGTTCTTTTCGTGAAAAAGAAAGATGGGACACTTCGAATGTGCATTGACTATCGTCAACTGAACAAGGTCACAATCAAGAATAGGTATCCTTTGCCTAGGATTGATGACTTGTTTGACCAACTACGAGGAGCAACGGTGTTCTCGAAGATTGACTTGAGGTCGGGGTACCATCAATTGAAGATCAAAGAGGATGACATACCGAAGAGTGCCTTCCGCACTAGGTATGGACATTTTGAGTTCCTTGTTATGTCGTTTGGGTTAACAAACGCCCCGGCGGCATTCATGGACTTGATGAACCGAGTATTTCACAGATACTTGGACCGATTCGTGATTGTGTTCATTGATGACATCTTGATCTACTCAAAGAGTGAGGAAGAGCATGAAGAGCACTTGATACTCGTTCTTGAGACGCTACGGGAGAAGCAACTCTATGCCAAGTTTTCTAAATGTGAATTTTGGCTTAAAGAGATTGGCTTCCTCGGGCATGTGGTTTCGGGATCGGGAATTGCTGTGGATAACAAGAAGATAGAAGCCATTACCGAATGGGAGAGGCCAAAGAATGTCAAGGAAATTCGTAGTTTCCTTGGATTGGCAGGCTACTACAGGAAGTTCGTGGAAAGGTTCTCTGTTTTGGCATCGCCATTGACAAAGCTCACTCGAAAAGGAGCTAAGTTTGTATGGGATGACAAATGTGAGAAGGGATTCACGGAATTAAAGAAGAGATTGACCGAGGCACCGGTACTTGCCTTACCCAAACAGGGTATGGGGTACGATGTCTATAGTGATGCTAGCATCCAAGGGTTTGGATGTGTGTTGATGCAAATGGGGAGGGTAATTGCCTATGCTTCACGACAATTGAAGAAACATGAGGTAAATTATCCTACTCATGATTTAGAGCTGGGGGCAGTGGTATTTGCACTGAAGATTTGGAGACATTATCTCTACGGGGAGACGTGTCATATATACACTGACCATAAGAGTTTGAAATACGTGTTCACTCAGAAAGAGCTGAACATGAGACAGAGGCGATGGATGGAGTTGATAAAAGACTACCATCTTATCATTGAGTACCACCCAGGCAAGGCCAATGTGGTGGCAGATGCCTTGAGCCGGAAGAGCTCATCTGGGGCATTGATAGCTAATTTGAGGGCTTTAAGAGCCCAACTGGAGGTATCCAGCAATGGAGCCTTATTGGCACGGTTTGAGGTGAGACCTACTTTAATTGATGAGATCAAGAAGGGTCAGGAAACTGACGAGGAAATCATGAGGATCCGGGAGCGCATGCAAGCGGGACCAGTGGAGGACTTCAGGGAAAGAGATGATGGTCTCTTACTATTTCGTGAGCGAGTGTGTGTGCCGGCAGATGATGAGCTCCGAAAGTCCATCTTAGAGGAAGCTCATTCATCGGCTTACGCCATGCACCCGGGGGGCACGAAGATGTACCGTGACTTGAAAGAGGGTTACTGGTGGTCTGGTATGAAGAGAGAAATAGCCGAGTACATCAGTAGATGCCTTACTTGTCAGCAAGTTAAGGCAGAACATCAGCATCCAGCTGGGTTATTGCAGCCACTTTCCATTCCAGAATGGAAATGGGAGCACGTGACCATGGATTTTGTGGTAGGACTGCCACGGACCGTGAGGAATTATGATGCGGTATGGGTTGTGGTTGATAGGCTCACGAAGAGTGCACATTTTCTACCTATCAACACTACCTATGCACTTGAGAGGTTAGCCAAGTTGTATGTGGATGAGATCGTGAGGCTACATGGGGTTCCTATAACCATTGTGTCCGACAGGGATCCACGATTCACATCACGATTTTGGCCGAAGTTCCAAGAGTCCATGGGAACGAAGTTGAAGTTCAGTACTGCTTTTCATCCTCAGACAAATGGGCAATCCGAGAGGGTTATACAGATCTTGGAGGATATGTTGAGGGCTTGTGCTTTGGAGTTCCAAGGAAGTTGGGACAACCATTTAGCACTTGTTGAGTTTGCCTATAACAACAGTTATCAGGCAAGTATCGGCATGCCTCCATACGAGGCATTGTATGGGAGGAAATGTCGTACACCGTTATGTTGGGATGAAGTGGGCATGGCCAAGCTTGAAAGCACGGAATTGGTGGAGATCACCAAGTCAAAGGTAAAGATGATTCGCGAGAGGCTTAAGGCGGCCCAGGATAGACAGAAGAGCTATGCCGATAAGCGCCGGAGAGCCTTAGAGTTTAAGGTGGGAGATGAGGTATTCTTGAAAGTTTCACCTTGGAAGGGAATCATCCGATTTCAAAGCCGAGGGAAACTCAACCCACGCTACATAGGGCCATTTGTGATTCTTGAAAGAATTGGGGCCGTAGCATACCGATTGCAGTTGACTCCAGAATTGGAGAAGATACATAACGTGTTCCACGTGTCTATGCTAAAGAAATATGTGCCGGATCCGTCTCACGTGTTAGAGAAACCACCTGTGGAAATACGTGAGGACTTAAACTATGCCGTACGGCCGGTGAGGATACTTGATAGGCAAGTAAAGAAGCTGAGAAGCAAGAAAGTTCCAATGGTTAAGATCCTTTGGAAAAGTGACCGAGTTGAAGAAGAAACTTGGGAAACAGAAGCCTTGATGAAGGAACAGTATGCATTTCTTTTTGAATAAGCATTTGTGAATTTCGGGGACGAAATTCCCGTTAAGGGGGGGTGAACTTGTGACACCGCACCCGGATGTACTTGTATTTGAAATTCCTAGCAAATAAAATTCGTGTAATTAATTGGCATATTTAATTAATGTGCGATTAATTAAATTGTTTATCGGGTTCATTTTATGAGAAGGGGCTACCAAATATTTAGTTGGGCCATCATAATAAATTATAGGAGCCCAATAAAGTGTCAACCAAAGTTGATAAAAATATTTGGACAACCCGAGTGCTATTTTGGCCCAACCTGCCAAAAATAGCAGGAATAATTGGGAGGGACTTCCTATACCCACTTGGGGTATCCTACAACCCACCTAGCCTCAAATAATGAGGGAGGGGGGACAACTAAATGTGCTCATGCGTACAAGGAGGAGAGGAAGTCTCCTAAGGACACAATGGCCATACCTCCATGTACCACTCTTGGCATCATTCTTATTGATTGAGAGAGAGCATCCCCTATCCCTTTGCATCCATTTTCGTCCAACCAAGAGGAGAAGCTCCAGAGAAGCTTGCTCACAAGAGCCCATAGCTTAAGGAAGCACAGGGAGGAAGAAACTCTAGAGAAGAGAGCTAGGTTGAGGTAAGAACCCAACTATTGCTATTTAACTAGTATTACTTGTATGATTTTTAAGAAATCATATGGTGGATCAAACATGGAGTTCTACACGTTTAAAAATGGGGAATAATGTTATATAGTGGTGGTATTTAACTTAGGAGAGTCGTGGAATCGATAGGAGTTGAAACCACCGGAAACCGCCAAGGAGAAGAAGCTGTTCGTAGTTGCAGACTACGAAAGCCGCCCGGCTTTGGTGAAAGCCGCCCGGCTTTTGGGCTACTGTCCAGGAATTTCGCTTTTGATCGGCCTAGAACGGGGATCGATCGAGGGGCTTAGCAAAGGCAACTATTGTAGCACATCACAAGGTGAGGATGGCTGACTATGTTGCTTATAATCTTTGGGTTAATTTTGTAGGATTACCTAAAGTAATTAAATGTGATTTTCATGGATTATTAATGATTAATAATGCCTAAATGAAAATATTGTTGTCAATGAATAAAGGAGCATAATATACAAATTTAAGGGTAAATTGTGTATGATTATGTAATATGAGCATATTGGCTTGATGAAAGGATTAATTATAAATATTGTGTTGAAATATAACTTTAACTTCATATAAGGATATATGAGTGATTAAAGGTTATATTTTGTATATTGATATGAACTATATTTTCAATGGAAAATTAGTTTGGAAATTGTATATATGACTATGAATTGAAAATAAGTTTTGTTGGAATTTATCCGACTAGTATTATGATACTAGTCGGGGTTTTGGAATGAAATATGTTAGAATTGATCCAAGGTTTGGATTGTAAATTGTTGAGCCTTAAGTAGTCTTAAGAGATACTAAGGTGGATAAGTGATGCTAGGGGTAGGCCTTAAGGGATACCCAAGATAAAGTGAATAATAAATTGATCCTAGGAATAGGATTGGCCTACGGGTGTATTCGGTAGTCTTTAAGGATTAGCCGATAGAGTATTGGTAATTAGTAAGGACCATGGCCCTTCCCGACTCTAGAGAGCGGGGTTGGATAGCATGGACTTACATCGTGATCACGGGTTAGGGTGGAATCCGAACCGGAGACCTTACGAGGCTTCCGACAGCGGTAACACATAAGATAGGACCCCGAATGGACCTTACCTTCCTACGGGATGATGGGTATGAGTTCAGGGGCGGGATGTTGGACTCCGGCCCGAGAGCCCGGTGAGGCCTCGGAGAGCGGTGACAAGTCTCGTAAAGGATGATAAGACCTACGGGCGGTGTCGTGCTAACGACGGATATAATGAAATATATGAAATGGGCCGTGTGCCGACAAATAAATAAATTTACTTATTATAGAGATAATAAGTGGGAAATATAAATTATTATTTATATTATGATATCACCCTATTTTGAGGGTCTTAGAAATTAAAACGTTGATTATACTTAGTATAGTTGTCATTGTACTTGTCAAATGCTTCCAAGTACTGACCTCCCCTTCACGGGGGAGGCCACCTCACAGTTTCAGGTAGGGAGTAAAGCTTGCTACCAGTGCCCGTTGCTTCGGGGAGATTCAGGAGGGAAGACGTGGTTCGTGCTTCCTCCGTTCTATTTTTTTTAAAACATTAAATTAATGCTCATGGATATTTTGAATGATTATTGGGGCTTGTAAGCCCATGTTTGCCGGAGTGTGGCATAAACACTTGTATTAAACGTTTCCGCTGATTCAAATGATTATTTTACATTATGTTTGTTTATGGATGTACTATTGTGAATGATATTCAAGACGCCTAGTATAGTATGGATGAGTTGGACTGCGGTTGACTATTCGTACTGTACGGCGGGTTGTTGACGTGTCCGGTAGGTCCGGGGCGTGACAATTTAGTTGGTATCAGAGCCTTAGTCCGTAAACTTCATAATGAAGCTTCAAAATTCTTTTGAAAATGATTTTGAAAACCATGAGCATAAAGTTTTGTACTTATAGAACTTTTGGTACTTGAGTTGCAAGGTCTCTAATTGTTAAGATGGTACCCTTAACAATTGGTATGGCGGTGATTTGAGCCAAAAGATGTCTTTAAGTACCTATCCGTCACTTGACATTTGATACGAGTCTAATGGCTCATTCTAAACTTCTTTCAGAAATGGAGCCAATTGGGAGAATCACTAGGAGGAACCCGACGGGCCGTGTACCGGGTGGATCCGAACGCGGCAGCCGGGGGTCCACTAGGGTGTCAAGGGGAAGGGGCCGTGGAGGCCAACAACAAACCGTGAGCGATGGCCACGTCGACACGGAGAGTGAGACTTATTGGTCCTATGAGGACTCAACCTATAGACCGGAAACCGAGCCGGTGGAGACCCCTTATGAAGGGGATGATGATGATGTTAGTGACGAGGAGCAAGATGACTCCTTGGCAAGAATTGAGGCGCTGCTCCAACAATACCACCGAGAGCGCGAGGAGAGGAGGGAACGCCGAAGGCGCAGGGCGGGGCAACCTTCGGGTATGGCTTCAAGAGGAGGAAGCCACAATGCATCTAGAGTCCATGTGGAACCACATGGAGGCCGAAATGATGGAGGTCCAACCATAAGGATCTCCAAGTTTATCAAGGAAGCAAGAGACTTGGGGTGCAAACCCTTTGACGGGACCGGAGACATTTCGGTTGCCGCTCAATGGATCAAGAGGTTGAATGAAGCAGCCCTTGACATGCAAATCACGCCCAACCTTAAACTAAGAATAGCGGTAAGGTTGCTTGAGGGGATGGCATCCAAATGGTGGGATGGAACCAAGAGCAAGTATGGCGAGGGCGTCGTTTGGGAGGACTTCCAACGGGAGTTCTTTGCCCAATATTACTCCGACTTCGAGGTGAACAAGAAGGTGAGGGAATATACCCTCCTAACTCAAGGGGGTAACATGACGGTGAAGGAACTTGAGTACAAGTTTCGGGACCTTGCCGACTACATACCGGAGTACGCTTGTGATGAGAACCGGATGGTGAACCACTTCTGGGGTGCCCTAGACTTGGAGATACGTGATAGGGCAACACAATTGCCTAACATGACCTTCGCCCAAGTGGTAGACCAAGCCTTGAAGGGCGAAAAACAGTGGGAAGAGAGGAAGAAAAGAGACGCCGAAGAGGCGAAGAAAAGAAAATGGGAGAACCATGGCCCCCAAGGTTCTAACAAGAAGGGGAACCACGGGGGAGGTAGCTCATTTAGAACCCCTGCACCACCATCGAAGGGAAACCAAGGCCCAACCGGGCAAAGCTCGAGGTCACAAAACTCGGGAGTACCAAGGTGCAGCAACTGCAAGAAGCTTCACCAAGGCAAGTGCCGTGACCCCCCGAGATGCTATCAATGCGGGGAGGTCGGGCACATGAAGGTGAGTTGCCCACAACTTGGGCGAGCCGTGGGTGCCGGACCAAGCAGTGGAACCATGGTGAGCAGGAACCGGACGGGAGCACCGAGTGCAAACATGGGGCACGGTGGGGCTAGCACAAGCAATGCACCGTCCGTTAATCAAGGGAGGACCCAAGCGAGGGTCTATGCGATTACGGAGGCCGATGCACGTGCTAACCCGGACTCCGTTGCGGGTAAATTCATGAACCTTTGATGTTAATTTCTTGTGAACCTTTTAAATGTTGAGATGTATAAGTTATATGGCCAACCCCGCCTGCTTAAAGTTCAAAGGAGTGGACAGATATCTGCCTGGGGCGAAAGCCGCCCGGCTTTGACGAACGTCGCCCGACGTTTGTCTATGATTTATTACATAAATCCTACGGCGACCATAAGCCGCCCGACGTTGACGAAAGCCGCCCGGCTTTCGTGCTTGATTTTTGGTTAAATCATTCGGCGTATAAAAACCGGCCGCGTTTCGTAAAAACCGGCCGGCTTGTGTTCAGGAATTCCGGTATGGGGCGCTGCTAACGAAAACCGGCCGGCATTCGTAAGAACCGGCCGGCTTTATTTAAGGATATATGAGTGATTAAAGGTTATATTTTGTATATTGATATGAACTATATTTTCAATGGAAAATTAGTTTGGAAATTGTATATATGACTATGAATTGAAAATAAGTTTTGTTGGAATTTATCCGACTAGTATTATGATACTAGTCGGGGTTTTGGAATGAAATATGTTAGAATTGATCCAAGGTTTGGATTGTAAATTGTTGAGCCTTAAGTAGTCTTAAGAGATACTAAGGTGGATAAGTGATGCTAGGGGTAGGCCTTAAGGGATACCCAAGATAAAGTGAATAATAAATTGATCCTAGGAATAGGATTGGCCTACGGGTGTATTCGGTAGTCTTTAAGGATTAGCCGATAGAGTATTGGTAATTAGTAAGGACCATGGCCCTTCCCGACTCTAGAGAGCGGGGTTGGATAGCATGGACTTACATCGTGATCACGGGTTAGGGTGGAATCCGAACCGGAGACCTTACGAGGCTCCCGACAGCGGTAACACATAAGATAGGACCCCGAATGGACCTTACCTTCCTACGGGATGATGGGTATGAGTTCAGGGGCGGGATGTTGGACTCCGGCCCGAGAGCCCGGTGAGGCCTCGGAGAGCGGTGACAAGTCTCGTAAAGGATGATAAGACCTACGGGCGGTGTCGTGCTAACGACGGATATAATGAAATATATGAAATGGGCCGTGTGCCGACAAATAAATAAATTTACTTATTATAGAGATAATAAGTGGGAAATATAAATTATTATTTATATTATGATATCACCCTATTTTGAGGGTCTTAGAAATTAAAACGTTGATTATACTTAGTAGTGTTGTCATTGTACTTGTCAAATGCTTCCAAGTACTGACCTCCCCTTCACGGGGGAGGCCACCTCACAGTTTCAGGTAAGGAGTAAAGCTTGCTACCAGTGCCCGTTGCTTCGGGGAGATTCAGGAGGGAAGACGTGGTTCGTGCTTCCTCCGTTCTATTTTTTTTAAAACATTAAATTAATGCTCATGGATATTTTGAATGATTATTGGGGCTTGTAAGCCCATGTTTGCCGGAGTGTGGCATAAACACTTGTATTAAACGTTTCCGCTGATTCAAATGATTATTTTACATTATGTTTGTTTATGGATGTACTATTGTGAATGATATTCAAGACGCCTAGTATAGTATGGATGAGTTGGACTGCGGTTGACTATTCGTACTGTACGGCGGGTTGTTGACGTGTCCGGTAGGTCCGGGGCGTGACACGATGTGGCTAGCCCGGAAGGGCAAGGAGTACTATGATGGGGGCGAGTTCTTTACCCAATGGCTCGTCTACCGGAGGCTCGCCAGGCATTTCGGCGTTGACCCTCAGAACTTCAAACCCGAAGCTTACGGTCTTCCCCCCCTTCAGCCAGATACCAGGGTTCCCCTCCCTCCGGGTGTTGAGAGACCAGACCTCGAAGACTCCGAGTTGATGAAAGAGGCCGACGGTGATGAAGAGGAAGAGGCTGCCTCGAAGACCGCCGGCGAGGATGCCACCTCAAAGCCGAAGGAGGATGGAGTTGAAAACGTTCAGGCTTGAAATTTCTCTAAGTTCGACTTTGTAATAGTTTGTAGTCTCCGGCCTCGGCTCATTGTAAACAAACATCCTTTGTACTTGTATGATTTTGGTGGTGAATGCTTTGCCCTCGGGCTTTTTCTAAATGAATGCCCCTGGTTTTATTTTATTGTATGCCTTCGTTTGGATGAATGTATGTCTGCTTTCTCGGAGGCCACAAGTTCGTGGACTTAGAGATTTTTCTAAGTGAAAATCCCATCATGAGCCCTCAGTTGCACATTGGGATTGTCGGGGCTTATTGTTGTGGACTTAGAATATTTTCTAAGTGAAAGTTTGCCCAGGACCCTCTGGATGTAGTGTGGAACGGCCGGGGGGGCGTATTTGTGGACTTGGGAATTTTTCTAAGTGAGAACTTTTGTCGTGGGCCTCCGGTCGTAGTGTAGAATCAGCCCCCTTAGGATGTTCGTAGTAGTGAGGCCGAGGGATAAAATGAATTAGACTTAGGAATTCCACTAGGTGAAATTGCATCCTATGCCCCCGGAAATGCTGGGCCCTTGATTGGCAGTGTAGCCCCCCGAAGGGTTCCCGTCTGTGGACTTAGCCATTTTTTCACGAAGTTTCAATAGGTGCCGTAGTGAACCTTCGAGCGTGGGAACTGCCTGAGCCCCCGGTACATATGTTCGCCGAGGGATTCGAGATTATGGACTTGGTGAAATTCTGAGATGTGTTTCCAACAGATCTTGTGAGTAGCCCCCCAGTTCGATGAGTGTTTCCCAAAGGATGCCAATGTGTGGACTCAGAAATTTTTTATCGTTGAATGAGCCTGGTGACATTCTGCCTTCGGTATGAGGCCTTCGGTTTGTGCAGATATAGGTTTAGCTTGCCTTAGAACTTTGTGGAGCCTTCGGCATGTCACATAGTTGACTTCTATCCAGCCGGATTTCGGCCTTAGCCAAATTTAGGTGAAGTTTTGCTTAGTGAGCCTTCTTCTTGGGCCTCCGGTGGAAATCTTGTACTCCAAGGTTTCATATAGTGAAGCCTTCGGCTATGTAGTCAGATGACTTGTTGTTGAGAGATTTTCTTGTGCATTTGTAGCAGCCTTCGGGAATAGATATCCGAAGTGTTGAGCCTCCGGGAAGAATATCATCCAAGGAGTTCCTTCCCCCCTACACATCTTTCTCTCTCTCTCTCTCTCTCTTTTTTTTTTAAATGATGTAGGAGAGGCATCTAGAAACTTGGTTTCTAGGAAAGGCTTGGCCTATATGGGAGGCAACGGAACAAACCGTTGGCTCCCCCTTCGGGAATGACCTTCCGACATCTCGAAGGGTTTGAGGGTCGTTTCCTCGGCCCGAGACATCGTCTGTTGCCTGCTTCCCCTTGGGAGATAGCACGGAAAGCGCCTCGGTTTTGAAAGTCGTCCCCTCAGCCCGAGACATGGTCTGTTGCCTGCTTCCCCTTGGGGGATAGCGCGGGGAGCGTTTCGTTTGTGGAAGTCGAATCCTGGGCCCGGGACATGGTCCGTTGCCTGCCTCCCCTTGGGGGATGGCGCGGAAAGCGTTCCTGGGAAGGGTTTTATTTGCGTGTGGAACACAAATAGCCGGGGGCACTTGGTACCAGCCGGAGCCGAGGGGTGTTGCACCCCCCGGTTTTTTTTTTTTTTTTTTTTAGGAGAGTATGTAAAAGTATGCATAATGTATGCATGGTTGCGTCCTCGTGGGGTACGGCTTAGTGAGAAAACACTTGGTGTTTTCAAAGAGTGATGGGGGTGACCCATACACTTGGTACTTGGTACCTAAATTGTTGTTCCCCTCCCTGAGAGGAAGAGGCCTCGGGCCTATTTTGGTGAAGAGATGAGGGCTTGGCCACTCATTTGTAGGAGAGAAAGGGGGCCTTGGGCCGCTTGTACAATATGTAGGTGATGAAGGCTTGGCCTTTTGATTATTCTTCAAAAACAGATGGGGCCTTGGGCCATTGATATTTACACTTGTTGAGGATGAGGGCTTGGCCGCTCATTGATAAAACTTTACCAGGTGGTGCACATTCCAATGTCTAGGAATCTCTGTCCCATTAGGACGTTTTAATTTGTATGTCCCCGGTTTGATGATGGCTGAGACGATGTAGGGGCCTTCGAACTTGGGCGCCATCTTTCCTCCTTCGGTGGGTAGACTTGCCTCCCTTCGTCGGAGGACGTAGTCTCCCACTTGGAATTCCCGGGAGCGGACCTTGGCGTCGATGTAGCCTTTGACTTGTCTCCTATAGTTTTCGGCCCTGAGGAAAGCTTGCTCTCGGCGTTCCGAGATGAGATGAAGGTCGAGGGCCATGTTGGCGTCGTTGACCTCGGGCTCATATTGTTCCACCCTTCGGGTCGGAAGGGTCACTTCTGTTGGAGCCTTAGCCTCAAAGCCATAGCATAGGGAGAAGGGTGTCTCGCCTATTGCGCGTCGAGGGGTGGTGCGATAGGCCCATAGGATGTTGTGAAGTTCTTCTACCCATCCTCCCCCTTCGGCTTCTAGCTTCTTCTTCAACCCCTCGAGGAGGGTGCGGTTGGCATTTTCTACTTGCCCGTTGCCCTGAGGGTAGGCAACGGATGAAAAGGTGTGCTTGATGCCCCATGCCTCCAGGAGGGCACAGAAGGGGGCCGCCTCGAACTGAGTTCCGTTGTCGGAGATGATTTGTTGGGGGACGCCAAACCTTGTGAGGATATTTTTGAGAACAAAGTGGCGGCACCGGGCTTCAGTAATGCTGGCTAGGGGCTCGGCTTCTACCCATTTGGTGAAGTAGTCAATGGCCACAATGATGTACCTGTTGTTGGAGGTACCCCTCGGCAGAGGGCCCACTAAGTCAATCCCCCATCTGGAGAAGGGTATAGCGGTGCTGATGGGAGCATAGTTGACCGCTGGTCTGCCGGGGGCCTTCTGAAAGTGTTGGCACGCGGTGCATCTTCGGGCTAGATCAGCACAATCTCTAGCCATCGTGGGCCAGAAGTAGCCCTGAACTATGAGCCTTCGGGACATGGAGAAGGGTCCCTGGTGAGCTGAGCAAGTGCCACTGTGCACTTCCTCCATGGCGACTTCGGCCTCATCTTGGTGAAGGCACCGAAGGAGGGTGCCGTTGTAGGATCTTTTGTAAAGCCTCCCGTTTTCGAGGGTGTAGCTGGGAGCCCTCAGTTTTGCTAACTTGGCGCGAGCTTCGTCTTGGGGCAGTTGCCCCGTGGTGATGAAGGTGATGATGTCAAAGATCCAGTCCTCCGGCCTCAGGTTAATGCTCATGACGGGGCTCGCGTGGATGCTTGAGAGGCTAAGTTCCTCAATTCTTGCAATTTTTGAGAGGTGTTCGGGGGATTCATCCGAAAGCTTGGATAGAATGTCGGCCTCGGAGTTTTGAGCCCTCGGTATTTGGGTGAGAGAATGTGCCTTAAACACCTTGAGCAACTCCTTAGCCGCTTCTTTGTATTGCTTCATCCTTCCTTCCTTGGCTTCGTACTCCCCGGAGATTTGACCCACGACAAGCTTGGAGTCACACTTGACGTGGATCATATTGGCCTTCAGATTTGCTGCCAGCCGAAGGCCACATAGGAGGGCTTCGTACTCGGCCTCGTTGTTGGAGACTTTGAAGGAGAAGCGGATGGCATAATAGGCGCGGAAGCCTTCGGGTGTTATCAGAACTACTCCCCCTCCGCATGCTTTGGTGGCCGAGGATGTCACGCCCCGGACCTACCGGACACGTCAACAACCCGCCGTACAGTACGAATAGTCAACCGCAGTCCAACTCATCCATACTATACTAGGCGTCTTGAATACCATTCACACATAGTACATCCATAAACAACATAATGTAAAATAATCATTTAAAGCAGCGGAAATATTCAATACAAAGTGCACGCCACACTTTGGCAACATGGGCATACAAGCCCTAAATACATATTAAAGAAAAATAATATCCATGAGCATGGTTTAAATCGTTTTCAAAACAGAAACAGAAGAAGCACGAACCACGTCTTCTTCTCTTGAATTCTCCGATACAACGGGCGGTAGCGGCAAGCTTTAATCCCGACCTGAAACTGTGAGGTGGCCTCCCCCGTGAAGGGGAGGTCAGTACTTGGAAGCATTTGACAAGTACAATGACAACTATACTAAGTATAATCAAAGTTTCAATTTCCAAGACCCTCAACTTAGGATGTTACTATTTGAAATTAATTTATGTTCTTTCATGCTAGAGCTCGGCTCATAGTCATGTTAATTTGTGCTAGAGCTCGGCTCATAGTCACACCACATTTCGCTAGAGCTCGGCTCATAGTCATTCCTACATTTTTGTGCTAGAGCTCGGCTCATAGTCACACTACATTTTGCTAGAGCTCGGCTCATAGTCATTCCTACATTTTTGCTAGAGCTCGGCTCATAGTCATACTACCACGTGCTAGAGCTCGGCTCGTAGTCACGTCATCTAATCCCTAAACCACTTCTTAGTCTAGGCTCCATTCCTTTTGAGTAACCCTTGAGGTCTACTCCTAACATAACTTGACTTCTTAAAGTCCACCCTAATTATCCTTTAAGGTTACTTAGCTTCAATATTTTGGGATTAGCTCCCAAGCACTATTGAACTAACATCCCCGACTAGTCTTCAATACTAGTCGTCTAATCTTAATAAGCCAACGCCAATTTCATAATAATTCATGCATTTCAATTTAATTTCACCTTCAAGTATAACTTGATTCAATATCAAAATATCACTTTTATTCCCTTCATGAGGTAAAAGCATATTTATCACCATACAATTTTATAGCCTACACCACAATTGGGTCATTATAATCACAACACATAATCATACACAATTTATTCTTAAATTTGTATATTATGCATTTTCTTTATGAACAATACTATATTCCATTTTAGGCATTCTTAATCATAAATAACTCGTGCCAAACACATATAATTCATTTAGGCAATCTTATGAAATTAACCCAATAATTATAAACAATATAGTCGGTCATCCTCACCTTAAGTGAGCTTAAGCGCGTTCTACACTTCCCGGTTGAACTTTGGCGAACTTTGACCAACTCCGGCCAACTTTGACCAACTCCGGCGAAACTCCGGCGAAGCTCAAAGATACTCTAAATCAAGTTCCTAGCCTTTCCTCAAGTTTTGTACACTTTTGGAGCTTATACTTTTTCCTAGAGCTTCCTTCTTGGTGGAGCTTCCTTCAACAATGGTGAGATGTTTGAGAGCTTCCTTGCTCTTGGTGGAGGGATGCTGGCCGAAAATGATTGAGGAGAAGGGGGGTGGGTGTTCTTTTGTCTCAAATGCATGAGTGGTGTGGAAAGGGCCCACCTTGTATTTGTTTGATTCTTTTCCCATCAACTCCCACTCTCTCCATACTCCTCCAGCCGACCAACCCCTTTAATTGAGTGTCCAAATTCGTGGGTTGGCCCCCACCCATGTGGGAGGTCAACCCTTTTTGTCCAGAAGTGTACAATTTGTCCCGAAAGTTGTATTTTTCGGACTGTTTTAACTGTATTTTATTTTATCGGGTCAAATAAAATATATTATGTGATTTCCATCATTATGACTCTTATGATGAATATTCATACCCCAACTTTAATTTATAAGTCCCCGAAATTCAATTTCGGGCTTTTATCGGTTAAATTACTAGTACCGGTATTTTGGCCTTTTTTGATCAACCGGTCAACTCTATATCATCTCTTTGGACCAATGAGTTATACACCACCATATAAATATTATATTGACCAAGATGAATAAAATGTACGGACTCGGGAATATCGGGCGGCCTCCGCTCCCGGTGTGGGCCCCACGTGCGAATTTACCATTCACGCAAAATAATTAATGAAAATTCACAACTTCGTATACTCGTTAACCACTCCATAAGTTCAATACATTATTCACTTAAAAGTAAGTACTTTTTGGGGACGGTGTTACAAGTTCACCCCCCCTTAATTGGGATTTCGTCCCCGAAATCCACGTGTCTAATCGAAAAGAAACGGGTATTGCTCCCTCATTGAGACCTCAGTCTCCCAGGTTTCCTCTTCGACTCGATCACTCCTCCAAAGAACCTTCACCATAGGAATCTCCTTGTTCCTCAGTTTCTTCACCTGTTGACCCACAATCTTTACCGGTTCCACCGCATATTGTAGGTCTTCACGTATCTCCACCGGTGGCTTCTCAAGAATATGAGATGGATCTCTCACGTATTTCTTGAGCATCGATATATGAAACACGTCGTGTATCTTCTCAAGTTCTGGCGTCAACTTGAGACGGTATGCCACGGCCCCTATCCTTTCAAGGATTTCAAATGGACCAATGTATCTGGGGTTAAGCTTTCCCCGCGATATAAATCGGATGATACCCTTCCAAGGGGAAATCCTTAGGAAGACCTTATCACCGACCTCGAACTCCAATGGCCTGCGTCGTTTGTCGGCATAACTCTTCTGCCGATCTTGGGCAGCCTTGAGTCTATCCTGAATGACCTTCACCTTAGCCTTGGTGATTTCCACAAGTTCAATCCCTTCGAGCTTGGCCTCGCCAACCTCGTCCCAACACAACGGTGTCCTGCATTTCCTCCCATACAATGCCTCATATGGAGGCATGCCAATACTCGCCTGATAACTATTGTTATAGGCGAACTCTACTAGAGCCAAATGTTTGTCCCAACTCCCCTGGAACTCCAAAGCACATGCCCTTAGCATATCTTCTAAAACCTGTATCACCCTCTCGGATTGCCCATCCGTCTGTGGATGAAAAGCTGTGCTAAACTTCAGTTTAGTACCCAAAGATGCTTGAAACTTGGGCCAAAATCGAGATGTGAATCGTGGATCCCTATCCGAGACAATGGATATCGGGACTCCATGTAGTCTCACAATCTCCTCCGTGTATAGCTTTGCCAATCTCTCAAGGGGATAAGTAATGTTGATAGGCAAAAAGTGTGCACTTTTGGTGAGCCTATCAACCACTACCCATACTGCATCATAGTTGTTCACTGTTCGTGGTAGCCCCACCACGAAGTCCATGGTCACATGCTCCCACTTCCATTCTGGAATGGTTAGTGGCTGCAAAAGCCCCGCCGGGTGCTGATGCTCTGCCTTAACTTGTTGGCAAGTAAGGCATCGACTCACGTACTCTGCGATATCCCTCTTCATACCCGACCACCAGTAACTTTCCTTCAAATCTCGGTACATTTTAGTACCTCCTGGATGCATAGCATATGCCGAAGAGTGAGCCTCCTCCAGGATAGACTTTTGGAGCTCTTCACTCTTTGGTATGCACACACGGTCTTTAAACAATAAAAGACCGTCATCACGTACCCAAAAGTTCTCCACGGGCCCTTCAAGGATCCTCTCGCGGATCTTCTGGCATTCCTCATCAGTGGCCTGACATCTACTGATCTCACTCAGCAATGTGGGCCTAACCTCGAATCTAGCAATGAGGACCCCACTCGTGGGCATCTCCACTTGTGCCCTCAAAGTTCGTAGACATGTGAGTAATGTCCCCGACGTACTTTTCCTGCTCAGTGCATCGGCCACTACATTTGCTTTTCCGGGATGATAGTCGATGATCAAGTCATAATCCTTGATCAACTCCATCCATCTCCTTTGTCTCATATTCAACTCCTTCTGAGTGAATACGTACTTCAAGCTCTTATGATCGGTAAAAATGTGACATGTCTCCCCATAGAGGTAATGCCTCCAAATCTTTAGTGCAAACACTACCGCCCCCAACTCTAGATCGTGGGTAGGGTAGTTCGCCTCATGTTTCTTCAATTGCCTAGAAGCATAGGCAATCACCCGACCGTTTTGCATCAGTACACATCCAAGCCCTTGGATGCTAGCATCACTGTAGATATCATACCCTATCCCCTGTATAGGTAGGGCTAGTACTGGTGCTTCGGTAAGTCGTTTCTTCAGTTCAAGGAACCCTTTCTCACACTTGTCGTCCCATATGAACTTGGCCCCTTTCTTTGTGAGCTTCGTTAATGGAGACGCTAATACGGAGAATTTTTCCACAAATTTACGATAGTATCCCGCTAAGCCAAGGAAACTACGTATCTCTTTCACATTCTTGGGTCTCTCCCAATCCATAATAGCTTTAATCTTGGCGTTGTCCACGGCAACGCCCGAACCGGATATGACATGACCGAGGAAACCAATCTCTTTGAGCCAAAATTCGCATTTTGAGAACTTGGCAAAGAGTTGCTTTTCCCTTAACCGATCAAGTACAAGCCTCAAATGGTGTTCGTGCTCCTCCTCGCTCTTGGAGTATATCAAGATGTCGTCAATGAATACTATCACGAATTGATCTAAGTATTCACTAAACACACGGTTCATCAAGTCCATGAATGCCGCCGGTGCGTTGGTTAAACCAAACGACATCACAAGGAATTCGTAATGACCATATCTAGTGCGAAATGCACTCTTAGGTATGTCACTCTCCTTGATCCTCAACTGATGATACCCCGACCTCAAGTCAATCTTCGAGAACACTATTGCCCCTCGAAGTTGGTCGAACAAGTCATCAATCCTCGGTAAGGGATACCTGTTCTTGATGGTGACCTTGTTCAACTGTCGGTAGTCAATACACATTCTTAGTGTACCATCTTTCTTCTTTACGAATAGTACGGGTGCTCCCCACGGTGAATGACTGGGTCTGATGAACCCGTTGTCCAATAGTTCTTGTAGTTGGACCTTCAACTCTTGAAGTTCGGCCGGTGCCATTCGATAAGGAGGAATCGAAATGGGTTTGGTTCCCGGCTCCACTTCGATTACAAATTCGATCTCTCTATCGGGTGGAAGCCCCGGTAGGTCCTTGGGAAAGACATCCGGGTATTTGCATACGACCCGTACATCTTTGATGTCGACTTCCTTCTTGGTATCGTCCACCACGTAGGCAAGGTACGCGTGGCATCCCTTCCTCATCATCTTCCGTGCTCTCATCACGGATATGATACAAGCACTAGATTTCCCCCGATCTCCTTCGAAACATAACGTGTTTCCTAGATCATCCTCGAGCTCCAACACCTTGGTGTAGCAATCAACTCGAGCATGGTGCTTCTCAAGCCAATCCATTCCTAGGATTGCATCGAACTCCAACATGCTTAGAGGTACGAAATCACAAGTCAAGGGTTGACCCGTCACTTCCACCTCACATGATGGATAGTAATGATTTCTCTCCACGTCGTCTCCTAACGGTGTGGAGACTAGCAATGTTTGTGTCATAGGCGTCAATGGCACGTCGAGCCCCTCGGCAAACGCCTCACTCACAAATGAGCGTTGTGCCCCGGTATCGATGAGGATCCTCGCACACCTACCATTGATCTTTAATGTTCCTACATTTATACACCACGTAAGATACCTTTTCTAATGTTTTTTTTTTTTACACATCTTTAGGAGGTTATTAGGTTCATACTAATGTTTGGGATCAAACGGGGGTCCAAACGTAGAAGAACGGGGCGAAAAAATCAAGTTTCGGGTGCTGGGGGTCCACGCACGGCGTGCCTGGGTGGCACGCACGGTCGTGCGTGCGTGAAAAATCCGGAATCCGCCACTGCCGGCTACGCACGATCGTGCGTAGCTGGTCACGCACGATCGTGCGTCCCACGCACGGCGTGCCTTACCTGCACGCACGGCGTGCGTCTGCGCGGAAAACGGCCAGGAGCTGCTGCCTCGCACGCACGGTCGTGCGTCTGTAGGTACGCGCGATCGCGCGTAGTTGTTTTTAGCCCGTTTCGCCCCGAATTCGCGGGGTTTGACCCCGGGGTGGCCCGCACCCAAACCCAATGACCCGTATGACCCAAATAAGCCTAGAAATACATGGGAATACGTGTATTACCTGCAACGGAGTCGGGATTGGCCCGAGCATCGGCCTCGGTCATTGCGTAGACTCTAGCTTGCGTCCTTCCTTGATTCACGGACGGCGCGTTGCTGGCGCTCGCTCCCCCCTGC
Organism: Cuscuta epithymum; assembly: GCA_945859915.1. Taxonomy (NCBI): domain Eukaryota; kingdom Viridiplantae; phylum Streptophyta; class Magnoliopsida; order Solanales; family Convolvulaceae; genus Cuscuta; species Cuscuta epithymum. The sequence continues at coordinate 63,337 of CAMAPF010001154.1, forward strand.
CCCGTACTAGCATGGGGTGCTCCGGTCCGACTTCTACTTGCCGTAGTAGCGCCGCTTGATCCCGCCCCTCGGTTTCCACCAAGTTGAGGGCAATTTGGTTTAAGATGCCCCGTGTCTCCACATTGGTAGCACCGAGGAGGGTCACGACACTTACCGGCGTGGCTCCTGTTGCAATTTCGGCACCTGGGCGCTGTCGAGGCTTGTGAGCCCGAGTTGTGCCCGCCGAAAGCCGAGTTTCCCTTGGATGGCGGCGCCGGTGCCCTGAACGATCCTCCTCCCCCGTGGTTCCCCTTTTTGTTAGAACCTTGTGGGCCATGGCTTTCCCACTTCCTCTTCTTCGCCTCATCGGCGTTCCTCCGCTTTCTTTCCTCCCACTCCTTCTCTCCCTTCAGGCCTTGTTCAACCACTTGACTAAACGTCATATTAGGCAATTGTGTTGCCCTCTCGCGTATGTCAAGGTCTAAGGCATCCCAGAAGTGGTTCACCATCCGGTTCTCATCACATATGTACTCCGGTATGAATTCGGCAAGCTTTCTAAACTTGTGCTCAAGTTCCTTCACCGTACATGCGCCTCCCTGTGTCAAGTTCGTATACTCCCTCCTCTTCATGTTTACCTCGAAGTCGGAGTAGTATTGGTTGAAGAACTCCTGCCGAAAGTTCTCCCATGTGACGGCTTCGCCGTATTTCCCTTTGACCCCGTCCCACCACGTGGACGCCATGCCTTCGAGCAATCTTGTTGCCACTCTCAGTTTCATGATGGGTGGCAGCTGCATGTCAAGGGCCGCCTCGTTGAATCTTTTGATCCATTCGGCCGCAACGGAGATGTCTCCCGTTCCATCAAACGGTTTACACCCCAAATCTCGTGCTTCTTTGATAAATTTGGAGATCCTTATGGTTGGACCTCCCACATTTTGGCCTCCATGTGGTTCAACATGGACTCTAGAAGCACCTTGGCTTCCTCCTCTCGAAGCCATGCCCGAAGGTTGCCCCGTTCGGCGCCTTCGGCGTTGTCTCCTCTCTTCGCGCTCCCGGTGGTATTGTTGGAGCAGCGCCTCGATCCTCCCAAGAGTGCCATCATCTTCACTCTCTTCACTTACATCGTCATCTTCCCCATCATATGGGGTCTCCACCGGCTCGGTTTCCGGCCTATAGGTTGAGTCCTCATAGGACCAATAAGTCTCACTCTCAGTGTCCACGTGGCCATCGCTCACGGTTTGTTGTTGGCCTCCACGGCCCCTTCCCCTGGACACCCTAGTGGACCCCCGACTGCCGCGTTCGGACCCACCCGGTACACGGCCCATCGGGTTGCTCCTCGTGATCCTTCCAATTGGCTCCATTTCTGAAAGAAGTTTAGAATGAGCCGTTAGACTCGTATCAAATGTCAAGTGACGGATAGGTACTTAGGGACATCTTTTGGCTCAAATCACCGCCATGCCAATTGTTAAGGGTACCATCTTAACAATTAGAGACTTTGCAACTCAAGTACCAAAAGTTCTATAAGTACAAAACTTTATGCTCATGGTTTTCAAATTTTTTTTTTTCAAAAGGAATTTTGAAGCTTCATTATGAAGTTTACGGACTAAGGCTCTGATACCAATTAAATTGTCACGCCCCGGACCTACCGGACACGTCAACAACCCGCCGTACAGTACGAATAGTCAACCGCAGTCCAACTCATCCATACTATACTAGGCGTCTTGAATACCATTCACACATAGTACATCCATAAACAACATAATTTAAAATAATCATTTAAAGCAGCGGAAATATTCAATACAAAGTGCACGCCACACTTTGGCAACATGGGCATACAAGCCCTAAATACATATTAAAGAAAAATAATATCCATGAGCATGGTTTAAATCGTTTTCAAAACAGAAACAGAAGAAGCACGAACCACGTCTTCTTCTCTTGAATTCTCCGATACAACGGGCGGTAGCGGCAAGCTTTAATCCCGACCTGAAACTGTGAGGTGGCCTCCCCCGTGAAGGGGAGGTCAGTACTTGGAAGCATTTGACAAGTACAATGACAACTATACTAAGTATAATCAAAGTTTCAATTTCCAAGACCCTCAACTTAGGATGTTACTATTTGAAATTAATTTATGTTCTTTCATGCTAGAGCTCGGCTCATAGTCATGTTAATTTGTGCTAGAGCTCGGCTCATAGTCACACCACATTTCGCTAGAGCTCGGCTCATAGTCATTCCTACATTTTTGTGCTAGAGCTCGGCTCATAGTCACACTACATTTTGCTAGAGCTCGGCTCATAGTCATTCCTACATTTTTGCTAGAGCTCGGCTCATAGTCATACTACCACGTGCTAGAGCTCGGCTCGTAGTCACGTCATCTAATCCCTAAACCACTTCTTAGTCTAGGCTCCATTCCTTTTGAGTAACCCTTGAGGTCTACTCCTAACATAACTTGACTTCGTAAAGTCCACCCTAATTATCCTTTAAGGTTACTTAGCTTCAATATTTTGGGATTAGCTCCCAAGCACTATTGAACTAACATCCCCGACTAGTCTTCAATACTAGTCGTCTAATCTTAATAAGCCAACGCCAATTTCATAATAATTCATACATTTCAATTTAATTTCACCTTCAAGTATAACTTGATTCAATATCAAAATATCACTTTTATTCCCTTCATGAGGTAAAAGCATATTTATCACCATACAATTTTATAGCCTACACCACAATTGGGTCATTATAATCACAACACATAATCATACACAATTTATTCTTAAATTTGTATATTATGCATTTTCTTTATGAACAATACTATATTCCATTTTAGGCATTCTTAATCATAAATAACTCGTGCCAAACACATATAATTCATTTAGGCAATCTTATGAAATTAACCCAATAATTATAAACAATATAGTCGGTCATCCTCACCTTAAGTGAGCTTAAGCGCGTTCTACACTTCCCGGTTGAACTTTGGCGAACTTTGACCAACTCCGGCCAACTTTGACCAACTCCGGCGAAACTCCGGCGAAGCTCAAAGATACTCTAAATCAAGTTCCTAGCCTTTCCTCAAGTTTTGTACACTTTTGGAGCTTATACTTTTTCCTAGAGCTTCCTTCTTGGTGGAGCTTCCTTCAACAATGGTGAGATGTTTGAGAGCTTCCTTGCTCTTGGTGGAGGGATGCTGGCCGAAAATGATTGAGGAGAAGGGGGGTGGGTGTTCTTTTGTCTCAAATGCATGAGTGGTGTGGAAAGGGCCCACCTTGTATTTGTTTGATTCTTTTCCCATCAACTCCCACTCTCTCCATACTCCTCCAGCCGACCAACCCCTTTAATTGAGTGTCCAAATTCGTGGGTTGGCCCCCACCCATGTGGGAGGTCAACCCTTTTTGTCCAGAAGTGTACAATTTGTCCCGAAAGTTGTATTTTTCGGACTGTTTTAACTGTATTTTATTTTATCGGGTCAAATAAAATATATTATGTGATTTCCATCATTATGACTCTTATGATGAATATTCATACCCCAACTTTAATTTATAAGTCCCCGAAATTCAATTTCGGGCTTTTATCGGTTAAATTACTAGTACCGGTATTTTGGCCTTTTTTGATCAACCGGTCAACTCTATATCATCTCTTTGGACCAATGAGTTATACACCACCATATAAATATTATATTGACCAAGATGAATAAAATGTACGGACTCGGGAATATCGGGCGGCCTCCGCTCCCGGTGTGGGCCCCACGTGCGAATTTACCATTCACGCAAAATAATTAATGAAAATTCACAACTTCGTATACTCGTTAACCACTCCATAAGTTCAATACATTATTCACTTAAAAGTAAGTACTTTTTGGGGACGGTGTTACAGAGGAGCCATCGGTATAGAGTGTCCACCACTCATCGAGGGGTGCCGAAGGCTCCTCGTCTGTTGTTGATCTTGCGGTGCATTCCGTTACGAAGTCTGCCAGGGCTTGGCCCTTAATGGCAGGCCTCGGACGGATATCTATGTTGTATTGACTGAGGAAGATGGCCCATTTCACCATTCGAGAGGAACTTGTGGGGCTCCTCATGAGGGCGCCGAGGGGTTGATGTGTGAGCACTTGGACCGGATGAGCTTGAAAGTAGTGGCCAAGCTTCTTGACGGTCCAAACGATGGCTAGCACCGTCTTCTCGACGGGAGAATACCTGAGTTCGGCTTCCCGGAGGGTCTTACTGACGTAGAAGATGGCGTGTTGGACGCCGTCCTCCTCTCGGATTAACACTGAGCTGATGGCCGAAGGGCTAACACCAAGATATAAGTATAAAGTCTCCCCCACCTTCGGTTTGGAGAGCACTGGGGGAGAAGAGAGGTACTTCTTGAGTTCATCGAAGGCCTCTTGACATTCAGATGTCCATTGAAAACCCGCCGTCTTCCTCATGATTTGGAAGAAGGGGAGGGCCCTCTCGACTGACTTGGAGAGGAAACGGTTGAGGGCTGCTAGGCGACCCGTCAACCGTTGAACCTCTTTTACGTTGCGTGGAGGCTCCATGTTGATGATGGCCTGAATCTTCTCGGGGTTGGCCTCAATACCCCTTCGGCTGACCATGTAGCCTAAGAACTTCCCTCCTTGTACGCCGAAGGTACATTTCTTCGGATTTAGCCGGAGATTGAATTTTTGCATGATGGCAAAGATTTCCCGGAGGTCGTCGGCGTGAGTGCTTGCCTTCTTGCTTTTGACGATCATGTCGTCAACGTAAGCCTCCATGGTGCGTCCTAGGACGGCTTGAAAGACCCTGGCCACCATTCGGGTGTAGGTGGCACCTGAATTTTTGAGGCCGAAGGCCATCACAAGGTAGCAGAAGATGCCTTCGGGTGTCATGAAGGCAGTCTTTTCAGCGTCTCCCTCATACATGTAGATTTGATGATATCCGCGGAATGCGTCGAGGAATGACATGATCTCGCATCCGGCAATCTCATCCACCAATTGGTCAATGTTTGGCAAGGGGAAAGGGTCCATAGGACACGCCTTATTCAAGTCCGTGTAATCCACACACATGCGAAAGGTAGGAGGCTTCTGTGCGAGGACTACGTTCGCTAACCAAGAAGGGTATTTCACCTCCTTAATGTGTTTGACGGAGAGGAGCATAGATACCTCCTTCTTCACGAACTCCCTTCTCTCGACCGAGAGGGGTCTTCTTCACTGTTGCACTGGTTTGGCCGAAGGGTCCACCGCTAGGCGGTGGGTGATAACCCGTCGGTCAATTCCTGGCATATCCTCCGGCCCCCATGCAAAAACAATGGAGTAGGCGCGGAGGGCTTTGGTGATGCCAGCCTTCAAGTCTTCGGGGAGCTTGGCTCCAATCTTCAGGATTCTCTCCGGCTTGGCCGGATCGAGTAAGAAGTCTTCGGTCTCCTCGGCAGGCTCAGCCCTCGGCCTACCTTCTTCTTCCTCCAGGGCCTTGGCGGTGATGGTGTCAATCCGAAATTCGGTTTTACTAACCTTCTTGGTAAGTTGAAGGTAGCAGGCCCTGGAGAGCTTCTGATTTCCCCTCGAGTAACCGATGCCGGTAGGTGTGGGGAACTTGAGGCAGAGGTGCCTCATGGAGATGACGGCTTCCAAGTCCTCGAGGGCAGGCCGGCCGAGGATGATGTTGTGCGCGCAGTCGAGGTTGACGACGACGAATTCCACTTCGAGCTTGGCCCTATGGGATCCGTCGCCGAACTCGACCATGAGGGTGATGACGCCTTCGGCGTCGATGCTGTCCCCTGTAAATCCGGAGAGGGGGGTGTTGATATGCCGAAGGGACCCCCTGTCGAGTCCCAATTCTTGGAAAGTGCTGAGATACATGACGTTGACAGAACTCCCCGTGTCAACATAAGTCCGGAGGATGATGGCGTCATTGATCTCAGTGCGGATGACGAGGGCATCTCTATGCGGCAGAGAACCCGAGGGTAGGTCCGCATCTGTGAAGAAGATGGGTTCCCCCCTCGGCCTCTTAGTTGGGGGCACGTGGCTGACCTCCCCAACGTAAAGGGATTGAGCCCACTTCTTCCGCTGGTTGGTGGAGTCTCCACCAGTGTTGCCACCATTAATCATGTGGATGTGGCGCTTGTATTGTTGGTGGGAGCCCTCTCCCTCGTCTTCGAGGCCGCCAATTTCACGCTTCTTCCCATGCGGGTTTCCCAAGGGAATGGTGTTGGGGTTCACCCACTTGTTTGCCTTCGGCGGAGGGCCTTGATGATGTGGGGGGCCCTGGGGAGGAGGGCCCCTGATAAATTGAGACAAGTGGCCCGCCTGTATCAGCCTCTCGATGGCGTTCTTCAGCTGATGGCAGTCGTCGGTTTTGTGTCCATGGTGGCGGTGGAAGCGGCAGTAGGGCTCATCAGGACCGATGGCATAAATCTCGAGGGGTGTACGGGAGTCTCGCTCAACGAGCCCCCGCTCTTCTGCATGATCAAGTATGACGCTGACGGGATGCGTCAAGGGAGTGCGTGGGTGCTCAAGGAGGACGGGTTGCGCCCACGCCTTCGGATTATTCTTGTAACCGCCCCCAGTTCTGGCTTGGCCACCTCGGGGGCGATCATTATATTGAGCCTCGCGGTTGGCCGGAGGAGGAGGGCCTCCGGGCCGATTCCTGCCCTCATTTTTCTGGGAAGGATCTGTGTTGCGGCGGTCCTTCTCGATCTCTTCTGCTTCGGCGTATCGGTCCCCCCGCTGAAGGGCCTTTGTATAATCGCGGGGGGGATCGGTGATAAGGCTCCGGGAGAAGATACCGTTGCGGAGGACGGTGTGGAAGAGGGCCATTAGTGTCCTGTCGTCAGCGCCTTCGACCTCGAGGGAGGCCTGCCTCCAGCGTTCCAGGAAACTCCGAAGGGTTTCCTCCTTCTGTTGTCTCACGTTCAGGAGGTGGGAGAAGTGCTTCTTTGAGCGATGCCTCCCAGCAAATTGCGTAAGGAAGCGGTGGGCAAGTTCTTGCCAAGAATCAATGCTGCCTTCGGGCAACCGGTTGAACCACTCATACGCGGGTCCCTCCAAGGTGGAAAGGAACCAACGGCATAAGTATTCATCCGAGGCCCCCATCATCATCATGCTATTTTGATAGCGGCTATAGTGCTCTTGGGGATCCGTCTTCCCCTCGTATGGTTTGATGGGCTGCCCCCGATATTTATGGGGGATTTTGGCCGCCAGCACCCTTGGGGTGAAAGGCGTCCTAGTGCGGAGTTGGATGAGGGGCTCGCCTGAGCCTTCGGCAAGCTTACGCTTCATTTCCTCCACTTGCGCCCGGAGGTCGGCGTACTCTGGATCTGGCCTCGCCGTGGAAGCCGTCGGGGGCGCCTGACGATTCTCCTCGAGTTGACGGAGGAGGGCTTCAATGATTTCGTCCTTGGGATCCTTCGGGGCAACCCCTTGGGAGTTGGCCCGGAAGGATTGCGCCTGATTGATCTGGTGCCTGGCGTCATCGGCATGGAGGAGGGCTTTGCCTTTGCTTCGGGGGGGAGGCACGCCCTCGGCGCCCGAAGCAGAGGCTCCACTCTCCTGGGGCCTGCTGAATGCTTGTTTCCCGAGGCGGTCTTGGACCCCTCGGTGCCCGGGAGCTCCCCCAAGCCTCTCAAGTACAGAGGTTCGGGGTTTCTCTTTCATCATGGGGCGCTTGTCCCTGGATTGGGCCTCTTGGGAGGCGGTATCCTGCGCTATGACCCCCTCGGCATTGCCAATCCCCGGGGGAGGACTGTTGAACAAAGGAGGGAGTGGTGGCAGTCGGATAACATTCCCTCCAGCGTGGGGCTGAAGGGGCGCCTGGGAGGCGAGAGCTCCTGAGTTGAGAGCCATGTTTTGAACAAAGGCCGCAAAGGCAGCCTGAAGATCGATGGTCGGGGCCGGAGGGGGAACTTGGTTCTCACTCCGATCCCTCCTTCGATTATCAAGGCCAATGCGGGCATCAGGGGCGTTCTTCTGTAGCTGCTGCCGGAGGTCAGCAGTAGCCTGCTCCAATTCGAGGATGATACCACCCTCGGGTACCAAGAGCCTGTTGGAGGCCTCAGCCCCGTTGGTTTCGCCGGGGGCGACGTGGTTCTCCTCCAGAGTTTTGGATTGGGCACGAGTGGTTCTTCCCATTTTTTGGTAAGTGTTTTGTATTTGGTAGAGGGGGAGGGTTTCTTACTTGATAGTTCAGACCCTCTCAACGAGAGCACCAAATGATGGACAGTCTACCCGGGGGGTATCTTATCCGAGGGGTTATTGCGGGAACAACTTAGAGAGAAGTCAGAGCAAAATAGGAGGAGAGAGAGTCGATTTATTAAATGAACTCAGCGTGTGGAGTTGAGATGTAGATGATGTAGATTACAAGGAGAAATGGGCTGCTATTTATAGCAGCAATAAATGCGATGAGAGGACACGTGTCAGTAATCCAACGGCCGAAGGGTCACATCAACCCGGTGGCACCGGCAGTGGTACGTTAACCGCATTGAATGCGGTTGGCGGATGTGACGTGGTATTAAATGCGGTGGTTGGCTGTCCCCAAAAGGAATCTTTGATGATTGAGTTTGTGTAGCCGAAGGCTCCCTGCGTAGCCGAGGGCTCCTTGTGGTAAGGACCCTCGTGTGGCCGAAGGCTTGGTTCAGCCGAAGGCTCTTCTGATGCCGAGGGCCTGAAAATGCCGAAGGCTTATGTTTTCGCCCGTTTTCTCCCAGCAGTTTCTTATGCCAAAGAGGCTATCCTGTGAGTTTTGGAGCCTTCGGCCAAGGAGGCCGAAGGCACCCCAGTGTGTATTCTGGGCTACTTTGAGGCTCGGGCCGTTGCATTTGGGCCTGAGTTGTTCTCTGGGCTCAATGGACTTGTGCAGGAGAAGTAGGAGTCTATGGGCCGGGGGTTCCTGGGCCATATACTCCATCAAAATGTTTTATAAATTTTTTTTATAATTTTTTTACGTTTTTTAAATATTTTTTACGTTTTTTTATGATTTTATTATGAATTAAGACATTTCATTATGAATTAATACTCTTAGGGGTATTTAGGGTAGAAAATCAAAGTTTAGTCCTATTTAGGGAATTTAAAAAGTAGTAGTCTTATTTGTGCTTTTTAGGAACTCATTAGTCCTATTTAGGACAATTTCCGAATAATTAAAGGGCATGCTTATAGACATAGCTATGGAAGAGACAAAGAGTTTAATTATTATCTTAGGGCAATTGAGAAAATGGTTATAAAAATATTAAAATACTATACAAGAAGTGAAAAAAATTGCTCCTCAGATAGACATAAATCCAATTTTTCCTCAAAGGAAACTAATGTAAAGAAAGAAACAACTTGATGAGAGTCGAGATAGCGTGTTAGAAATTATTAATCTGTGTTGATTAATCATTTGGGGTGAATTATTTTTATAGATTATTGATCAAGTTATTGCCTCATGAGAAGGAGATTTGAACAATATCTTAATTTTAATAATATTTTTTGGATTTTTTCACTTCTGAGAAAATTGAATTCATTAGAAGTCGCACTTAAAGTTAGAAATGGTTATGTGTGTGTGTCTATAGTCCATTGTAGTAACTTAGTCATAGTAATTTATGTTCAACTTTTATACTTACCTGTAAAATTATATTGTTATAACTATTAATCATTATTTTATAAATAAATCTAATTTCAGTAGTATTTTGAAAAAAATCTTAAAGTTCATGTTATTGTCACCTTGAAGGCGCTCTTTAGATAAATAACATTTTTATGTTAATATAAATCATATGGAATTGAAACCTTTTAGAGAATTCTTACTTGTGAAAAAGATGAGATCTATTAATCTTTTCAAACTTTTTAAGCATTCTAGTTGCTTTCCTTATGTTATTACTTATAGAATAATGTTGACTATTATAGCAATTGTTGCAAGTTGAGAAAAAAAATTCTCTAATCTTAAATAATTAAATGTGTACCTGTTACAATCTACAATGTCACAAGAAAGACTTAACAGATTGAGAATGAGTATATGGAAAAGTTTGTGTATAAATATTGCATAAAAGAGAGCAAGGAGAAACCCCCTTTTAAAGAAAACACAAATCTATATTAAATTAAACAAAAAGCGTTCCAACAGATTTCATCTAGACTCACTAAATACTCTATGATCAAAATATGAGATATCGCCTCCAAAGAAGCAAAGTGAAGGTAGTATGTGTAAATAAACTAAGGGTTATTTGAGTCTAATTCTTAAAACTGTTTATGCTCCTTCAGGGAACAAAAGTAGATATTGAAGTATTTGGACCATTTGGTTGAAACTGCAGAAATACTCCTGAATGTTCCAAATTACTCCTAGAAATAGATTTTTTAAAAGTTAGAAGAAACCCGCTTCGGACAAATTGATTCTGATTCTACTTCTATTTTTAAATAAGAAGTACAAGCAGAATCAATTCCAACCCCTTAAATCATCATTAAATAAACATCATTAAACGCTTAAATTTTGCCTAGTCTAGTCATTGAGATTTGGTCTTGACATATTACCACACTTGAAGCTTTTTTGGTAGCATCATTGATTATTATGGAAAAAAACACGTCAACTGGCCCAGTGTCTAATTGTCGTCCATCATCCGTCAATTTCCATTTGTACCCTTTCCTTCTTCTACTTACCGGCACTTCCATGTGATCATCAGTTAATGGTCTCTTTTTTCGTGTGCCTTTGATCCCGGCCCTTATTCCATTTTTAGGGATTCAATTCAACTAGTAGTAGTATTATATTCCAATCCATATACCAACAATCACATAAATCTCTCACCATATCTTCATCTTTCTTAATCCAACTCAATTGCTTTGCTTATCGGGAAGGTCTTCTTCTCTCTTTCCTCTCTCTGGATCAGGTTATCTACCTGTCTTTTTTCTCTGTATTTTTTCCCAATTGATTCACACTTTCTTTCCAGTTAGTGGTTGATTTCTGGGTTTATTATTTGAAAAATGCATTCCTCTGTGTGATCTGGCTCTAACTTTTTCGATCTGGTGTTTTTCTGTCGTTATTTCAGTAAAATTTGTTTTCATGTGTTTATGATTGCTGAAGATTTGTTAAATCGGATGTGAAGTGGATCGGATTCGGTGATTTGGAATATGAATATGAATAAATGGGTATTTGGTCACTGGTATTGAAATTGGGTCTCTTTCAATAGTGAAAAAAAAAGTGATTGATTTGTTGAACCAGTATGCCTGTGTAGAGTAGGGGTTAAACAAATCAATACGGAGTAGCATTTTATGTTATGCATCTATCATTTTTGGGAGTATGGGTGATTGAAAATGCAATGGATTAAGACATGTCTAGGCTTTTAATTGATGAGATCTAGATGCTGCTTTACTGATATGATTTTTCCCCTGAGTTCTTGTGTTTTTTTGGCATTGGAGGCATCTTTGCCTTTTTTGGCATTTAAGGCCCCATTTGAAGTTGCGATTGTGGCAGAAAATTCTCATTCTTGTCCCAACGCATTCCCAACCAAATTATAGTTTTCTTCCAAAGTTGATTTGAAACGTTAAAAGAGGCTCTAAGGCAAAAGTCAGTGCAATATGACTTTTGCATTTTGAGAATTGCGCAGTAAAAAGCACTTTCCCATCACAATGCTCAAATTTACTTTTCCAGCAAGAATCTTTTTCTACCCTCAATCCACTGAAGCGTGGATGCTATGATTGCCATTATGTAAAGCATATGTTGTCTAGTTAATTCTTCATTTCGTGAGCCTTTTCTTTGTTTTTTGAGCCATCATAATGTTTGTTTAACTTTGCAGAACAGAAGGCCATGTGAGTTGTTTGAACAAATCAAAAGCGCTTGGGTTATTTATTAAGGTAAATTTGAGGACTTATTGTGACATGAGTAAATGCAAAGGTTGTGGGAAATTGGGAAGAATGGCCAGGGACATGAATGTGGGCCCATATCAAATATCTCTACTTCAGTCTCCTGTTGTGTCTGTTTGGGATTGTGTTGTGCGCAAGATGAGGTACTCATTCAGACCTGAGTGGGTGTAGCCTTGCATATGTCCCAAGTGTTTTTCCTCTCTTTTTCTTCTAATACAATAGTTGTATTCCAAACACAGTAGATATCATTTATATGATGTTGAAAGTTATAGAAGGAAATTAGGTGTATACGCGTTAGGAATTTAGCAAGAGAGTTAATTAGTCTTAGAACTTTAGAATCTCATTATGGAGTGCGGTGGCAAAGCACCGTTTGATGGTCGAAAAGCGAAGAAGAAGCAAGTGAAGGATGAGTTGGACCGGATGAAACAGGCCGAGAAGAAGAAGAGACGATTGGAGAAGGCATTAGCCACATCTGCAGCTATTCGTCTCGAACTAGAAAAGAAGAAACAGAAGAAGAAGGAAGAACAAGAACGGCTTGATGAAGAAGAAGGTGCTGCAATTGCTGAAGCAGTTGCCCTTCATGTCTTAGAGGATTCAAATGAGGTAATCATGCCAAAGGGTGTCGGAAATTTCAGCATAGTTGGAAGCAGATCAGGATTCCCTCTTGAACATCACCACTCCAGATATTCTTCATTCGATGAAGGGACTAACTGGATCTCTTCCAGTGACCAATATTATGGATCAGCTTGGAACAATTATGCCTGCCCGGAGTTTACAGACTATGGAAATTGGAATATGACTGAGTTTTCGTCACTTCAGATTGCTGATGATGCACAGGCTGGCACATACATGTTCAATCGGATGTTATGAGTTTTTTATGTAATGTTTTTTCTCAAGAAAAAAAGAAAAAGAATTGTGGTTTTGAATAATGTTGTACATATTACAAGCAGACACTTGTCATGTTTGCCAGTGTTGTTGTTTGTACTATTTGTTATAATTGTGTGTAGTAGATGTTCCCCTTGAGCTTGTATTGATGTGAAAGATGTTGATGTTTATGAAAGTTGCCTGGACTTCAATTCATTGTCTGTTGGATTCCAGAGTGGGCAGCATTGCTACTTTTGGTGGGGTAGCAATGGAGTACTTTTTAGCCTCACTATCATAACAAGATGAGCATGTTCAAATCTGAGTTTGCTACTTGCTAGTACCCATCTTTTTTGGCATTTGAGTGAGTTTGATGAGAATGTCGGATGAAATAAAATACGGAGTAAAATACTCCCTCCGTAACATTCATATCTTCCCACTTTCCTTTTATGGACGTAACATTTATATCTTCCCATTTCTAAATCTTCCCATCATACCCTCAATAATTTTAAAAATAATACACTATTACACCTACTTTTTTTTTTATTTATCCTTCATTCCATCACATTATTTCACTATCTTCCCATCATACCCTCAATAATTCATATCCTCTTTCACTATTCTTAATCTCACCCACTTTGGAAGTGGGAAGATATATGTGATACGGAGGGAGTAAAAACTAGTGCATGAGGTTTTCTTGTTCATGACATTATTGAAATGGAAATGTATAAGATATTCCCTTTTTTTAATTATTAAATACTCCCTCCGTCCCTTATAACTTTGCCAACTTTCCTTTTTTGGATGTCCCATTAACTTTGCCACTTTCCCTTTTAAGTAAAGAATTTGTGGTTCCAGTTAATTCTCTCTCTTCTGCACAAATCTCAACCACACAGTTTTTACTTTATTAATCCCCGTGCCGGTCAAACTTGGCAAAGTTATTAGGGACGGAGGGAGTAAATATATTGTGTACTCCGTATTATTATCTTGGTTCTTAATTAAGTGGCATGCTTGTTATTTGACATTTTTCTATAAATATTACGTAGTACTAAATTTAATTTAAAAAACAAAAATATGACTTATTTTTTTAAAAAAAATCAAAAAAGTAATATATTTAGTGATTAATTCTTAGTCATTCAACATTGTAAGTGACATTTCATTCTGAAATACATTATAGTGACTTTTGTCCAATTATGTCTACACAATTAACCAAAAAACATAATTAATCATATTTTATCAGAATAAACTCTATTAGTAATACACATGCCATTTTTTTTTGTTATTTTACTTAAATAAGTGAAAATAATAATTAGGATGACAAAAGTGTAATAGAGATGGAGAAAAGGTAGCAAAGAAACATTAGAAAAGTGTGAAAGAAAAAGGAAAAGGAAAAAGAATATAAAGAGGTGTCGTTAAAGTTTTCAAAAATGGAAATCGTCTTGAGTTAAAGAGTAAAAACTTCTTTAAATAAACTAATAAAGTGTCACTTATTTAAGAACACATGGGAATTACATTTTACATACGGAGTTTATGTTAACAAATAATTCAAAGGAATTGTTCCTTTCAACCTTAAAACCAACAAATTATTCTTCAAATTGACTGTGTTTTTTAGTTTATTTATAAGGGGTGGAGCCCGGGCGGTCACGGTGGTCGATCAGCCAACCCCGATGAAAGTTTGAGAGTATAAAGGCCTGAAATATCTTCGATTTGATATATTATGTCCCATGTAACTCATTACGAGTACAAAATTATGACTTCTGGAAAATCAACGTTATCTAAACGTAAAATCAACAAAACTTGATGCGTAATATGGATTATTTTCCCAAATTTTTAAAATAGTGTATAATTAATTCGTTTTTTACGTGACATGACTCAGAAACAGAACAAAGACAATCTATCTTATTGTTACGAGTGCCTATTTATCTAAACTACATATGAAACATTCAACTCGAACATTGTCTAAAAACGATCCACCATTTTCATTTTGTATATAGTTGATTTTCGACCCCCATGGACTGTTTTTCTACCTCCGCCACTGTCCACTCTGTTACTTCTTCTGTCTCATTTTATTAGTCTTATTTTTTTGTATTGTCTCAAAATGAATGTTATGTTTTCATTTGTCGAGAAATATGTGATGTACTCCCTCCGTCCCATTTTGGTTGTCCTACTTTTCTTTTTGGGTTGTTCCAAAATGAATGTCTTGTTTCCTTTTTGGCATGAAATATGTGGTTCTTATCAATTCACTTTATTCTACTCAAATCTCAACCACAACTTTTATTATTCAACCACTTTATTAATAATCGTGCCAAATTAAAAGTGGACAACCATTATATTATGAGACGGAGGTAGCATAACATTTCACTTTAGTACTCAAATTTCATAACACACTACAACATTTTGGATGTACTAGTACGCTGAAAAAATGTTGCCTAATGGAAAAAAACTGTTGCCATTGTTTTTAGCAACACTTTCAAAACTGTGGTAATGTAAGGCGTTGCCTATACATTAGGGAACGGTTTTGATATTCAAAGGCAACACAATGGAAAAACCATACTCATAGAGTATATCTTAGAGAACAGTTTTTTAAAACATGTAAGGCAACATTTTTTATCCGTTTCTATCAATAGTAACAAAAAAACACTGTTGCCAAAAACATTACCACCATTTTCTTCAAACATAGCTACAAAGCACTACTCATTTCAAATGCTAATATTTTAAAAAATGCAGGAGCAGTATTTATGAAATACTATCGCAGTTTGCAATTGGAAAAGGTGGAATTTCAATTCAAAAATAATCACACAAATCACAATTCAACAATACCATACCTAATAATAAACATTCATTGTCTTTAATGCCTAATTTTGACAATAGGAGTGTCAACTTTGAACTTAAAATAAAAAACAACAACAAAAGGAAAAAAACTTCATCAAATCACATTCAGCCATCATTGTTCATCTTCATCTTCACTTTCATCATCAATTTCATCACTCATCTACAAAAAAAACAGTATAAAAGCTTAAACCAAATAAACTATAAAGAACAAAATGATCAAGCGCATAATCAAGCTCATATCAAAAGCAATAAGGAATAGTAAGAGATAAGGAATTATTTTTTGGTGTGTCTCATTTTTCTGTGTAAGCAGTACTAAAAATGAAAATCATGACTTTCTTCTTCTTTAGAGATAATTTGGTTTTCCATGTGTCATTAACAGACAATCAGTTTTAATCAAATACACCAACCCTATATATTATACTAGTACTTCGTATATAGTATGAGTATATAAGTTTACTAAATGATTTACACTTCGAGTAGCAAATTGCATTCTGAACAGAGGTTATAAATCCCTTTAGAGGTGCAAGTCAACAGATGTTCCATATCAATTGAAAATTTGCTTTAAAAGAAATATGAGATAAAAAACATATCTACTTTTTTAGTTGAACCCCTAATGAAATAGAGAAAGGATTTAGAGCTATTTGTAGACACATACATACAGGAATGAATATATATGTTTTTAAAATTGTTATAGCCTAAGGATAGATTCCTCAATCCACCGCTTCAATCTGGATTCCAATCAAGGAATTGCAACATTAGGCTTTGTCATTTGAATGAAAAGAATTATCTATGATTAAATACCGAGTTTGGATGATGGCATGTCAGAATATCAATAAGCCTCGTAAGTTTGTTTAGAGAAGTAAATACCCCTCACTCATCTAATCAATTCATCATCCATGCCACATCAAGAACAAGTCCTACACTTTGCGGTAGATGATGGTCAATCTACTTGATTCCTATCATCCTTTGCAGCAAAACAGAGTTGAGCTGCTGGATTTGCCAAAGCAAAAGAAAAGCCATTTGGATCCAAAGCATACTACTAATGAAGTGCAAAACTATCTCAAACTAGTGTTAAAAATTTGCTCCAAACTTAAAAAGCGGTACTGTAAATTTTGTCCTAAGGACTTCCCTTTCTTTGTCTAGAAGTTGTAACATTTTCTCCTTTTTGAGTTGGATTTGAAGCACCTCTTATGATATATTTTGATAACCTGCAAGAAGAAAGATATGCCCAACATGTAATGAAATTTCATTTTGAAGATCAAGAAATGGGAACACATAAATTAATTAGATTCTTCACTTAAGCGTTTAATTTGTTCGACTAAATACTAAATTTTTTTGCACTTCTTTACTAGCAGCCACGTCCCTTTCTTTCTCTGAAAGCAGTAATACTCTCTGCCTTAAGTTTATACCTTCGAAGTAGTTCATCGGTAAAGTCAACTTGAAAATCAAGACCAAATATAATCTGTTGGTTCATTTTTATGCAGCTATTAATAATAGAAAAAATACAATTCAAAATCATTTTTGACAAGGATAGAGTCCATTACCTAACAGCTAAGATTTTTTTTACTTTTTCAGTTTCAAAAAGCAAATATTTGGGCATAGTAATAAGTATGGTATTTATACCATGAATGTGAACACATCAAGAAAAACAAAAGGCACAAGCCCACATTCTTCGCTCGCTTCTTCCTCTGGCCAGGCGAGTCGAGAGTGTACAGCCTCCCCCCGGTCGAGAAAAAAGCCTATCACCGCATTCATACCTGTTCCTACTTCGAAACCACTCAACAATAAATCAGAGTTAAAAAGGACAAGTGAAAACGGATTATACTTCGAGGCAAGAAGCGGATTTTGAGTTACCAGGACAGCTTGCTATTATTGTTAATGGATTACCTCCCCTTCCTCCAGATTGTGTAAACCTTGTTCCCAGTAGATTGGTTGTTGGTGAATTCAATGCAGAGAGTATGATCATCTTCAGGAAAAATTACTACTACCTCCGTCCCAAAAAGAGTTGCAAATTTGACTTTTCTTAGTCAAACAGTCTCGTTTTGTTCACTTAATTAGGATGTCAATTTTTAATTATTTTCTAATTTGGAGTTTACAACTTTGAAGAGATTTTAATGTAGTTTTTGAATATGTAAATTTTAATTATTAAAAATTGATATAACTATCCATAGGGAGGGTTGACTTTTATTATTGGTTGACCTAAAAATGTTGACTTTGCAAAACAAATTGGGACGGAGGGAGTACTAATTTTTTTTAGTACAAATCAGACATTCAGAATTCTATAACTTCATGTTGGCCAATGTTTCTCTTTACTCACTCCTCTGCAACCAAAAGAAAAAAAAATAGTTTTTGGGTTTTCTTTGAAAAAAAATGGCACAAGTAGACTTATCCTATACGAACAAAAGGTTGATGGTTTACTAATTACCTTTGTTTCAAGCACAATCAATCATGTAGAATGTTTTTCCATTAATTTGAACTTCAAAATGTCCAAAATGCTTGGGAAGAGAAGTCCCAAATGATAAACATAAAAGTCTATTCCAATTATTATATACATGCATAACAAGTTTTAGGAAACACTCTCTGGCTATGTGTGCTGGTGCACAACTATTCTAAATCGAAAATATGAAATTGAAAAACAATTATACGATTCACAGAGGTCCGAGACAAATGAGCACATGAAGAAAAAAAATCAAAAATCGAAATTAACACACTAGAATTTCTAAAAAATGAAACCAACATAGACAAATTTCTAAAAAAAAAGTTACCTGGAACACAAAATTTCAGAGCAAGGATGGCTGGCGTGCATAGGTAATGATGATGGCGGCAACAATCTATGAGGAAAGTAGGAAACAGGGAGATCTAGATTGAAGTGTCTTAGTTGACAATTTATCTAGCGAAATTAAACATTTGTAGCTACGATCTGATAAGAATTGAGAAGCGGTCTGAATAAGTAGCGCACCATCTCCATTTGGAAGCGGTCTGAATAAGTAGCGCACCATCTCCATCTCCATCTATAGCTTCAATCTGATTAGAATTGAGAGAAGCGAATCATTTCCTTTGAGAAGCGACGTGAATGAGCAGAAAACCATCCCCAAATTTGAGAAGTCTGAAAGAGTAGCGAACCATCTCCAATTCTCCATCTTCCATCTGTAGTTGCGATTGTAAACCTAGAGGTCTGGTGAGAACCGAATCAATTTCCTTTTTATTTTTTTAATTTTGTTGTTTGTTCTGGTATACAGTATACACGGTCAGTTATATAAAAAAAGTACTCCGTATATACCACTGGCTAAACAAGTTATTGATTCATGGAAATATTAAAGAAAATCAGAACGGTTTCACGGAGTATTATAAAAAGCTCAATCGCAATAGTTTTTAAGTGTGGTAAACACTAAAAATAAAAAAGTGTTGCCAACTATCGTTTAGGAACGGTATTTCGGTGATGCATTTTAAAAATACGAAAAGTTATCTACTTTAGCCACGCTTTGAATAAAGATAGTGTATGATAACATAAAGCAACGGTTTTTTAGGTTGGAAAAAAATTGGTGTTGCCATAGCCATATAATGCTGTAGTGACAACTTCTACTTTTTACCTAGAGAAAAGATACAAATAGGCCCATGTACTAACAAAAAAAGGTCAAATAAGCCCTTATTTAGGAGACTTTGTCCAGCCGTCGCCATTTGGAGTGGTTCCCGGTGGATTTTTTTGATGAAATTTTTTGAGCATCTTATTCATCAAGTCTAGTTTGCTCATACTAAATTTCAGCTAAACCTTCAAACGGGAAGGCATTCAAATGAATTCTTGAAGATAACTGTGCTTCTAACTGCGCAGTTAATTTCAAGAATTCATTTGAATGCCTTCCAGATTGAAGTTTTAGCTGAAATTTGGTATGAATAAACTAGACTTAATGAATAAGATACTCAAAAAATTTCATCAAAAAATTCCACTGGGAATCACCCCAAATGACGACGTCCGGACAGAACTTCCTAAATAAGGGCTTATTTGACCTTTTTTTGTTAGTACATGGGCCTATTTGCACCTTTTCCCTTTTACCTAATGTGCTCAATAGTTGTCAAAATACAAAACATGACATCTAAGTGCTACTAAGTAGCTTGTCCAAATCATGGCGTGGAGCTGTCCAAGTGAGGTACTACGTAACACTTTTTTGGTGTAGTGGATGGCTAGAGGCGTGGAGCTAACTTAATGAGAAGAATCCCTGCCAAGGGGCCAACCATAAGTATGATATGTAAATTCCTTATTTCCATGTAGATTAGATAGTTGGTGGAATAATTTCACATGAAGTCAACTCACCAAATCCAGATTTGCGATGTGTACACTCTTCATCCCAATTGGAAGAATGTTTCAATTCGACTAAACTAAACTTATACGACGTTTTTTGTTTGGAAATGAACTTCTACGCCTATTATAATAATTTGTTCATAATAATGTCGACATTTTTTATTGGGATACAATTCGAATTTGTTACCTTCTCTTTGTCAGATGAGCAGAGATGTCATCATACCACAAGATAACCCTGTTGAAGTCGTCGTTGTCAGACACTGAAATGCGCCTCAAATTTCATCTTCAGCCGCTAGTTTCAGAAATCTTAATCCACCTGTTTGACACCGCCACTGCTAGATTACTCCGTCCCAATGGACTCACCCGTTTATGTAAGGGAACTAGAGGGCAATTAATTATATTAAGTAATAAAAGGGTATTAAGAATAGAAAATTAAAGTTTAGTTCAATGGAAAATTTAGCTTGACTCCTACTTAGGGAAATGGAGTATGTTTTACTCAGGGACAATTACTTTAAGCTCATCTATACTTCTTGGTGCTTATTACTACTACTACGGATGTTTTCTTTTAGACTGTTTTCAGTCCCAGACCAGGCAAACCAGATCAGACCAGACTTCCGTAGTTACAAAATACACAGAGATCATACATTTATCAGACCAGATTAAACCAACAAATTTCGGTTATAAAAAAACATCTTACAACCCTATTCAAAACTTCTTTGAGTTTAAAGTTCTTATATATCATCAACCATATTAGTGCATTCTATATTTCTAGTCTATTGTGAATCATGAGAAAAAAAAAACCATTTTTGATCATTTTTTATCATATGAGCTGTGAGCACTAAATTAATTTCACTTATGTTTATATCTTTGATTTTAACCACATTTCCAACATGATCAGAGCATCTCCAATGCTACAATGTGCACGGTGCACATGTGGCATGAGAGAGATAGACACAAAATATTCATTTTTGACATTTCTCTCTCCTTCTTTCCACGATCTTATGCGTTTTTGGTAAGTTTGTGTCTGCAATGTCAACCACAATGTCTACATCTAGACATTGTGCTTGACATTGTGAAGAAAAACTTATCAAAATGATGCAAGATCTTTTAAATAAAGAGAGAGAGATTCTATTTATTGATTTTTAATTGATTGTTTCTCATGCCACGTATGCACCGTTAACGTTTTAGCATTGAAGATGCTCTCATCATCCGTTGTCTTCTCGACTTCTCGTGATCGCTTAGACAAAAAAGGCTTGAGAAATGGAGGGAATCCATTTTTGATAATTTGACTATGTATGATTTTTTATAACGGTGAGAGTTAACGAACTTTGACTCCAAAAGTAAAAATAAAAACTTTAAAAGGGTTGTTGGGAGCAATATTTAAATCATGTTGGTAATTCAAATATCACTGCAAAAATACGCCCGGGAAAATGGTCAAATCAATGACGAAATAGTGACCGTTTTGTGACGGTTCTGTGGCTCATAATGTGTCACAAAGTTGAGATATAATTACCGTCAGAATTTCATTTCCATTTTGTCACAGCCTGGTCTGGTCTTCAATTTCTCATCTCCATTATGTCGTTTTTAGCTTCTTCTCCAAGTTTCCTATATATAAAATATATACAGTCAATGTTAGAGAAAAACAAAGAAAGATTGCGATATTTTATTACTGGTGTAAATAGTTTTGTTGAATTTGCTCGAATTCAACATGAATTTATGAGTAAAGAAAACATTTATTGTCCATGTTAAAAATGTAAAAATTGACGTTTCTATGACACAGAAACTGTCTAACTTCATCTTTATTGACATGGATTTGTTGCAAATTATAATATTTGGTCAATGTCATGGTGAATTACTACAATTTCAAGCACCACCATTATTGAAGAATCAAATTTCTTCCTCTCAAGGAGATGAAAGTCAGGTTGCCCACATTTCTTCAGCTCCGGGAAGTCAACCACAAACACCTTGGGATCAAAGATTGCTTGAAGATATTTTGCGGGATATGTGCCACCAGTGATGGACTCCACGAACTGTATTCCACCAACCATAGGTGAGGGTTATAATAATGATTCTCCAAATGTAAATGATGTGTCTTATTTGACAGATCGATTTCAAAATGTTCTACAAGCAGCAGATCAACCTTTATATGAGGGATGTCTAGAGGAGTCACAATTACAATTTGTCTTTGAGGTAATGAGTATAAAATCCAACTTTAATGTACCTCGGGATGAAGTAAATTGATGGTTGGTACTATTCGGACGATATTTAGCTCGTGGCTGCACTGCCCCAAGGAATTACTATGAGACCAAAAAACTTACTTCCAACTTGGTCTTCCAGTGATCAATATTGTTGCTTATCGTAAAGGGTGTATGTTATTTTGGAAGGGTAATAAAGAGTTAACACATTGTTCACTTTGTGGTGAGCATCAGTATAAGTTGCAGGAGGACGAACAATGCGAAACCAAATGATGAAAATCGGACGGTTGTTTCTGTATTGAGATATTTTCCCTTGACACCAAGACTGCAGATGTGGTTATATGTGTCACGACAAAACTGAAGAGATGATGTGGTATGCAATGCACGAAGCAACCGTGATTTTGATGAGTCGTCCTTGTGATAGTGATGCATGAAAAACACATTGATATGATGTATCCGGACTTCGTTGTGGAGCCTCGAAATGTATGACTTGGCTTATGCACCGATGGTTTCGCCGCACATGGCCGGACAATATGGTGCATCGTACTCTTCTTGACCCGTCATACTAACGACGTACAATCTGTCTCCCGGTATGTGCATGAAATACCCCTCCATGTTTTTGTCGCTCATTATTCCGGGGCCAATATGTCCAAAAAATAAAATTGATATATTACTCACAACCTCTTGTTGATGAATTGCAACATTTGTGAGGAGATGGTTCAAATTTCATGTTCTCAATGAGTGACATTCTAGTGTGGATATACATGATTTTTTGCATATGGAATGTTGTTTGGTTGGAGTACAATAGGACTCTTGGGGAGTTGGGGGTACCCTATTTGTATGGAAGGTAACAAAGCAACGTGGCTTCGGAATGGATGTAAGCCATGTGACTTTGATTGTCATAGAAAGTTCTTACCCTGCAAACACCCTTATTGAAGGGACAATCATTCTTTTAAAAGGGGGGAACAAGATAGTAGTCATCCCTGCCCAAATTATCCGGACAATAAAAATTTGAATGTATACGTATGATGTCGACAATGGTTCAAGAACCTAATGAATTATCCCCAGGTTATGGAGACGATACAAATGGACAAAGAGTAGCATTTTCTCGCAAGTGCCTTATTGGTGAAGTTTATTAGTCAGGCATAATTTAGATGTTATATATGCACATTGAGAAGAATGTGTTTGACAACTTATTTTATACTCTAATGAACGACAAAGATAGGACAAAAGATAATATGAAGGTTATAAAGGATGTAGCGTTGTATTGTTATCGTCGAGGGATAGGAGTTGCAGCCGATTACACTGATAAGCTTGACAGAGCCTTATACACTGTTTCCACAGCTGAAAAATACTTCTGAATTGGATAACTTCTATTAGATTCCCTGACAAATTTACATCCAACTTTTGAAGATGCATTAGTTCTAATGGTCTACGTTTAATTGTCATTGTTCTCATGCAACACCTTATACCAATTGCATGTCAGGAGATGCTACCGAGTATAGTGTCGCAAATAGTTCCTGAATTGATCAATTCTTCAAAATCCTATGTACTCATGTTGTACATGTTGAATTACTTTGATAGTTAGAGAAAATGGTCTCACTTCTTCTTTGAAACATGGAAAAGTTTTACAAATCTGGATTCTTTGATGTAAGTGAACATTTAATCATCCATTTGTCAAGAACTTTGCATCGCCCTAGCCGCCACTTAACGGAAGAAACGACAACCGACACTGGTGAGACGAATATCAAATGTATTTGATGTTTCAAATAATTCTCAAACCTCAACTATAATTCAAATTTCAAATAAATCTAAATTTCATTTTTAGTGTCTACCATTTCTTGTATAAATTAGATAATTAAAAAAATTAACCAAAAACCACCCCACCCAACCCGGGTCCACCCGGGTACAAAGTGTGGAAATAAATCTTAAGAATTGAATTACAATGACACACCGTGACCAAAACCGAGACCGTACCAACCCGGATCAGTACCAGGCTCCATTTTGGTTGAACCGGGACTGGCCGGTACCAGGCCCAGGGCCCAAAACCAAAACCAGACGCAAGCCTACTCATATCAAGTACTCGAAACAACAGTGGTTTAAGATGCACTATAGTCGAAGAAATATTAATACAAGTTGTATCAGCAAATTTCTGAACCTTGTACACATGGAAATTCAGCTTACACTCTCACAACTCACAAGGGGTCGAGAGCTTCTTCTAATTGCAAACCAAGTAGATACGGCTAGAAGGTGTGGACATAAATCTTACAATTGAATTACAATGACACGTCATAAAAAGAAAGAAATTGTGAACTACATAGAAAAGTAAGTAATCAATATACATTGATCAAACACGTCAATAGAACAACAAGCCAGAGGTGCGCCTTTTCAAAGTCTGGAGAGTGAAGCACACAATGTTGAAGATCCTTTTGGATATTCCCTCATGCTTCATGCTGCGAATTTTGCCTTCGAGCTGCTTCCTGCTGCTGTTGTGTCACTTCTACACCGTCACATTCTATGTCAGAAGTACTTGATGGTTTGGCTCCAACTGAAACAAGACTTTTAAACCAGGTAGGTTGGAACCTAGGACTTTCTCTGCTAGAACTTCCAGGGGAATCAGAGGGATTACTACCGGAAGCAACTCCAGCGAGGAACCGGTAAGCCACTTTGCTTGCTGAAACAATCTCAGTTTTAGCTTGCCGCAGCTACAATAGAAGATTAAATTAGATATCAGGCAAATATGATGCACTAGAAGGATGTTCCATATGTCTATCCCACAGTCATCCCCTTGGGAAGTCCTCCATAAGTTACTAAGAAAAGTGGAAAACATGGAAGGGAGAAAGTATAAAATATTGGACCCTTTGGTGAGGATTATTCAACAAAACAGCAGGATCTGCCAAATTTTATGGAAAGGAAAAATGCATTGGTTAAGGTTTGATTTCAGCCAAGAAAGTAAGACAAAAGCTACTTATTCAGCTTTTCTATTTTTTTTTTCATTCTGCTGCACTACACAGAATGAGCCAGTAGAAGATGCCACACGGAGCCATTACATTTAAGTGGTAAATGGTGGGATAAGATAAAAAAAATGGGAAGTTGATGTGAAAGAAAATGTAAAATGTAATACGTGAATGTAAGTGTTTGTGAAAAAGAAATGAAAGAATGTAGTCTATTTTTAGACCGAGAATCAAGGAATAATGGATGTTTTTAAGGGACAGAGGGAGCATCATCCATTCAAAAACCACATGGCAGACATTGTAACATTGTATGACGTGATGAGCTAACATACATGGTAAAAATTGCAACTTATAATATTCCAATTTAGATATAATTACTCACCCTGATGGCTGTGGTTTCCGCCATTTCCACAGCAGCATCACCAGCATTAGCAAACCTATTTACCCAACCTGCAACTTAATCTATAAGAGCATGGTCTACATAAAATATAGACACATAAAACATCATGGCCGTGATGAATCTATATGCAAATTGCAGAAGTGCAAATTCAGACTAATCAATACTGCAAACAAATGGCATGATATTTTACTCCAAAAATAAGAGTCTTGTATGAGTAAGGTACAACTTTTTTATGTTTTAGTCAACATGTAGAAACTTTAAAAAGTTATGAGTTGTCACTTGTGCCCCAAATCCTTATTTTCAAGATTGGTTGGACTCAAGTAATGGTGTAACCGCGTAAAGCCGTAAACGCACTTGATGGTTGGCTTTACAAGAAATTCACATAAAAATGAAAGTTGGCTTTTATAACTGGACTCTTTTTGGGACGACAAAAGTTTTTCAAACATGACTCTTTAACTTGGGGGTGGGAGGGTAGAGGTAGTAATACTTGATAAATGGAGACACTGAGACAGAAGGTGCAAGGCAAAGGGTAAGGGAAATATTAATACATAGTCCAGACATCACCACTAATAACTTAATAAGTAATAAGGCAAAAGTGACTACTCATCCGAAGATAGAGCCAAAAGGGAAAAAATGTATGGTCAGCCTGACACTTAAGTTTTCCCCTACATAATCTGATAACCTCCATTCCACGAAGTACCCGAACTAATTATGGAATGTATAAGACATGTCCACATTCACATCTCTTTCAAACTAGACGGCTAAATGGGAGTATTTCTTACATCATAACTTACCACACACTATTCATACTAAAAGAACAATTGAAGCAAGCCTTAATCCAATTGGATTGATGTTGGGAAAAGCCATGACAGCACATTTTTGAATTCTCATTTACTTAGGGTGATTATGAAATTGTACTCTGATAGGGACTTGGACAACCAATAATAATAAGAATAATAAGAATTAGTTTAATATTAAGGATCGGTTATTAAGGAGTAGTATAAATAAAATATAAATAGAAGAGGAGTGAAGAATAAGAGGTAGGCAGAATTTTGGGATTGGGGTGGGAATTAAGAGAGAGGGGCTGCTCGAAGTGCCTCAACTGTATTTGTCATTTTCTGTTTCTGCAAGTTTTTCGTAATAAACATCAAATTACCATCAGATTTCTGGAGTTCTCTAACATTTGAGACTCTTCGAGAGGCCTCACTCTCCCAGACTACTTCCAACTAAAATTCTGCCTACCTCTTATTCATCACTCCTCTTCTATTTATACTACTCCTTAATTACCGACCTACAAAAACTTCGCTACCGGGCCTAGAACCCTCTTATGGTACAATATTAAAATTAAACTAATTCTTAAAATTCTATTATTTTTATTATTATTGATGGTTCAGGTCCCTATCATACTCTAATCATCTATTCTAGTCACTTTTGTTCATGTTAATTCATCATCACATATTCATTGAAAACATCTTTTATTTTTTGAAAATGGGGGGTGTGGGAAGAAAAAATACCAGGAAGCTTAGGGGAACCAAGTCTTTCACAAAACTCATCGCAGAAGTGATTGCAGTTCTTTGACAGTAAATCATACACAAAGCCCGGCCATTCTCTACTAAGTTCTCGTAGTATCTGGTTCACTTTGGAAACTGAACAGCTTGTTTTTCCAAGAACAATGCTTTCACGGTAAGAATACATCGGGTTCTTGCCAGCAGGGCAGCTAAATACTCCGGTACCTTGTTCACAGAACCCGAACGACCATTCATCGTCTCCATAAACCTATTATAGACACAGTGAAAAGATGCAGAATGATTATCACAGCTGCAAATGGTGATACTCTTGAGGGGGAGATTAAACCCTAGATCTAATTCCGCAATTTGAACCAAAATCACAATGTAAACTAGATCTAAGCCGGCAAATTAAACTACCATTTCCGAAATCTAAGTACAAGTACACTGAAACACTGGATCTCTTTCCGCGATTGGAACTACAATTCCCCCAATTTAAAGTACAATTATACTAAACCCCTAGATCTAAAGGGGAAATACAGACCTGGACGGCGCTGTGGAAGATGCCGCCAAGACCTATGCCGTCTTTGAAAAACCTATTGATCTGAAGAATGGTGTTGTTGGTCTTGTCGGAGGCGCTGTTCGTCACATCATAGATGTGGAGAATCACCTCCGTCATCGTCCTCTCTGGTTCTCTGTATTTTCTCCAAGAAAGTGAGAAACCCCTAACACACTCCCCCTCTTCTGGAAGAAGAAGAAATCTTGCAGACAAATCTAACGGAAGGGGAATGAAACGATTACAACCGCTAAGGAACGAATAGGGAAAGTGTAGTGATTCTTTGAAGAGGGCGAAGTGGCAGCCCTCTGGGTTTGTGGAGGACGGCGGTGATTTCTGGGTGAGCGGCCGTGGAGAAGTACAGCTATGAATCTATTATTGGTTGGGGTGTAGTTTTGCTCCTCAATTTCTTCTTAACTGCTACAGCAGTCTTTCCCAATTGTGGTTATTACGAAATTTATTCATTCATTTATTTCCCTAACAGGAACGCTGGCAATTCTTTTCTGGAAAAGTAATACTCCCTCCATCCCAAAATAATGGTTTTGTTTCCTTTTTGGTAAAGAACTAAAAGTATATTATCATTTATCATTTACATCCTTCCTTTTAAATGAACAGTAAAATGATGCAGAGTACAATTAAGTAAGGTTCTTTAGTCTTTGTAGGGGTGGCAGCGGGTCGGATTTATACTGGGTGAAGGCTCATCCACGTTCACCCGTTAATTTTTCACATTCCACTCACCCGTCCATCATTCATTAAAAATAACATCCACCCCAACTCATTCATCATGAACGGATTATCGAGTGGATCGGGTGAATAACGGGTGAATATAAATGGTCTAACTTGAAAGACAAAATAAATAAATTATAAATGTAAATTGTGACAATTAAAAAACCAAAAATTAAAAATTCATTAAATAATAACATCAAAAACTTGAGCAATTATGTATATTACAATCATTATTTCACTGCAATAAAGAAAGAAGTGTTTGTCGAACAAAATAGACATAACTTTTTCAAGCTGTCAAATTCTACATTTCTGCATCGGCACAAAATTATTTTTGCAGTTCAATTGCCACTTCTTAAAACTCTTCAATTGTCTTTATTTCACCCACTCATAGATATGTGTCTTCTTCATTGAGAAATACACATATCTATTACTCCGTAATACATTAATATTAATTATTATATTTATTATTAAATAGATATTATATATAATATAATATATATTTATTTTTATATGTGGGTTAGCGGGTGGGTGGATGGAGCGGGTGACGAGTCGGGTGATGGATTGGATGAGTGTTCATCCACACCCGATCCAACCCGTCTTTCAATCCACCCGTCATCCATTTTTCATCTATATCTTTTCGGGTTTTTGTCCATATTTTCAGTTCGGGTTGACCGGATATCCGCGGTGCGGGTGATATTGTCAGCTCTAAGTCTTTCTACCACACTTTCTTAATATTTGTGCCCAAAAGAAACAAGACCATCAAATTGGGACGGAGGGAGTACTCCGTAATTAATTAAATACCTGAAACAGTTTTTGGAACTCCAAATTTATGAACTTGATTGGTCTTGATTGGTATATGTTTGTTCTATATATATTTTACAATTATAGAATTACCCGTCTTGTTTGGTCTGATCCAACCTGGTCAGATTAATTATGTTTGGGTCTAATCGGGTGTGGTCCAATGTAATGTCGGACTGAAACTAATCTAAATAAGAACATCTAAAATCCGAAAGAACGTGATCCTTTGATTGATTCTTGACCGGTTTTTGCCCAAAATAATCTAACCTAAACAAATCACAATTAACTAAGAAAAATAATGTTTTTTTATGAAAGGATTTTTATTGATAAAAATAAAAGTTTACATACTCTAATAAAGGAAGGAAACAAATGATAATGGGAGTATTATCCCAAAGCTAAAGAAGAGAAGACAATATAAATGCTAAGTAATCATCTAAGAAACGAGCTATCAAAATCAGAGATCCATCCAATTCTCAGATACTAGCTTGCATTTTGAAGCGATGTGTTCGCTCCTCCTAAAGATCATATGTTTGAACTTAGGAGATTTCAAGTTCCAAGAAGGATCAAGTAGTCGTTCCAATAGATCTTGGTCAGATAAAGGTCCCCGAATAGGTACATATTCATCACCAGAAGTGGAAAGTGATAGCGTGTCAACAACCCCTCAATCTCCGGATGATGATTGTCTAATGTTATAACCTGGAGGGGTTTTTCTTCAATAATGTCTAAATCATTAACAAGAGATGCATTCTCTGTAAACTTGGTTACATGACTAATGCTCAAAGAAGGTGAAGATTCAAATAACCCAATCAAATTCAAATCTTCCCTAAATAATAAAGATGATATTGATGGAGATTCAATAGTTTCAATATTCCCGCAATTAAGTCCAAAGAGGTCATCACATATATTTAACTCCCTGAAATAATCAATTTGAGTTTCTGCATTTACCCTCGATTTTGCGGTAGTTTGAGTGCCCAGAATCTTGATAACCCTTTTTCGCTCCATATAAAACCGTTGAAAACCTTCTCTTTTCCAACCTTTGGGAATAACAATAATTGACCTGTCTTGACCTTCTAACCCCATCAAACGCAGGAAACCCCCAAACTGATTTTTCTCATAGAAGATTTGAAGTTTACGGGAACCCTCATATCTTGTAAAAACCCAAGAAGCTCCTGATTGCATACGATGAAATGAATCAAAAAGCCAATATGCTCCGTCTTTATCAAATGAGATAGTTTCTGACCTGATGTATTTTATTTGAGTAAGATGTAAGAACGAAGAGACAATAGAGAAACAAAAAACTTAACTTTCGATGCTAAGATATGAAGGAGGATTCGTTAATCCTGTCATTCCCCTCAGAAATGAAAACCCTCGTGTAGGTTCTCCTCTACCTTGATTGTCATCATTACTGAATCTAACTTCCCTGAAACACTTGGAAGAACAACTAATCTATCATACATACTCCCTCCGTCCCGCTGGAATGTTCCCGGTTTGACCTACACACATATTAAGGAAATAAACTTACCAGGGGGTAAATTTTACTGTTTGGACATTGTTTGGACACTGTTTGACACTGTTTGACACTGTTTGACACTGTTTTGCACTGTTTGACACTATTTTGATGTAGAGTAACTTTCCATTTAGGGAAATGAGAACTTTCCATTGGGACATCCAAATAAGGAAAGTGGGAACATTCCAACGGGACGGAGGTAGTATATTGTAACTAGTTATTTACACGCGCGTTGCGCGATAGAATATGTGCCCAATGTATATTGATTTGGTATGAGTACTTTAAATATGTGGTGCGTTAGCATTGATATCGATCAAATTAGAAATAAAGTATCTAACACTCCTTCACCATGATTCATGAAAGAAATACATATTAAGAGTAATGGTTCTTGTTTTAATAATGGATGAACACTCACATGATTACATATGAGATATATAACAACATGTAAAGGAAAATCAATTGAAATATAAGAATCACTAATATACACATACTAAAAATAAACATTTTTGTTGTTCAAGAGGAAGTAGCATTTTCATAAGTACTAATTTTTCATTTTCGGTAATAAACATTAATAGCTATACATTATATATGCATTTTATTGTTCTGAAGTGTGGTCAATCTTGCCACTTCTGGTGCACAGAATAAAAGTTACTAATCAAAATACTATGAGTTCACATTTTGTACTCTTATCTACAATATAAAAGTTACTCTCGGCCTTCCACTGCACTGCCCCTTCTGGGCTTCTCAATCCAGGCAACCAGCACGGGTCGATCCTCACTCGTCATTTCCTCAACCTTCTGTTGCTATAGCTTCACAAGAATAGCTCACCAATTTCCTGATGAACTACTGAAGCATTCAACAAAAATAGCAGCTACTCTGCACAAAAAGCTACAAGCACTTGGAGAGTCAAGTGGAGGCACAAAGCATGCCAAATTAACAAGATAAAGCAGAGGCACAGTCAAACCTTTGGTTTGAAAGTTTTTTCAAAACCAATTATCGATTTAACTTTTTTATCATATCTTATCTTTTTTCTTTCTTATCTTTTTTTCTTTTGGCTCTAGTATCATGTATCAGATTCATGCTAGTCAATCCCAAAATCTTTTGAGACTAAAGTTTCGATGTTATTGTAATAAAAAACATGAAATTAGAATTACACAAGAGGTCCACTACAAGAAAATCAAAGCCCTCCAACCACGTACAACTCTTGTTTTTAGATTTTTGGTCCAGCAATAGATCATTCTAAATATTCTTTGGAAATCGAGAGGTCTATAAGAAAGAATAATCAAATTAGTTATATTAGTTATATAAACATAAAGCCCTCCAACCCAAGTGAAAACTCTTGTGTTTTAGGTTTTGTGTGTATCAATGGAAAAACCATATTCAGATATATCACAGAAACCAAGAGGTGCATTACAAGCAATTACCAAATATGCTTTAAAAAATACCCACGTAGTCAAAATCTGGACCATGTACACTCATATAAGAGGCAGTGAGAAACGCAAAATAATATAAATGATTAAATGATTCATATGCAAGGATTTATGTGTCAATAAAACTCGTAGCTTAAATTTATCAACTTTTGACATGTGAAATAAGGGAAGAGTGTGGAAGTCTTTAGTCAACCTCAACAGCATTATCACCTGAGACAGAGAAATGATGGTATATATAGCTATGAAATTTAAAGTGAGTGCATGTGTTAGATGGGGTGTGATGGCCTGATGGGGTTGTCCTAAATGATTGAAAGGTTTACACCCTAAATTCCTTATAAAACTGCTTAGTCACTCATGCATGTTCACATATATTATTTTTTAAATTACCAGCTATTCAACTGAACTAAAAGAAAATAAACAAACTTGAAGTACTACTTTAAAAGAAATGGTGAGGGTCAGGGACTACATTCATACATCCATTACTATATTACTATTTTGATAAGTTTTATATTTAAAATTTAGAATCTCATTTCTTCTACATAATTGAACAGACCTTTAAGCATTTTAAACTCTAAAGTTTAAAATTAGGCATTTTAAATGCTAAAGTACATTTAAAAACTTAAATATGCTGGTAAAGGTACAATTCACGCCATTGATTATACGACTGTATTGGATACCCAAATGTATGCTAGCAAACACCCGCAAACAGCATTTGGAAATATGAGGGTAGATCAAATGGATTAATAACTGAACCAATAATGGAGAAGATGGAAATATCTCAGCCTTAAAACCCAATTCATGACAGGTTTGAGATAATGAAAAAATCACTTTAACTGAAATAGTAAAAGATGGAAAAAAATAGATTGAGTACTTACATGAAAGGAGGACTGCAAATTGGTTAATTTCATGCCGCGAACATTGGAAAAATATCTGGAATCTCAATTGGGTAAAGCTTAGAACTCCTGTTGTGCTTGAATATCCATGAGTGGTGCCTAATAGCAGATGCAAACGAACAAGGTTTAGCACGAATTATTAAGGTTTTTTTTATTGCAATCACTATAACAAATATATCAATTTACTTGTGCCAGACAAAGGACGCCTATGAGGAGATCGAAGGGAAGCAATCGGGCATAGCATATATAAAAAAATATCCTTGAACTATATGTCTCCTGCATCATCTGAAAAGAAAAGAAAAGGTTGGTTAATATCATTATTACCATTAACCACCTCAATGTTTCCAGCATTATCGCATGTTTAAAGGACTACAAAACTTCGCTCAAATATCCTCAAATCCATCCACTATAGCTTGAGTTTGGTTCAATCTATAAGCCACTAACTATGAGCCTGATTTCACACATTACCATGATTATAGATAAACCAAAACCTCACAAAATTCAGAACTATGTAACTGTTAAGAGTTCAAAAATTAGTAACAATCTCAGGTTTGGAGCTTAAATGTGAAGAATAACAATAACCAAATTGATTGAACCCGAAAATCTGAATTTTGTATATAATTTGAAACTGATATTAACTATAAAAAAACTGAAATTCTGAATCATAATCTATTATTAACAAACAATCATAATACAATTTTGAAAATTTATAATCAGTTAATCTCATAGACTAACAATAATAGTCTATTGTGATCAATTATTCAATCTGAAATTCTGAAATCCGAATGATAAATCTATTATCAATTAAATAGATTTCTCCTTCCCATATCATTATTCCATATTTCGATTCATCTTAACAAAATATTCACACTAAGTTAACAAACCTGATGTGTAGAAGAGTGAGAGGATTTTGTATTTTGGGAGTAGTCGAGCGGAGGTGGCTGAATCACTTAAAGAATAGCCGGTTGACCGAATCTGCGATTCAAGCGAAGAGCCGGTTGATCAATTATGCGCGAACAAGATAAGACTCCGAAGAGCAGATAGCGAGAGGAAGCGCAAAGCAGAGGGACTTCAAAACCGGGATTTCCTCTGTGATTCTTCGTCGTCTTGTTCCAATTCCGCAATTCCAAATCACAAGGAAGGAGCCGGGGTTCGCAGATGGCATTGGCTCATCCGGTGGCAAAAGATCGAAAGCAAACGCGAAGAGGGTGAGTTGCGCTGGTGACGCCATTACGGGATGAGGAACACTAAACGTCTAAACCAGGCGGCAAACTAGGTTCCTTAACGGAGATCTAAGCCCATTCAAAAAAGGAACAAACAATTAAGCACCCCCTACAATTAAAGTACGCTATACTATTACACCAACAATTTTTTTTATTCCCAAAAGGGTATAACCCTCATTGACATTTATAAGATTTTAGAAACATGTATATACTTATTAAATCTGATTTTTAAACTATGTTACATACATCTTAAATACGCAAATTGATATATTCCTAAGTTATTCTAATTTTTTGAATATGTCATGTAGTACTGATTTGAAACAAACCCAAGTTGTCACACATCTACAAAACCCTAAGATTAAACTTTTTTGGATAAATCAACAATCTGTTTTTTCAACTAATATACCTATGTGCCATAGATATATTTTAATGTCTACATACCTATTTGAATACTTATTTGTGTAGCAGATTTGATCATTTTTTAAACAATATGGGTTCAAACTAAATGTGATTTTCAAACTATACTACATACATCTTAAATACTCATCAAATTAATATATTCCTAAGTTATTCTAACTATTTTGATTATGTCCTGTAGTACTGACTTGAAACAAAACCAATCTGTCACACCTTTATAAAACCCTATTATTAAACTGTTTTTGATAAATCTACAATCTGTTTTACAATTGATATACCTATGTGTCATACATATTTTCCAACGTATGTATACCTATCTGAATACCTATTTGTGTAATAGTTTGGATTATTTTTTAAACAATATGGGTTCAAACTAATTCTGATTTTTAAACAATGCTAATGCATCTTAAATACTGTGATTTGAAACCGCATTTCTCTTTAAAATCAAGCTGTCATACATATATCTATATACAATATACTAATCTATATGAATACTAATCATTTTCTAAAACTAGTATTTAGAGCTAGGCTCTGTATACCAGTTGATATTAACTATTGTCTGTATGGGACTATGAGTAGATGATGTGGCATTGAACACAGGGTTGCCCGCAACCTGAGGCCATTTGACAATAGCATGGATCCTGGTTCCCTACAAAAGTGGTCTAACACTCTAAGTTAGTTTTCAAAACAAATCTGGGAAAACCAATGTATATTCAAAATACACATCAAGCAAAATATATCTCCTCATCATGTAGCACCATTTCAAGAGTGTTCCCTCCCCTTGCGTGAGCAGCTACTCCGTATACCCTAACCACTCGAACTTGCAATGCCCAACTGGTTTTCGTGTGGTCAATCTCACTTATGAGAGACCACATTCCTGCTTGCTTAGAGCCAGCCATAGCAGAACTGAGAAGTTTGGGAATTATTTGTTGCTGAGAGTGTGTTGGGAGAATGGCTGGGAGGAGGGTCCTATTTATAGGGTAACTTAGTGGCCCAATGGCATTTGAAATGTGATCTGAAGTGTGAGGTCTGTTACTATTCAAACTTTTGAATTTTAGAGTATTTTGCACTACTCCTCAATCTATGAATACCTATGCACCACTCCATTAATTGTATTTTTTTTTAGTAAACCTCTCACCTACCTTAAAAGTGGTGTACTTTGGAACTAAAAATGATGTGTAGTCAAACTTCAGATTCTTGCTTCTCGTGCTAGCATTCTGAAGATCAATGTTGCATTTAATGTTACCTAGGAATCTAAACTGGCTGAACCAATCTCATTGATTGACAATCTGTTTTCGGATTAACTCCTAACCACTCAAGAGTACTAATTCAAAATTGTGAGCAATGATAGAAATAAAAGTCAACCGAATTTAATGCATCTTCAATTTAAGACATAAATTGAAGACATAAAGTAACAAAAGTCTTTGCCCTCAAAGTTTTTTAGCCACTTTAACGTAAAATGTTAGCTGATACACACCATCTCATTTCTTGGACCCTGTGAACCCGACCCAAACACCTAACCCGATCCAAATACATAACCTAACCCACTGCAGGCCAAACATTTGGGCGGGAAAACTGCCTGATTTTCCACCTCTTTTCATATAGAGGTAGATTATTGAGTACGAGACCATCTCATATGTATTAGATATCGGAGATTGTGTGTTAGATACATGTTCTTATGCATCCAGTAGTTGGAGATGTTTGTTGTTCTTTATTGTATAAATCTTATACAGATTTTATTTTTAAAAATTATATATGACATATTGATGTCATATGAAAGAGCATAAAAAGTTATTTAATTTGGTATAATTTTTGTTAAAATCGCATTATTATTTAAGAAGTTAAATCAATTTTTAAACTAAAGAAATTTCATATGATTTGAGATTTATTATTACCTACTTTTTAGGGAAATGACAACTTTGAACCGTATGGATACTTTTTAAAATTACCATTGTGCCCATGTAAACCTACGTATGATGATATGATCAGATAAGAGAGCATGGTTTTTTAAAGGTGTTTGCACTCCCATTGTACATCTGTGCACCTACTCCTCTTTTGACCGTTAATTTATTAAGATCTATTATTAAGATTTGTTTATATTTCTTACAAGTCACAATAAGAAGTGTTCTCATTAGAGCCACTTCCTATATATCAATATATGTATACATAATTAAATACTAGTATTATATATGTGTGTTGACCGGGTTTTCCGGTCGTTGACCGGGTTGACCTGCCGGGTCGGGGTTGACCCTTGACCCGGTCATCGCTCGGGGTCGCTCTCCGGGTCGCTCTTCGGTCCGGTTTTTAAAGGGAAAACTGTCAAATAGGTCCTCGAACTTTCATAAAAAGGTCAATTAAGTCCTTCTATAGGAGATTCTGTCCGGCCGTCGCGATTTGGGGCAGTTCCCGGTGGAATTTTTTGATGAATTTTTTCGAGCATCTTATTCATCAAGTCTAGTTTACTCATACCAAATTTCAGCTAAAAAATTAATCGGGAGCGCATTCAAATTAATTCGAGAACGCAAAAATGCGCAGTTATCTTCAAGAATTAATTTGAATGTGTTCTCAATTGAATTTTTAGCTGAAATTTGGTATGAGTAAACTAGACTTGATGAATAAGATGCTTAAAAAATTTCATGAAAAAATTCTACCGGGAACCGACCCAAATCGCGACGACCGGACAGAGTCTCCTATAGAAGGACTTAATTGACTTTTTTATGGAAGTTCGAGTACCTATTTGACAATTTTTCCGGTTTTTAAACATAGAATAATACAACTTCGGGACCAAAGAAAGTCGTATCCACGATCTCTCCCAGGTTCGGTCACCGAAAATCACCGGTTTCACCCCACCCCCCTCTACTCCTCGTTTTCCGCTCGCTCCTGTACTTGCTCTGCTGTGCGCCTGTGCTAGCCATCTACTATAATTATACTCGATCAAGACTCGGTGAGATTTCGATTTTAGAACCAGCCGTTTTTTATCCAAAGATTCAATTTACTGGTTTCTAATTAACTTTCGTGCTCACAGAACCGTTGAAATTTAGGGTTTCGTTTATTCTGCATGACTCTTTCCAGACTTCTTTTTGTGTAACTTTTACTGTTTCAGTCTATTGGAAACTCTAGCTATTCAGTAGTATGGTTCGTATTTGAAACTAAAAGTTGTTTTTGATAACTAATTTACGTACAAAATTGCAGCCGCTATGCCGTATTTTATATGGACTTTTTTGTTGTGTTGAAGAAGAATTTGTTTGTTCTTGACACGTTAAGCGGGAAATGCGGTCAAGATTTCGAGATAGTGAACGTTCAGGCTAGGCATATAAAAGTGAGGAAGTACTTTGCAGTTATTCATTACTTGGCCTGGGTTTAGAGGACAGTCAGAATTGGATTAGTTTGTCAATCCGAGCTCCAGAAGTCTTCAGGCATCTTGTATTCCATGGTCAGTTCCTTCTCTTACCGTTTGATGGGCTCGTATGTTGCTTTTTCCCATCTCAACCCTATAGCAATAATTGAGGTGTTTCTTCATGCTATACCCCCACCACCCCCCATTCAGTGGTACTTGGTTTTAGAGAGTTAGCCTTCAGTGGTAGATGGTTGAATGCTAAGCATGAGAAATCAAGTGTCTCTCATTTGGTGATCTTGAGCCCTCCCTGATTTGATGTTTTTTGTGTAATTGTATACTGTAAGAAAAGCTATTTCTAGGTTCTTTATGAGTGTTTGGTTCAAAACCTCAAGTGGAGCAGTTGAGCTTCACTCTTGTCGAACTGGTCCATTTGCTGTCATTGAATGGATCATTCACCTTTGTATGGAAGAACCACTAGATAAAAACTGAATAGTAAAGATTATTTGTTAGATTCTTGTTTAAGGTTAAATTAAATATTCCTTTGGGTCTATGTGACGATACCTTTAAGTCGTTATTTGTGATTGTAAGTTTGAGCAAGTCGCCAAATCCTAATTGGCTTGTTTTCCATGCCTAATCTCAGGATACTAACAGAACTGCTGATGAGAAGTCTGAAAGCAGGCTCTATGTTGGCAACCTGGATCTTAGGATTTCAGAGTAAGGATGTCTCTACTTTTTAGTCCTCAAAACCACAAGTAATTACGAAAACTTTATATAATACTGAATTGAAGTGGTTACCTCTTTGGGGTGCCAGGGCAGCCTTAATTAAAATGTTTTCACCATTTGGAAAGATAATTTCTGAAGACTTTCTATGGCATACCCGTGGGCCTAAACGTGGGGAGCCACGGGGTTATGCATTTGTCCAATTCAGTACCAAAGAGGTACGTTGCGCAATTTGTGATGTGTCAAAAGTTAATATCAGATTTAGTCCTTATACTGTTTTACATTATTACTCTACTTGTTCCTCATAAATTTCCTTGTATTTGATTTGATCATTGCATGGTTAAATTACCATTTAAAATTTTAGACACACTTTAGTCTTCTTGCATTTTTTTTCTCTAATTAAGGAAACTTTGAACACTCAAAACTAAACTATGTTTAAATAACATGGTCAAGTACCAAATTGAGTCCTAAAATGCATCTAAGCGGTATTCTAAGCTTAGTGAATGGACAAAAGTACCCTTCTTACTTAAAGCCAATTGTGTATGAGGACTAATTTGAGACTAAATTTACTGAGTGGGGACTAAATCGGGGGCATAGTTGCATAGTCAAGGACCAAATTGAGTACCAAAAAAGTTGAGAACCAAATTGAGCAACAAAAAAGGCTCAGGAATTGTTGAGGTCTAAGGAGTAGTTATTTTTGCAAAAACTTTAAAGACCCATATGACTCTTTTATGGAGTCATATGAGTCTCCATAAATCTACTCATTAACTTTGCCTGAGTTTTTTTTTATCTAACCCGGATTTTTTAGACCTGGTCTGGTCTGAAACATTTGACCGGGTTTGAATGCTTTTGTGATCTTGTATTAGTTGTCTTTTGTGAAGTTTGTATTTGGTTCAAGCAAGTTCCCATTATAGTCCCCTGATTTGTACGTTAAAAGTGAGCATGCAGGAAGCTCAACTTGCCAAGGAAAAGATGCATGCAAAGTTGGTTTGTGGGCGCCCATTGAGCATCCGGCTTGCCAGTGAAAAGTTATTGATGGAAGGTGCAGAAAATCCTTCCAAAGCAGTAGGCGTGACAGCCAAATCTTACCTCTCTGGAGGTTCATCATCAACACGGATGAGTCGTGGTGCCAAAATAGCTGCAATAAAGAACAAACTGAAGTCAATGGAAGAGGAAGTCGGCCACAGTTCAAAACGTCACAAACCAGAAGACAGTTTGCAATAGTTCGCATTTTATTTTTATAATATAGGACAGGGTTTAACTCCCTAGACATGCATAAGATTTGTGCCTCTTACAAACATCTTCTGATTTTATGCTCTTTATTTCAAAAGAAGTCAAGTTCATTGCTGTGTACTATATGCTACAATTATGATTTTCATTTCATTTCATTTGTACTACGTATTTTGGTAGACTAGAGTTAAATTCATAAGTTTCAAATAAAGGAATTGTGACATCATATCTTGTGTAATTAAGGTTTGTGCATAAGAGAGTGAAATAAAAGGAATCCCAAATTCATTTATTAAAAAAAGTAAGTGACAAGTTTTTTGGAATTACTAGAAAAAGAAAGTTCAAATTTGTAAGGAACAAATGAAGTAGTTTTTTTCTTGTAATGTCAAACATTTTTTTCTTATAAATATTTATTAGTCATATAGTTTGAATTTGGGAATGTTCTCGAAATATGAGTAAAAAGTTTTTGAAATTCTAAAATATGACTATTATGCTTATCTTTCCGAAATTAGACCAAATGTGGTGGTATTTATTGTCATCTTGGAATTAATATTGCCAAATAGTTTAAGTATTAGACATTAACATGACAATAACCAGTATTTTTCAATCATGACAGTTACGACTGTTATTTTGAGAACAAAAACACAATAGTCCTGTTTTGTAATTTTAAAATCTATTTATTTCTATTTAGGGCACTTTTTCTTTGCATTTTCACATTTCCTTGTCAAAAAAGGAACATAAATGAAACGTTTATTATGAAACGAATATAAATTGGGAGAACTACCAAATAAGCCCTCGAACTTACATAAAAAGTGCAAATCACCCCTTATATAGGAGGCTCTGCCCGGCCGTGGCAATTTGGGGCGGTTTCCGGTGGAATTTATTGATGAAAATTTTTAAACATCTTATTCATTAAGTTTAGTTTACTCATACCAAATTTTAGCTAAAAAATCAATCGGGAAGACAGCCAAATGAATTTTTGAAAATAACTACGCAACAAACAGGGCAATTTATAGGGCGCTAACATCTCCCAATATAAATTCGATTTGGATTTAGAGGGTATTTGGAATTGATTCTGCTTCTGCTTCTTTTTTAAAGATGAAGCAGAATCAGAATCAGTTTTCAGAAACTGGTCTCCCCTAACTTCTAAAAAGCTGATTTGAAAAGTAAATTAGAGCACCAGAATCACTTCTACTCATTTAGAGAACAGAAGCAATTTTAAGAATTAGATTCAAACACCTTTAAATTTAAATGTACAATTTGAATTCACAGAAATTAGAACAAAGAGCCTGAAATGGCGGAAGTGCTGAGCAGTTATATGGCGCTAACGTCTCATTGGGACATACGCACTTCGCGCTCACGCCCTCTGGCTCTCATCTACGCATCACCCAACTCGCAACTTTTCTTCTTTTCCCCACATTCCAATTCTCCCTTTCCATCTTCGTCTGGATTTTGCTCTGTTATTACTTTGTCCCGTACATATGTGTCTTCGTTTTTGTGAATTCCCAAATTCATAA
This sequence comes from Cuscuta epithymum, assembly GCA_945859915.1. NCBI lineage: Eukaryota > Viridiplantae > Streptophyta > Magnoliopsida > Solanales > Convolvulaceae > Cuscuta > Cuscuta epithymum. Next base: position 104,487 of record CAMAPF010001154.1, read on the forward strand.
CAACAATAATCATGGAGCAGAAGCACTTGTTCATGTCGGCATTGGGCGTTGGGGTCGGTGTGGGGCTGGGATTGGCGTCTGGGCAGGCCCTTAACAAATGGACCGGCGGTGGCGCCAACAGTTCTGCACCGGAGGGCGTTACGGCCGATCGAATCGAGCAGGAACTCCGGCGACTGATCGTTGACGGCAAGGGCTCCGATGTTTCGTTTCAAAACTTCCCTTATTATCTCAGGTAGTAACTAATTTTGTGTTCAGTACTGCGTCATAATAAGTAAGTAAGCATTCACGGGTTCACCCATGTAAAACCGGGGACCGTTCATGACGGTCAATTGGCGCGAAAGTGGCTAGAAATCTTCTATTTTCCTTACATTATCTTTATTAATTTCTTCAGCGATTTCGCGATTTCTGTTATGCTCATTGAGGGGCGGGCTTATACATTTTGATATGTTAGCATAGGAAATGTTGGATTTTGTGCTGCCGAGCCCTCATAAGCAGTCATTGTGGAATTCCTTCTGACTTTATTTGCTTACAATTCAGAACTGTTTCTCCTTTTCACCCCAATCCCCCCGCGCATTTTGAATTATTGGGGAAAGAAATGGCGCAAGCAATAAAATTGCTGGTATAAGATGAACTTAAACAAAACATATCTTGAAGTTTTCTGGTTATCTTAAAGCTTTTCGGTTGGAAAATGAATCCCAAGTATATATGTTTAATTAATCTGTAACCATTTATGGTATGATAAAAAACCAAACATTTTGTAGTGTTTTGAGTTTAGTTGAGATAATGCTGTTATTGTACTTAAAATTCAAAATTATAAATTTCCTATAATTTCTGCCTTCTCTGGGATATACTATTATTTCCAAAGAAACTGTTTTGAGTCGGCTTACAATTATTATTTCTAAAGTTTTTGGTTTCTTTCTCAACTTGTTCTTTAATCTTGATGACTTTGGCAGTGAACGGACACGAGTGTTATTGACAAGTGCAGCATATGTTCATCTAAACCACTTAGATATGTCTCGACATACTAGAAATCTATCACCAGCGAGTAGGGCTATATTGCTGTCTGGGCCTGCTGGTATGAATGTGCATGAAAACCTGTCAATTTCATTTTTCACAAGCAACTATTATTTTTCAAGCATGTCTCTTTCCCATTTACTGATCTTGATTGAATATGGCAGAACTTCACTTGCAATCACTTGCAAAGGCTGTTGCTCATCACTTTGAAGCAAAACTCTTACTTTTGGATATAACTAACTTTTCAGTAAAGGTGATTATTTAGGAAATGAAGTGTTCTTTAAAAAATACATTCTGTATATTGGTGAACTAATTTTATTTTATGGGCCGATCATCTGTAGATGCAGAGCAAATATGGAAATGCCAAGAAACAGCCCGTAAGCACTTTTTTACTTTAGGAAAATTTTATCAATAGTCTATTTTTAAGGATCATGTATCTTCTTTTCCAATTAGAGATGATGTCTCAACATAAATATGATTTATACTGTAAAGAATTATTTTATTGAGATATTAACATGTTATTGCTTATTCTACCACATGCAAATGAGGCCCTTTTGTCTATATTGGAGTCGACCTAACCTTCATTTTCATTGTGTAGCCATTAAAGAGGTCCATATCAGAGGTGACATTGGAGCACATGTCCAGTTTACTTGGGTCTCTCTCATCTCTACCTGCGCAAGAATATAATAAAGGTATATAAAGCCTTGTAACTATTTCTTCCAAATACCTTTGTGAGATGTTGGCATGATTGATTTTTTAGTTATCACCATCCAGGCAGATTGTCGAGGCGCCCCAGTATTGATGCTAAATTAAGGTAATCCTTTGTTTCCATAGTGATCCCACAAAGTAATTGTGATTGATATCAATTCTGACTTTTGACCCGGACTTCATCGTAACAGTGAAGGCGTGAGCGTTCCTCTTAAGCATCGCAGAAATTCATCTATCTCATCAGATATGAGCAGTATCTCCTCACAGTCCTCTATTTCAAGTTCAGGTTTGGATGTCAAGGAACATTTAATAAAACGACTGTGCAGCATTAGTTGTGAAGCATAAGTATGAAGTTCAGATGTTTTATAAACAGCATCAGAAATGTTTTAGTGTATATGTCATCTTCTTCACCTTAGGATTCAATATTTACTACTCCCTCGGTTTTTCATATATTTCTTAAGTGTTCCCATTATTGCACACATATCAAGATGTTTTAATTAAAATAAAGACAAAAGTAGCGAACATGACTATAAACCCCTATTAACGTTTTAATTCATTTGTATCTTTAATGGATGGACGGTAGTGGAAAATGATCAAGTAATGCTTTCCTAGAATCCTAAAGCGACAGTTACTAGAAAACAAAAACAAATAATCGAAAGCCAAGATACAAGAGAACGGAGACCGTACTCAATTAAAACTACTACGTATTTTAATGTTCACTGTTTCAGTTCTGGCTTGTTATGCTGATTTATGGTTTTTGTGCTACATTAGTAACATTACTTCATGTTTCTACGGATCTGGCAAAGGGGATTTACTGAGCTTACATCAGTACTGCAAACATTTGTCAAGTTTTGGAGTTACATATCAAGATTACTGTGGCTGTACTAATTTTTATTACATCATATCACAGTTAGCATCATATGCATCATCATCCTTATCATTAGTTTACTTCCATTTCTTTTATCCCATATCGATTATTCTTATAAAGAAAGAGGGTAAAAGGCATCAGAATGCTTATAATATTTTCATTTAGTTGAACAATTGTGGATATCAGATTATTGAAACACTTTCTTGCTATCTTGTTGTATAACTAGCTCCTCCCAAACGCGTAAGCAGTTGGTCTTTTGACGAAAAAACTTTCTTGAAGTCACTTTACAAGGTAATGGAACCTTGATTTTTTTTTGACATAATATTTTATCATGTTTTGTTACATGCTTTTATAATGATCGGCTCATTGACATTTGACAAAGCAATAGTTGACTGCAGGTTTTGATGTCTGTTTCTGAAACTAACTGCATTATCCTCTACATGAGGGATGTAGATAGACACCTTCAGTCTCCCCGAGTTTTCAACCTTTTTCACAGAATGATAAAGAAATTATCAGGATCAGTGTTGGTTCTTGGATCACGGGTAATAGAACATTTTGATGAGAGCGGAGAAATTGATGAGAGATTCAGTGTGTTATTCCCCTACAACATTGAGATTAGGCCACCTGAAGATGAGACTCATCTTATAAGCTGGAAAGCCCAATTGGAAAAGGATATGAAGACAATCCAGTTTCTGGATAATCGAAATCACATTGCTGAGGTCCTTGCGGCAAACGACCTTGAATGCGAGGATTTAGGGTCAATATGTCAAGCAGATACAATGGTTTTGAGTAACTACATTGAGGAAATAGTAGTGTCTGCAATATCATTCCATTTGATGAATAACAGAGATCCAGAATATAGAAATTCAAAGCTCATTATCTCATCCAAAAGGTATAGATTCTAATATTTCTATTATTGTAGCATCATACATTCCTCACCCCCCCCCAAAGTACATTTTTGCTCCGTGTATTTATTCCATGTCTGCTATGGGAAGTTTGTCCCATGCATTAAGTGTCTTCCAGGAGGGAAAAAGTGGTGGCCGAGACACCCTCAAGCTGGAAACAAATTGTGAATCTTCCAAGGTCTTTTTCTTAATTTCAATCTTGGCATTCCCATTTAAAATTGTGATTAAGATTTTTTCTGTTGAACCTATTCTGAAAAATGTTTGTATCTAATAGGTCACTGGTGGAGGAGACAGTGTTGAACCAAAGACTGAAGCAAAGTCTGAAAACCCTGTATCCGAGAGTAAAAGTGGGACTGAAAAACCAGTTACATTGATGAAAAAGGAGGGTGAACACACAGCAGTACAAAAGGCACCAGTAAGTTCAGATCCTTAGTCATTTAGCGCCTGTTTGGTCAGAGTTATTTGGATGAAATGTTTGAATCTTCTTAATTTTCTAATATAAAATACATTTGGTGAAACCAGTGTAAGTCAAATAAGAATTTCAAAGGCTACTTATTCTCCTAATACGCACAATAAACCGATGAATGCTACTAAATGTGACCAAACTTGCACCGGCCAATATTTGTTGATTTTTTTTGTAGTTTACTGAAAACAGGCTCTTAATTTTTCCCTCGGCCGTTAACATGTCTGACTACAGGAAGTTCCTCCAGACAATGAGTTTGAGAAACGCATAAGACCAGAAGTCATCCCTGCGCATGAGATTGGAGTGACATTTGAAGATGTTGGCTCCCTTGATGAGATTAAGGAATCTCTTCAAGAGTTGGTAATGCTTCCGCTTCGAAGACCTGACCTCTTTAATGGTGGTCTTCTTAAGCCTTGCAGAGGCATATTGCTCTTTGGTCCTCCTGGTACCGGGAAAACTATGATGGCCAAGGCAATTGCAAATGAAGCCGGAGCAAGCTTCATAAATGTCTCGATGTCAACAATTACTTCTAAATGGTTCGGTGAAGATGAAAAGAATGTTAGAGCTTTATTCACACTTGCTGCTAAGGTGTCTCCTACTATCATTTTTGTGGATGAAGTTGATAGCATGCTTGGGCAACGAACAAGGGCTGGAGAACACGAAGCCATGCGGAAAATCAAGAACGAGTTCATGACACATTGGGATGGATTGTTGACGAAATCTGGTGAGCGAATTCTGGTTCTAGCAGCAACTAATAGGCCGTTTGACCTAGATGAAGCAATTATCAGGCGATTTGAGCGAAGGTATATTCACTTTGCTTCATTCGCTTAAATGAGATCATTGTGTTTTCTCTTAGGAAAGAATAATGAGAGCTCATCTTCTAAGTGTAAATCTGTCCGGAATTGTTGAAGTTGCCAAATTTGGTGAAATTATGGGTGCTTTTTTTGCTGAGTTGTCTAAAATGTATTCAAAATTTGTATCTTTCATTTCAGTCATTTAAGGGCAAAAAATATCAACTGAACTTTTTTACTGATCTGTTTGACCTACATAATTAATTAAGTCGGTGTTTGGTACTGAAACTGAATTACAAAACAGGCACTAAATAGGGAAAAGTTGGGTATTTTAGCCTTTGTTGGTCTTGACATGGTGCTGTGATGCTATGTGAATATGAGAACATGACCTCTATTTTCTATTGTGAACAGAATTATGGTTGGGTTGCCGTCAGCAGAGAGCAGAGAAAAGATTTTGAGAACTCTTCTAGCGAAGGAAAATGTAGAAAACCTTGATTTTATGGAGCTTGCTGCGATGACTGATGGATATAGTGGAAGTGATCTTAAGGTCTGTTCTTAATTGGCAAAATATTGAAATTGGCAGATAATCTTTAATCTGTAACAACTAATAGTCTTGGCCATTGAAAACAGAACTTGTGCACAACAGCAGCTTATCGTCCTGTGAGAGAGCTAATACAACAGGAGATTCAGAAAAACATGGTAGATTACTTTCCTAACAATACTCAGTCAAAACTCATGGACAGAAATATGACTTTAAGTGTCACATTTTTGCCCATTTTTATTTTAATAATGTATTTGTCATTATTTCTACGTCAATTTCTATGTCATTATTTGCTCCAATTTGATATGCTGATTCATGTTAACCCACTCCAAACTCTTTTGGGACCAAGGCTTGCATATTGTTGTATCAGTCATTATTTCTATCTGCATTCTTCGGCTCTTTTGCTGTCAACACTTTCATTTCATAAACTATTCTGTTCATAGGAAAAGAGGCGCAAAGGTGAAGAAGGGCAGAGCTCAGAAGCTGCTACTTCAGATAAGAAGGAACCCACAGCTGAGAGAGTTATCACTCTGAGACCTCTAAACATGGAAGATATGAAGCAAGCAAAGAATCAGGTAACATAATTTTTTGTCTGTTCTCTCAAATAGAACATAGACGAGCCGGTTATGAACATATTGGGAGTGTTTTTATTTCACTTCAGGTTGCGGCTAGTTTTGCTGCTGAAGGATCCATAATGGGTGAGCTTCAGCAATGGAATGACTTATATGGCGAAGGCGGCTCCCGAAAGAAGCAGCAACTGTCCTACTTCCTTTAGGTTGCCAGTCAGATACATGCATCCCTCGTTGGGAGGACAATCTATCTGTAATTATATTCATGTCTTGTGTATGATATATAAATATATCCAAAGGGTTGACTTTTAGAATCTGGGAGTAACTTGGATGAATTCGCACTGCAGTAGGTACACTGGAAATAGCATATAAATATTAATCTGTGGTAGGAATGTATAATCTGGTGATCTCAGTTTTGAGAGTTGAATATTGTAATTATTATTTTATTTAGTGTATATCTCTTTATTAACATTTAACTTCCGTACTAATTTATTATCATGGTACTTGATAGTCTCTTACCCTGTTTACAATATTTTTTTGATCCGGTTTTGATTAATCCTGATTCGTTAAACGGGACCAGCCAAATTGGTCCTGAGTCGGAACGAGTACCGTGAAGGCGTGAATAGGTTATTTAAGAGTTCCGGAATTTGGTTTTAATACCGCATTATAAACAAAAAAAAGATGTGTGTACCCATTATACTCACTTTTATATCTATTATGTTTGTGAAAGATTTTTTTTGTCTGTAAGTTCTGTTCACATACAAAATAAGACATTTTTTGTATGTGAACGGAATTCACAAACAAAAAAAGCTTTTCAGAGAATGTGAGTATAAGGGTGGGTCACTATGGAGCATTTGCAGCACTAGAGTAATGATCATAATTATCGTAATCACTTATCTTTATGATTAACTAGTGCAGAGCCCGGGGCAATGCCCCGGCAGCACGCCAATTAATTATGAGTTAAAATGAAAAACACTACTAAAGAATTTGTACCTCATGAAGTGATAAAATTATTTTTTATCTTGTTCCGTATCATTACTTGGACTGTAATTTGCTGGTTTGGTCTGATTTCTTTGTATTTTTATAATAATTATCCAATTCTGATGTGGTTTGTTCTGGTCTGATCTAACTTGCTCTGGGATGGATTGCCGTCCAAGTATGCATTATCTCGTACGTATGCTCTGATGTCATAATTGTACGCGCACACATGTGTGGAAATAAAAAATAATAATAAAAATCATAAGTGATTAAGGATTCTACAATTTGTATGATTACGTTTGTACATTATTTTTTCTTGAGCTCTTTCCTCCTATTTTTTCTTTAGTTTGTTTCAACTTTTTCCTCCAACTATTTTCTCTCCTATTTTTTCTCACCCGTGTTTTCTAAATTAATGTTTTAATCAAATTTTGTTAACCAATAAGAGAAAGACACATCAACGACTTATAACTGAGCTTTACTATATAAAACAATAGATTACTTTTCATAATTTGTGACAATTTCCAAATTATACAAATATATTAATTATTTTTCTTTTAATTGGAAATTAAATTTGTTAACAAAGGGGTTTTGCGCATAAATAACTACATCACAAAAGAGTTTAACATATCTTTTAAATCACATGAGCTAATGCATTGGATTTATATTTCACAAGTGAGCCTGATACATTAAACATTATTTATTGATAAAAAATGAAAGTTGATTCAAATCCGGAACCAAACTTGATCAAAGCTGAAAACCGAATCACCCCGGTTAGGTTCTGAATCCCATATTACCTTTCCTTGGAATCGGAACCAGTTCATGTGTATATTCATGTATATATTCTTTCTAAAAATACATCTAAAGTATTAGGATGTTTTTACTGATCTGATCAGTAACTATCCAGTCAGGTATGTTTTTACCAGATCTGATCTGGTCTGGTATGTTTAAGTCTGGTCTGGTCTGAACTGGCCTGGTCTAGTCAGGTAAACGTCTGATCTCTGTTTATTTTATAACTATCCAAGTCTGGTCTAGTCAGTGGTGGAACCAGAGATTCATTTGAGTGGTGTCAATTTTTTAAACTAAATTCTACTTCTATGACACAATTTTAAAAACTTTATTGATGATTATACATTTTTTTCAATTATTTGAGCCAAAATTTCAGTTTTAATACCAAAATATCACCGTGCATATACAACCTTTAGATAAACTAATCGGATGATCAAAATTAGTTTATAGTTTTTAAATTATGAGAGGTTTGTATTTAATCCCTTATACGGAGTATATGTATTTGACTTTGTATATATATATTTGAATAGTTGGGAATGAATTAATTATTTCTATAATTTGTTTCACTATTCTTAAATGGTGATAGTTTCGGTATTATCTAACATTATGTTCCCTTTAAAATATTGTACATTTTTCTCATCGTTGGTACTTTCAAGCACTTTATTATGGCTAAATAATAAAGTAAAACTATGATAATAAATTTATCAAATATTACATCTGTGAAAGAATGACTATGTAGATGTTATGTTACACGTTATCTTATATAAATTTAGAGTCAACATAATAATAGGTCAATTCTTTCATTTGGAGCCTTAATCATAGTTTTTTTTTGTCAAGTTTTGAATTCAAGTTTCGTTATATTTGTCTTGAATAAATATTATAGTGCATCACTTATTGAAAAGTGTAAAAGATATTAACCATGGCTAAATTTCATTACATTTAATTTTGATTTAGTTTAATAAATATATTTAAACTTTTTTAAAAATATTTTTGAAATAAAATTATTTACAAAATTATCATTAAAAGTTACTATATTACGGTGTCATGTACTCCTAAGTGTAAAAATTAAAATAAGTTACTATAACAAAGTTTTTAATGTAGCCACTACACTTATGACATCAGGTTTTGTAAATAACTTTTATTTTAGTTATAAATATGTAATTATTTCATATATACTTATATTTTGACCCTCACTTTGTTAATATAGGTGGTGTCAAATTGATTCTTAGAAAATATACCATTATATATAATTACAAAAAAATATTTGAGTGGTGTCAATTGATAATCATTCCATTTATATAGGTGGTGTCAAATTAATTTTTTTAAAGAATATACCTCTATATATAATTACAAAAAAAAAATATAAGTGGTCTGATTTGATCTAATTTGTTTTAGCCTGGTCAAGTGTATCTGATTTAGAATTGAAAACAGTCTAAAACAAAACATCTTTAGTCGAGTAATATCTAATATAAAATATTATAAATACCAATGAAGGTTAGGGTTATTTTTGGTATACAAAATGTGTTGGTGTAACTCTATGCTTTAAGATTTTGTACTCTAAGTTTCACACTAAGTACCTCTTTATTTGCACTGGAACCTCTCCGTCTGCTTCCATTAAAATAAGTGCGCCCCTTCGTTATTGCCTTATTGGGATCCGTCTTCCGTTAAAATAAGTTTGGACAACTTTCATTATTGGGATCAAAATGGGATTAAGCTAGGATACATTTTACGCCACAAATATCACGTAGCTTAATTGCAATTTAAAACAACTTTGTTGGGGAGTACCTAAAGTTTAGGTAGATCAGACACCGTTATTTAAAGAAAATTTTGAAGATATAATTGAAGATATAATTTTCATTATTTAGACAACAATAAAATAAGATAGTTCAAGTATATTTTGACAATTACTTTTGATGAATGTATACTATAATTAGGTCATTGATGATAATTTTGATATAAAAGTATTTATTGTAAAAATTAATGATTACATTGTCATTTATGAAAAATAATTGTTTCCTGAAATATAAATGCGAACTTTTATATGAGACATCCAAAAAAAGAAAATAGTATATTTTAGAATGAGACAGGGAAGTATTACTTTAATAGAACAAATGGTGATAACATATTCTTAAGTAATTATAGGTACAATGCTCATGAAACCTAGAGAGAGGAGAACTCTGACTTCTCTCTAAAAACTTAGCGGTTGTCTCCCCTCTTTGTAGGGATTGAGATTTTCCGCTGCCCCTATCAATATGAGGTTGTAGCGACAGATTATTCTGATTTTAAGTGTGCTAACACTTGGGATTGTAACTATGTTAGAGGAGATAACGATGGCGGATGAACGGATTGCGGCTGTAATTTTGTATCAGTGTTGGATCGTGAAACCTTGGTCGACCGCTCTGACGGTGGTTGAGTTTGTATTCATTCATACTGCAAGAGCTCGTCCTCCTCCAGAACCACCTCCATACTAGGAAGAGTTTTATGAAAAGATTTTATTTTAATATTATTCTCTCTTTATTAGTACTGGTTTCACATTTGTTCGTTTTAGGCATAAATTTGTCCGTTTCAGGTTTAGCAAGTCAAGTTGCTTTTGTATGAGGTGATTGATTCTATGTCTACTCCTAGGGTTCACGATTGGATCTGTAAAATCTGTCTGAAGATTGTCTTGTATGCGTCCTCGATTTTAATATAAAGCCGCCTGTTTTACGATAAAAAAAAAAGTAATTATTGGTTGATGAGTGTGAACTTGTAGCTTGTTTAGTGACATTGGAACTGATTGTATACATTGAGTGTGTTGATATCGATAAGATCTAGGCTAAAGCAATTCAATCCGCTCAATTGTGGCAAAATTCTATTTAATATGTATTCTTTTTCATAAAAAAATATTAATAAAATAATGAAACAATAATAAGAAAATTTGTTAAACTGGAACCTTTCAACAATTTGAGAAGTTTCAAGTTAGTTGTGATCTACAGAAACATATATTCTAACCATATATTATTTCTACATGATCACTTTACAATTTAGTCCGCAAAATAAAAAGTTACATATTTCATAAAAACGTTGGTTAATAAAGTTAATATAGTAAACAATTTACATGTATTTCTTATTTCACACTGAGTACCATTTTACTCATTCAATACTTTTCATATTAAACTTCTCCACATTATGAATTGCTCTGGATGAATTCCAAGTCCTACTTGGTATGGACCGGTAATCATAGTTCAATATTTTTCAGTTGTTTGAAGATTGGTGGAGTGTTATCCACTTGTGGCATTCGTAACCTTGTAGGTCGTATGACGTTGAATCCCTTTGATATAAATAAATATTGTATCTATAATAAGGGGAAAAAATAAGGATGTCATAAACTATAATGCAGCCTATAGAGCTACCTTAGAGAAAATTAAATATCACCAATCTCAAATCCATCTTGAAGAATAGTTACAAAGTGTGGGTACTACACACCTGTAGTTTCAGCTACTCACGGGTCTGATTATGAAGTCAAAAAACGACAATTCTCTTAAAGTTATTTACCATTTGGAATATTAACAATTTCTTATGAGTCAGATTCTTCTATCAATATTCTCACATTGTTCACACTCAACTAATTGAAGTTTTCTTTTGTGATTATTATCACCCAGAATAATTGGGCATTTTTCAATCGCGCAACGCACGTTACAAAAAGTAGTAATTATATAAAGAAGGTTCCGTTTGATATTCGTTTGAAATTAATTTTTTTGACTATATACGGCTAGGAAGACTATTTTAATGTTCAGTCAATTCGTAGATATTTCATTGTTGCATTATACGAGTAATTCCTACAGCCTAAATTATGGCGAACTTATTGCCTTAGATTCCCAGCCACCAACGCCCGTAGAGACCTTAAATAATTTATTATGGTTTGACAAAGCGGATGTATATTAAAAGACATTGTGCACTATATGGTTATGACTTATGATCTCTTCTCCCATTCCTGTCAAAGTTCAATTCCCAATGCTCTAATCCCGACTCGTCTGCCTCATTGTCGTTTGGGTAAATTGGTTATACGAGAATATGATTGGGAATAATGGCTTACCCTGTTGGGTGCCTTAGCCTTGTATTTATAATAAAACAGAGTTATAGAGAATTACAAAATAAACTCTAATTATTACATTATTACACTCCCTCAATTTGTGCAGGGGAAATCACGTGCAAATTGGAACGTAAAAATTCAAAACGCTGACTAGATAAATTCTTGGTGAAGATATCAGCTAACTGGAACTGTGTAGGAATATGCTTCACCACAAGATCTCCATGTGCTACTCGCTCGCGAACAAAATGGTAATCAATTTTATTGTGCTTACTCCGATCATGCTGAATGGGATTAACCGCTAGATAAGAAGCCGAAATATTGTCACAAAGAAGATGGACTGGAGCCGAAATAAAAATACCCATATCAGCCAAAAGGGACCGAATGAAAAGTGTATCCTGAACTGTATATGCAATGGCCCTGTATTCAGCCTCAGTAGAAGACTTGGACACCGTCGGTTGTTTCTTGGAGCACCAGGAGATTAAATTGGATCCCAGAAAAACCACATAACCTGTAGTCGAACGCGAACTGTCAGGACAGCCTGCCCAATCCGTGTCAGAATAGGCCGTAACAACTGAAATATTTTTATCTGCTCGTAACCATAAGCCATGAGTGCTGGTACCCTACAAATACCTGTAAATCCTCTTAACAGCCAAAAGGTGAGTAGTACGTGGAGCATGCATAAACTGAGACACAAGGTGTACATCATAAGTAATATCAGGTCTAGTAATAGTTAAATACTCAAGAGCACCTACCATACTACGATACTCAGTAACATCAGATAACAGTTCCCCATCTGTGAGAGAGAGTGTAGTTCGTGAAGGTAGAGGGGTGCGGACAGGTTTGACAGTGTGAAGATGAAAACGATGTAACAGATCAGATATATATTTGGCCTGAGACAAAAATAAACCTGTGGGTGTACGTTTGGCCTGGACACCCAAAAAATAATGGACATCCCCTATATCCTTCATGGCAAACTGATTAGATAAGGTATGAATGACAGAATGACAGAGGATACAAATGAAGCAGAAGAGCCTGTAATAATAATGTCATCCACATATAAAAGAATATAAACCACCTGAGAAGTAGTACGATAAACAAACATGGATGAATCAGACCTGCTCTGTGAGAAACCACGACTCAACAAAAAACCACTGAATCGATGAAACCAAGCCCGAGGAGCCTGTTTCAGCCCATAAAGGGCCTTACGAAGGCGACATACATGAGTAGGATAGGAAGGATGAATAAAACCCTGAGGTTGGCGCATGTAAACCTCCTCAGTCAAAACACCATGCAAAAATGCATTTTTCACAACTAATTGACGAACAGACCAACCCAAAGAAATAGCAATAGATAAAACAAGACGAACAGTGGTAGGCTTAACAACAGCACTAAATGTCTCAGTAAAATCAACACCGGCCTGTTGTTTGAAACCTTGAGCAACAAGTCGAGCTTTATGTCGCTCAACAGACCCATCAGAACAGTATTTTGTCTTATAAATCCACTTACAACCAACCACATTTTTAGTAGGGTCCCAAGGTACCAAATCCCAAGTCTTATTATTAATCAAAGCATTAAATTCATCCGCCATGACAGCCCGCCAAACAAAACTCTTATTTGCCTGTGTAAAACAAGTAGGATCATCCGGGGGAGATAAAGCACTTAACGTAAAAATGTGTTTGGGTTTGAAAATGCCATCCTTTGCGCGTGTACGCATTGGATGAACATTTTCTAGGACACGTGAGGGCTGTGTGGAAGAAACCGAGGTATGGGAAATGATGGGACCGTGGTCACTGTTTTGGAACGAGGGAGAAGGGCCGGTTGAGGAAGGTTGCGGGCTGGCAGTAAGGTCTGGGTTTGAGGAAGTGACCGAGGGAGTGGCAGTAAGGTCTGGGAATGAGGGTGTGGGACTGGGAGTACTTGGTGGAGATGTGGCCGTAGAAGGACTGGTTTGGGAAGTGGGGGAGGAACTGTCGGGCATAGGGGTTAAAGGACTGTGTAAATGACTGGGCAGAGCAGGCAGGATCACGGGGTGCTGGTTTTTATCAGAAACGGAAGAAGATAGCCAGGAGGAGGAAAGGGTGGATGTCAGGGAAGATGGTGAACTAACTAAGGAAGTATAAGGGAAACTATTTTCTTGAAAAATTACATCCCGACTGACATATACCCGGCCTGTGGAAGGAGATAGGCAACGATACCCTTTATATCCCGGAGCATACCCAAGAAAAACACAGTGCGTAGAGCGTGGTGATAGCTTATTGTGTGAGGCAGCAATAAAATTTGGAAAACAAGAGCAACCAAAGACACGCATAAAATTATAATCAGGCACTTTATTAAATAGTTTTTGATATGGAGATACTCCATGTAAAATAGGGGTAGGTAAACGATTAACAATAAAAGTGGCGGTGTAGAGGGCATCTACCCAAAAATGACTAGGAATAGAAGCATCAATTAATAAAGTCCTAGTTAATTCGAGTAAATGTTTATGTTTACGTTCAGCTACCCCATTTTGAGCAGGAGTATGAGGACAAGATTTGCGAAATAAAATGCCTGAATTTAAAAAATGCGTGTTAAATAGAGAATTATCAAATTCACCCCCTCCATCACTTTGAAAAATTTTAATTTTAGCATTCAATAGATTTTCAACCAGTTTTTGGAAATTAAGAAAATGTGTAAAAACTTCAGATTTCCTACGCATGGGATAAACCCATGTAAATCTAGAGAAATCATCAATAAATGACACATAATATTTAAAACCCAGATTAGAAACAACTGGAGATTGCCAAACATCAGAATGAATAATTTCTAAAGGTGCAGAGGTATCATGAATAACATCAGAAAACGGAAGTCTGTGGGATTTACCCAACTTACAAGAAACACAATCATGAGCGAAATTTGAAGAAGTACTAATTAATTTATTTTGCCTAAGAGTACAAAGAATTCTATCACCACAATGTCCTAAACGCTTGTGCCAGACAGGGCCAGGTACAACTCGGGCATGAAGGGCAAGAAAAGGGTAGACATGATCTTTATTAGTGGCCTGAAGAAGAAGCTCCCCTGTTTGATTGTCCTTAACAGAAAAAGAATTTTTATTAAAAATCACTTCACACGCATTATCCGCACACAGTTTTTGTATAGATAATAAATTATATTTGATGTTTGGGACATGATAAACAGAATTTAAATGTAGCGGGCGGCCAGATGTGATTAATTTAACGTGACCAATATGAGAAATAGGTAATTTAGTACCATTAGCAACACAAACTTGATTCGGGTCAGTATAAGTAAATTTAAAAGATAAAATACCTTCATGCGGAGTCATGTGCGTGGAAGCCCCAGAATCAGGATACCAGACCGAATCATGCGTCTCACCAGTGGGAAGAGCCGCCAGAGCCGGAGTATTTTGTGAAGTGAAACGAGAGCAGGTGATGGCTGAGTGACCTGGAGAGAAGCAAAGCTGACAGACAATTGGCGGAGCAGGAGAGGGATAGGAATTCTCAACAGACGGAAAACCTGCACTAACATTATAAGTACCACAAGTAGAAAGGTGATTAGAAAAACCATAACCATAACTGACATTACTAAATACCGAACCTGTGCCACTAGGATATGGCTGGCCACGTGGGTGCGCCGGTTGCCCGTAGGGAGGTGCATACATCGGATATCCTCCAAAAAACTGCTGATAGTGCTGATTGTGACCATGTCCACCCCGACCACGGCCACCCCGAGGTCTGCCCCCTCAGTTGCCGCGACCACCTTGTGCCCGTGGAGGAGCTGCCCCATACCCGCGTGGAGCTGGTCCTCGGTGTGGAGGTGCCTGGCCAGCCGTGAAGGCCTGATGCACCGTAGACGGATCCGGAGATGGAGTGGTAGCGGTTCGTTGCTCTTGTGCTTGAAGAATCGGCCGTAGTGAGTCAAACGTAGCATTCCCAGGAAAATAAGATATAGTCGTGATAAGGAATTCATATTCACGCCCCAATCCCAAAATAGCGTATTCCATCAAATCACGATTACTGACAGGGGAATTAATCATAGCAAGAGCATCAGCAATCAGCTTAATTTCTAATAAATATGTGATTCAAGACGCTCCCAGATAAGAGATGAATATTTTAAATCATATACCTCCATCAAAATGTCCCTAGCCAAAGTAGCAAAAATCCATGATCTCACCGTCTGGTCTATTTTTAACCAGTGAAGATAGGACGGATCAGTGACAAGCGGTACCTGAATTGAGCCATCTAGGATCCCGAGTAGACTATGAGACACTAAGAAGGACTCAAATTGGGTACGCCACGGCAAGTAATCCTTAACAGCAGATAATCGGGTAGTAACAATATTAGTAACATTTGGCGTAGAGAATGTTAATTGAGAGGACAATTCAGATAAAGAACCGGTGAAATTGGCAGAACCTGGAGCGGCCAGAACCGAGGCCTGCGGTTGAGCAAGTGACACCGCAGATGTCGTAGTAAAAGTCGGTCCGGCATACCTCACAGTGGATGGACCAGTTTCGTGATGAGCGTGCAAGACCGGTGGTGGAGGTAGGCTTGCGGTCGGAGTCCAAGTGAACGGTGGCGGCATGTTGAAGAGGTTGTAGGCATCCAGGGAAGGAATATCTGCCATCCTTTGACGAATGGATGGAAGCAACGGTGAGGAAAACGGACTGGGGGAACGTTGTTGTTGGAACCATCGTCAATTGAAGAATCGCTGCCTGGTGCGCGATTGGACCCGATGGGAAGATGTTGCTCCGTCAAAACGGTCGCTGATGAAGCCGATAGGAGTCCCTGGGAGAGTCCGATACTTGTGGAGGACGGATGCTCCTGCTGAGAGGGCGCCGATGTCATGGCGGCAGTAAAAGGGAGGCCGGCCATGGTGATCGTGAAAAGTAAAATAAACCTAGCAGTCTGATACCATATACGAGAATATGATTGGGAATAATGGCTTACCCTATTGGGTGTCTTAGCCTTGTATTTAAAATAAAACAGAGTGATGGAGTATATGGCCCAGGAACCCCCAGCCCATAGACTCCTACTTCTCCTACACATATCCAATGAGCCCAGAGAACAACTCAGGCCCAAAAGCAACGGCCCAAGCCCCAAAATAGCCCGAAATACATACTGGGGTGCCTTCGGGCTCCTTGGCCGAAGGCTCCAGAAACTCACGGAGTAGCCCTCTCTGACATACGAAGCCACTGGGAGAAAACGGCGAAAAACATGAGCCTTCGGCATTACCAAGCCCTCGGCATCAGGGGAGCCTTCGGCTGAACTTAGCCCTCTGCCACTCGGGGCCTTCGGCTACACAGGGGTCCTCGGTTACACGGAGCCCTCGGCTACACCAGAAGCCTTCGGCCAAACACGCTCAATCATCAAAGATTCCTTTTGGAGACAGCCAACCACCGCATTTAATACCACGTCACATCCACCAACCGCATTCAATGCGGTAAACGTACCACTGCCGGTGCCAACCGGTTGATGTGACCCTTCGGCCGTTGGATTACTGACACGTGTCCTCTCATCGCATTTATTGCTGCTATAAATAGCAGCCCATTTCTCCTTGTAATGGACATCATCTGCATCTCAACTCCACATCTCGAGTTCATTTAATAAAATCGACTCTCTCTCCTCCTATTTGCTCTGACTTCTCTCTAAGTTATTCCCGTAATAACCCCTCGGATAAGATACCCCCCGGGTAGACTATCCATCATTTGGTGCTCTCGTTGAGAGGTCAGAACAATCAAGTAAGAAACCCTCCCCCTCTACCAAACACAAAACACTTACCAAAAATGGGAAGAACCACTCGTGCCCAATCCAAAACTCTGGAGGAGAACCACGTCGCCCCCGGCGAAACCAACGGGGCTGAGGCCTCCAACAGGCTCTTGGTACCCGAGGGTGGTATCATCCTGGAATTGGAGCAGGCTACCGCTGACCTCCGTCAGCAGCTACAGAAGAACGCCCCTGATGCCCGCATTGGCCTTGATAATCGAAGGAGGGATCGGAGTGAGAACCAAGTTTCCCCTCCGGCCCCGGCCATCGATCTTCAGGCTGCCTTTGCGGCCTTCGTTCAAAACATGGCTCTCAATTCCGGAGCCCTCGCCTCCCAGGCGCCCCTTCAGCCCCACGCTGGAGGGAATGTTATCCAACTACCACCACTCCCTCCTTTGTTCAACAGTCCTCCCCCGGGGATTGGCAATGCCGAGGGGGTCATAGCGCAGGATACCGCCTCCCAAGAGGCCCAATCCAGGGACAAGCGCCCCATGATGAAAGAGAAACCCCGAACCTCTGTACTTGAGAGGCTTGGGGGAGCTCCCGGGCACCGAGGGGTCCAAGACCGCCTCGGGAAACAAGCATTCAGCAGGCCCCTGGAGAGTGGAGCCTCTGCTTCGGGCGCCGAGGGCGTGCCTCCCCCACGAAGCAAAGGCAAAGCCCTCCTCCATGCCGATGACGCCAGACACCAGATCAATCAGGCGCAATCCTTCCGGGCCAACTCCCAAGGGGTTACCCCGAAGGATCCCAAGGACGAAATTATCGAGGCCCTCCTCCGCCAACTTGAGGAGAATCGTCAGGCACCGCCGACGGCTTCCACGGCGAGGCCGGATCCAGAGTACGCTGACCTCCGGGCACAAGTGGAGGAAATGAAGCGTAAGCTTGCCGAAGGCTCAGGCGAACCCCTCATTCAACTCCGCACTAGAACACCCTTCACCCCAAGGGTGTTGGCGGCCAAAATCCCTCACAAATATCGAGGGCAACCCATCAAGCCGTATGAGGGGAAGACAGATCCCCAAGAGCACTATAGCCGTTACCAAAACAGCATGATGATGATGGGGGCATCGGATGAATACTTATGCCGTTGGTTCCTTTCCACCTTGGAGGGGCCCGCGTATGAGTGGTTCAACCGATTGCCCGAAGGCAGCATTGATTCTTGGCAAGAACTTGCCCACCGCTTCCTTACACAATTTGCAGGGAGGCACCGCTCAAAGAAACACTTCTCCCACCTCCTGAACGTGAGACAACAGAAGGAGGAAACCCTTCGGAGTTTCCTAGAACGCTGGAGGCAGGCCTCCCTCGAGGTCGAGGGTGCTGATGACAGAACCTTGATGGCCCTCTTCCACACCGTCCTCCGCAACGGTAACTTCTCCCGGAGCCTTATCACTGATCCCCCCCGCGATTATACGAAGGCCCTTCAGCGGGGGGACCGATATGCCGAAGCGGAGGAAATCGAGAAGGACCGCCGCAACACGGATCCTTCTCAGAAGAATGAGGGCAGGAATCGGCCCGGAGGGCCTCCCCCTCCGGTCAACCGAGAGCCCCATCACAGTGATCGCTCCCGAGGTGGCCAAGCCAGACCCGGGGGCGGTTACAAGAATAATCCGAAGGCATGGGCGCAACCCGTCCTCCTTGAACACCCACGCACTCCCTTGACGCATCCCGTCAGCGTCATTCTTGATCACGCGGAAGAGCGGGGGCTCGTTGAGCGAGACTCCCGCACACCCCTCGAGATTTATGCCATCGGTCCTGATGAGCCCTACTGCCGCTTCCACCGCCACCATGGACACAAAACCGACGACTGCCATCAGCTGAAGAACGCCATCGAGAGGCTGATACAGGCGGGCCACTTGTCTCAGTTTATCCGGGGCCCTCCTCCCCAGGGCCCCCCACATCATCAAGGCCCTCCGCCAAAGGCAAATAAATGGGTAAACCTCAACACCATTCCCCTGGGAAACCCGCATGGGAAGAAGCGTGAAATTGGCGGCCTCGAAGACGAGGGAGAGGGCTCCCATCAGCAATACAAGCGCCACATTCACATGATTAATGGTGGCAACACTGGTGGAGACTCCACCAGCCAGCGGAAGAAGTGGGCTCAATCCCTTTACGTTGGGGAGGTTAGCCACGTGCCCCCAACTAAACGGCCGAGGGCGGATCCAATCTTCTTCACAGATGAGGACCTCCCCTCGGGTTCTCGGCCGCATAGGGATGCCCTCGTCATCCGCACTGAGATCAATGACGCCATCATCCACCGGACTTACGTCGACACGGGGAGTTCTGTCAACGTCATGTACCTCAGCACTTTTCAAGAGTTGGGAATCGACAGGGGGTCCCTTCGGCACATCAACACCCCCCTCTCCGGATTCACGGGGGACAGCATCGACGCCGAGGGCGTCATCACCCTCATGGTTGAATTCGGCGACGGATCCCATAGAGCCAAGCTCGAAGTGGAATTCGTCGTCGTCAACCTCGACTGCGCACACAACATCATCCTCGGCCGGCCTGCCCTCGAGGACTTGGAAGCCGTCATCTCCATGAGGCACCTCTGCCTCAAATTCCCCACGCCTACCGGCATCGGTTACTCGAGGGGAAATCAGAAGCTCTCCAGGGCATGCTACCTTCAGCTTACCAAGAAGGTTAGTAAAACTGAATTTCGGATTGACACCATCACCGCCAAGGCCCTGGAGGAAGAAGAAGGTAGGCCGAGGGCTGAACCTGCCGAGGAGACCGAAGATTTCTTACTCGATCCGGCCAAGCCGGAGAGAGTCCTGAAGATTGGAGCCAAGCTCCCCGAAGACTTGAAGGCTGGCATCACCAAAGCCCTCCGCGCCTACTCCATTGTTTTTGCATGGGGGCCGGAGGATATGCCGGGAATTGACCGAAGGGTTATCACCCACCGCCTAGCGGTAGACCCTTCGGCCAAACCAGTGCAACAGCGGAGAAGACCCCTCTCGGCCGAGAGAAGGGAGTTCGTAAAGAAGGAGGTATCTATGCTCCTCTCCATCAAGCACATCAAAGAGGTGAAATACCCTTCTTGGCTGGCAAACGTCGTCCTCGCACAGAAGCCTCCTACCTTCCGCATGTGCGTGGACTACACGGATCTGAATAAGGCGTGCCCCATGGACCCCTTCCCACTGCCAAACATTGATCAGCTGGTTGATGAGACCGCGGGATGCGAAATCATGTCCTTCCTCGACGCATTCCGCGGGTATCATCAAATCTACATGCATGAGGAAGACGCTGAAAAAACTGCCTTCATGACACCCCGAAGGCATCTTCTGCTATCTTGTGATGGCCTTCGGCCTCAAAAATTCAGGCGCCACCTACACACGCATGGTGGCTAGGGTCTTTCAAGCTGTCCTAGGACGCACCATGGAGGCTTACGTTGACGATATGATCGTCAAAAGTAAGAAGGCAAGAACTCACGCCGACGACCTCCGGGAGATTTTTGCCATCATGCAAAAATTCAACCTCCGGCTAAATCCAAAGAAATGCACCTTCGGCGTGCAGGGAGGAAAGTTCTTGGGCTACATGGTCAGCCGAAGGGGGATTGAGGCCAACCCCGAGAAGATTCAGGCCATCATCAACATGGAGCCTCCACGCAACGTCAAAGAAGTTCAACGGCTGACGGGTCGCCTGGCGGCCCTCAACCGATTCCTCTCTAAGTCGGCCGAAAGGGCCCTCCCCTTCTTCCAAATCATGAGGAAGACGGCGGGTTTTCAATGGACACCTGAGTGTCAAGAGGCCTTCGACGAACTCAAGAAGTACCTCTCCTCTCCCCCAATGCTCTCCAAACCAAAGGTGGGGGAGACTTTATACTTATATCTCGGTGTTAGCCCTGCGGCTGTCAGCTCGGTACTAATCCGAGAAGAAGACGGCATCCAACATGCCATCTTCTACGTCAGCAAAACCCTCCGGGAGGCCGAACTCAGGTATTCTCCCGTCGAGAAGACGGTGCTAGCCATCGTTTGGACCGTCAAGAAGCTTGGCCACTACTTTCAAGCTCATCCGGTCCAAGTGCTCACTCACCAACCCCTCGGCGCCCTCATGAGAAGTCCTACTAGCTCCTCCCGGATGGTAAAATGGGCCATCTTCCTCAGCCAGTACAACATAGATATCCGTCCGAGGCCTGCCATTAAGGGCCAAGCCCTGGCAGACTTCGTAACGGAATGCACCGCAAGATCAACAACAGACGAGGAGCCTTCGGCACCCCTCGATGAGTGGTGGACACTCTATACCGATGGCTCCTCGGCCACCAAAGCATGCGGAGGGGGAGTAGTACTGATCACACCCGAAGGCTTCCGCGCCTATTATGCCATCCGCTTCTCCTTCAAAGTCTCCAACAACGAGGCCGAGTACGAAGCCCTCCTATGTGGCCTTCGGCTGGCAGCAAATCTGAAGGCCAAGATGATCCACGTCAAGTGTGACTCCAAGCTTGTTGTGGGTCAAATTTCCGGGGAGTACGAAGCCAAGGAAGGAAGGATGAAACAATACAAGGAGGCCGCTAAGGAATTGCTCAAGGTATTTGAGGCACATTCTCTTACCCAAATACCGAGGGCTCAAAACTCTGAGGCCGATATTCTGTCCAAGCTCTCGGATGAATCCCCCGAGCACCTCTCAAAAATTGCAAGAATTGAGGAACTCAGCCTCTCAAGCATCCACGCGAGCCCCGTCATGAACATTAACTTGAGGCCGGAGGATTGGATCTCCGACATCATCGCCTTCATTACCACAGGGCAACTGCCCCAGGACGAAGTCCGCGCCAAGTTAACAAAGCTGAGGGCTCCCAGCTACACCCTCGAAAACGGGAGGCTTTACAAGAGATCTTACAACGGCACCCTCCTTCGGTGCCTTCACCAAGACGAGGCCGAAGTCGCCATGGAGGAAGTGCACAGTGGCACTTGCTCAGCTCACCAGGGACCCTTCTCCATGTCCCGAAGGCTCATAGTTCAAGGCTACTTCTGGCCCACAATGGCTAGAGATTGTGCTGATCTAGCCCGAAGGTGCACCGCTTGCCAACACTTTCAGAAGGCCCCCGGCAGGCCCGCGGTCAACTACGCCCCCATCAGCACCGCCATACCCTTCTCCCGGTGGGGTATCGACCTGGTGGGCCCTCTGCCGAGGGGTACCTCCAACAACAGGTACATCATCGTGGCCATTGACTACTTCACCAAATGGGTGGAAGCCGAGCCCCTCGCCAGCATTACTGAAGCCCGGTGCCGCCACTTTGTTCTCAAAAATATCCTCACAAGGTTTGGCGTCCCCCAACAGATCATCTCCGACAACGGAACTCAGTTCGAGGCGGCCCCCTTCTGTGCCCTCCTGGAGGCGTGGGGCATCAAACACACCTTTTCATCCGTTGCCTACCCCCAAGGCAACGGGCAAGTAGAGAACGCCAACCGCACCCTCCTCGAAGGGTTGAAGAAGAAGCTGGAGGCCGAAGGGGGAGGCTGGGTAGAAGAGCTACACAACATCTTATGGGCCTACCGTACCACCCCTCGGCGTGCAACAGGCGAAACACCCTTCTCCCTATGCTATGGCTTTGAGGCTAAGGCTCCAACAGAAGTGACCCTTCCTACCCGAAGGGTGGAACAGTATGAGCCCGAGGTCA
The DNA here is from genome assembly GCA_945859915.1 of Cuscuta epithymum. NCBI lineage: Eukaryota > Viridiplantae > Streptophyta > Magnoliopsida > Solanales > Convolvulaceae > Cuscuta > Cuscuta epithymum. Next base: position 127,549 of record CAMAPF010001154.1, read on the forward strand.
ACGACACCAACATGGCCCTCGACCTTCATCTCATCTCAGAACGCCGAGAGCAAGCTTTCCTCAGGGCCGAAAACTATAGAAGACAAGTGAAAGGATACATCGACGCCAAGGTCCGCTCCCGGGAATTCCAGGTGGGAGACTACGTCCTCCGACGAAGGGAGGCCAGCCTACCCACCGAAGGCGGAAAGATGGCGCCTAAGTTTGAAGGCCCCTACATCATCTCAGCCATCATCAAACCGGGGACATACAAGCTTAAACGCCCCAATGGGACGGAGGTCCCTAGACATTGGAATGTGCACCACCTTGTCAAATTCTATCAATAAGGCATGAGCGGCCAAGCCCTCATCCTCAGCAAGTATAAATATTGATGGCCCAAGGCCCCATCTGTTTTTGAAGAATAATCAAAAGGCCAAGCCTTCATCACCTACATATTGTGCAAGCGGCCCAAGGCCCCCCCCCCCCCCCTTTCTCTCCTACAAATGAGTGGCCAAGCCCTCATCGCTTCGCCAAAATAGGCCCAAGGCCTCTTCCTCTCAGGAGGGGGAACAACAATTTAGGTACCAAGTACCAAGTGCATGGGTCACCCCCATCACTCTATGAAAACACCAAGTGTTTTCTCACTAAGCCGTACCCCACGAGGACGCAACCATGCATACATTATGCATACCTTTACATACTCTCATAAAAAAAAAAAAAAAAAAAAAAAAAAAAAAAAAAAAAACGGGGGGTGCAATACCCCTCGGCTCCGGCTGGTACCAAGTACCCCCGGCTATTTGTGTCCCACACACAAATAAAACCCTTCCCAGGAACGCTTTCCGCGCCATCCCCCAAGGGGAGGCAGGCAACGGACCATGTCCCGGGCCCAGGATTCGACTTCCACAAACGAAACGCTCCCCGCGCTATCCCCCAAGGGGAAGCAGGCAACAGACCATGTCTCGGGCTGAGGGGACGACTTTCAAAACCGAGGCGCTTTCCGTGCTATCTCCCAAGGGGAAGCAGGCAACAGACGATGTCTCGGGCCGAGGAAACGACCCTCAAACCCTTCGGGATATCGGAAGGTCATTCCCGAAGGGGGAGCCAACGGTTTGTTCCGTTGCCTCCCACATAGGCCAAGCCTTCCCTAGAAACCAAGTTTCTAGATGCCTCTCCTACACCATCTAAAAAAAAAAAAAAAAAAAAAAGATGTGTAGGGGGGAAGGAACTCCCCGGATACTATTTTCCCCGGAGGCTCAACACTTCGGATACACATTGCCGAAGGCTGCTACAAATGCGCAAGAAAATCTCTCAACATCGAGTCATCTGGCTACATAGCCAAAAGCTTCACTACATGAAGCCTCGGAGTACAAGAATTCCACCGGAGGCCCAAAAAAGAGGCTCACTAGCAGAACCTCACTAAGTCTATATGTGCACAAACCGGAGGCCGAAGGCAGAACGTCACCAGGCTCATTCAAGGATGAGAAAATTTCTAAGTCCACGTATTGGTATCCTTAGGGAAACACTCATCGAACCGGGGGGCTACTCATAAGATCTGTTGGAAACACATCTCAGAATTTCACTAAGTCCATAATCTCGAACCCCTCGGCAACCATATGCACCGGGGGCTCAGAGCAGTTCCCACGCTCGAAGGTTCACTACAACAACTATTGGGATATTGTGGAAATTTGACTAAGTCCACAATTGGGGACCCTTCAGGAGAAACCCGGGATGCCCTAGCGGCCGATGGCCCCCTAATCTACTTGGCAATGACCTAAAGCTACACTACGAAACGAAGGCTCGGTATGTTCGGGGGCATGAGATACAATTTCACTTCAAGAATCTCCTGAGTCTAATTCATTGGAGCCCTCGGTCCTATCATTTGAGTCCTCGGTCCTATGCAATTCACAGTATAGGGATTCTTCACCGGAGGCCACCATGGGATCTCACTTAGATTATTTTCTGAGGCTTCGCGCTAAATCCGAAGGCTTATCCACGCTACCCCCGAAGGCTTTGGGGGATGTGGTCAAGGTTTTGCTTAGAAAATTTTCTAAGTCCACAATCACAAGCCCCCAGTGATTTTACCTACAGCCGAAGGCTTCTGACTACTCCGACAATTAGAAAATTCTCTAAGTCCACAAACTTGTGGCCCTCGGGGAAAGAGACAAAAGAGAGGGAAGCATACATTCGCCCAAGTAAAGAAAAGCAAACATTCATTCAAGAAAGGAAAAATCACTCATATGCAAATACAAAAGAAGCGAGGGCATACATTCAAAGGCGAAGGCTAATACTATCAAACAAGGGCAACCACTCATTAAAGAAGCCCGGAGGCATATCACAGTCATTGAAAAAACGAAACAGAGTATTAACAAGGATGCTTGTTTACAATTGGCCGAAGCCTATGAACTATTACAAGTCAAAAATTTCAAAGCAGCATCAAACTTGGGCGCTCCCAGTTGCGTCTTGCTTAGCCTTTGAAGTAGCATCATCCTCAATCTCCTCTTCATCATCAGCCAAGTTGTACTCCCTCATCAGCTCAGAGTCCGCGAGTTGGACCCTCTCCTCACCCTCCGGAAGGGGGACCCTCACATCAGGCTGCCGAGGTGGGAGACCATAGGCCGAGGGGTCAAATTTGTCCTTGGGAATTTTTAAGTGCTCCGCCAGCTTCCGGTAGATGAGACGCTGAGTGAAGAACTCGCCCCCGTCAAAGTAATCTTTGCCCTTCAGGGCCATCCATTCAGACCCGGGGCCTTTCACCCAAGCATCAACACCCTGCTTGATGACCGAGGCCACCCATTCTTTGTGCTCCTCGGTTTTCCATCCCTCGGCGAGGAAGGAAGCAATGCCGTCTTCCCTAGCCTTGGCCGCGGCCTCAGCCTTGGCCTTCTCAGCTTCCTCGGCTGCTAGCTTTGTGGCCTCGGCAGCGGCTTTCTCCGCTTCAGCCTTCCCCTCGGCGCGAGCCTCCACCCTCGCGGCCTCCAACTTGTCGCCCGCCTGCCTCAGGGCCCCCTCCAGCTCAGCCATCTTCCTGATGGCCTCGGTGTTCTTGACGACAAGCCTCTTGAGGGCCTCATCGTCTTCCGCCTTCCGGAGGCGAAGCTGCTCCATTCTCCGGACATATTCTCCGAAGGCCAGGCTAGCCTGCAAGCAGAGGAGGGACACCAAAAGTCAGAACCTGCAAACAGAAAGTATGAGGAAACAAAACATAAGCTTAGCGAGGGGAAGGGACTTACAGTGACCGAGGCCTCAAGTGCTCTTCGCTCGAGGGCTTCGTCCTCGAACTTACCAAGGGTCGAGCAATCCAAAGGGGGAGTGGCACCCTTCAGATATTCCCTTGGGTCGAGGGTTCCATGGACGATAGCAGTCCCCTTCTTAAAGGAGAACTGCACCGTCTCCTGCGCCCAAGCCCCCTCATCAAGGTCCACTAGATGGGAGGAGGAGGGCTCTTCAAGGATCACAAGGGGGGCACCCTTACCTTCATCGGCCCCCCTCTGCTTCTTAGTCACCGGAGGCTTGGAGCCCTTCCCGGTGTTTTTTCTCTTAAGCTCCCCGGCTTGGGAGCCCCCGGCACCAGCACCGGTATCAGCGGGAGCAATCTCCTTGGGAGGCTCCTTAACTTCCGGAACCTGGGAGGCCCCGGCCTTCTTGAAAACTTCATCGACGAGGGGTTGGCTCGCCGAGGACCCCTCCTCCTTCTTCTTCTTTGGCACCTTGGCCAGCTTTTTTGACAGACGGGCGAAGGCCTGAACATCCATAATGTCACCTGCAGCGATTCAAAAGGAGTTAGAATCAATACAAGTAAAGTACGAAAAATAATCCTAAGTACCAGTAACAGATAGCCCCCGGCTACAACCTCCGGCGTTTTGATATCCCCGGTCGATCAAAGGATATTTTTCGTCTTCGTCCCCCGGAAGGCGATATCGCCGGAAACCCAGCAGGTACAGCTCCTCAGGTGATGCCGCCTCCTTAATCGTAATCACTTGGTTGGATCCTTCGGGCTTCTTAGTGAGCTTCCTCCCCGCCTTATCGAGAGCTGCATTACCCACCTTCGGATGCCTCTTGAAGTGGTTACGCAAGGCCCCCGGGAATGGATTTTCGGCCATCCGAATATAACAGAATTTCTCCTTCCATTCTTTATGGGAGGAGGGGGTCTCAGAGAAGAGTTTCCATGCCGGAACCTGCTGCAAGTTGGCATACCCCCCAGCGTGCGAGTGCCCTCCCCGACAAAGATTGAAGGAAACGAAGAACTGGTCTAGCGTGGCAGCCACCCCACGGCTTCGGCAGAGGGCCAGGAATCCCGCCAGGTAGTAATGGCTGTTCGGCGTAAGTTGGCAGGGAGCCAATTTAACAAACCTCAGATATTCAACGACGAAGGGGTGGAGTGGGAATCTAAGGCCCAACTCCACCGACAGCATATGCGCCGAAAAGCACCCTTCGGGGGGATGGGATAGCAGATCGTCAGGCCCCGGTTCTACTACTTGTGCCGACGGCCCCACGAGGACTTGGAGGGCTAAGCATTCGGCACCCGACGCTGTGGTCTTCACCTCAAGGGCCGTAGTATCCAAATATGAATGCCCCTCAGGGATCCCGACCGGCTGCCCGGCGTCCACGGCCGCTTGCTTCTTCTTCGGAGCGGGCCTCAGTTTCTTCTTCTTCTTGGCAGGGGCAACGCTAAGAGGCTCCGGATCCAAGGGCCGGGAGCTACTCGCCTCACCAGTTCTGCGAGGGGGAATCATAGCCACGGTAACCCTCTGCCTTTCACTCTCCTCCGCCTCCTGGGCGACTTGGACCGCGATGGCCATCTCCTCGTCTTCGATTACTTGCTCGAAATCTTCAGCTTCCATCTCCACCAGGAGGCGGCTCTGCACTTCCTCAGCTACGGCCAGATCGTTAGTTGTCGAGGGCTGTTCGCTCGAAGACACCACATCGGAAATGCTTTCGGCTTGAACCGAGGGGTCCCTCGAGATATCTTGGGAATCACTCGCGGAAGACATGAAGATAGGCAGGGAAGAGATCCTAACCGAGGGCTCTAAATTGGTTTCAACACTTAATCAAGGAAGGAAGAACAAAACCTACTAAGGAACTCAACAACGGAGGAAGAACTGACCTTAAGAGTTGCGTTTGATCGAAGGCGAAGGTTTCTCTCTCTAGAAAAATTGGCAGAGCTCCGCTATCTCTCTAAAATCGCGCAAGGACAAATGAGCTCAAGCTCAGGGTATTTATAGGCAACTGGGCCTCGAGAGTTGGGCTTCGATTTGAAAAGCCCATCATTACGGGCCGCCGCCTCAGCCTATGGGTGACACCCGCCCCCTTTCAACCAACGGGAACGTGCCACGTCACCCCCTCTTCCAACGGCTATATTACAACGACTATATTTCGGCAACACTGGGGTGCCCTCGAATGATAGCCTCCGGTTATCACTCACCGCATCCTTCGGGCGACGAATTCCGCCAAAACGCCCTCGAGCCCACAGCAGCATAAGCCTTCGGCTTATCAACGTCACCACCCCTCGGGGGCTCACCAACTCATCATAACTCCTTCAGCCCGAACTTGCCTTCGGCCTAAAGGAGTGGGGGACTGGGAAACACCCCTCGGGGATCATACACAACAAAAATTTCTTCATGCAACAATTTACAATTGACGCATACGGCCTCCGGGCAAACATCACAGTACAACCCCTCATCACAATACATGCAGACAATACATCCATGCTTTCCTCAGAAAATCCTCGACATGTGAGGGACTAAGGAAAGCCTTCTGCAGTCATACAGGTGTTACACTGCCCTCAGAAAACCCTCGACGTGTGAGGGATTGAGGGGAGCCCCCGGTGAAGATGCGAAGGTTACGAATACCTTCCCTCAGAAAACCCTCGACATGTGAGGGACTGAGGGAAGCCTTCGGCAATCAACAGAAGGCAAATTCTCAAACAAAGGCACCCAAACAGACGATGAAGCCTCCGGAAGAATCTACACTTCTACTCCTTTTCCCTCAAGTACCTTTCCGCAAAAGGAGTGAGGGACTCCTGATGGAGTATATGGCCCAGGAACCCCCGGCCCATAGACTCCTACTTCTCCTACACATATCCAATGAGCCCAGAGAACAACTCAGGCCCAAAAGCAACGGCCCAAGCCCCAAAATAGCCCGAAATACATACTGGGGTGCCTTCGGCCTCCTTGGCCGAAGGCTCCAGAAACTCACGGAGTAGCCCTCTCTGACATACGAAGCCACTGGGAGAAAACGGCGAAAAACATGAGCCTTCGGCATTACCAAGCCCTCGGCATCAGGGGAGCCTTCGGCTGAACTTAGCCCTCTGCCACTCGGGGCCTTCGGCTACACAGGGGTCCTCGGTTACACGGAGCCCTCGGCTACACCAGAAGCCTTCGGCCAAACACGCTCAATCATCAAAGATTCCTTTTGGAGACAGCCAACCACCGCATTTAATACCACGTCACATCCACCAACCGCATTCAATGCGGTAAACGTACCACTGCCGGTGCCAACCGGTTGATGTGACCCTTCGGCCGTTGGATTACTGACACGTGTCCTCTCATCGCATTTATTGCTGCTATAAATAGCAGCCCATTTCTCCTTGTAATGGACATCATCTGCATCTCAACTCCACATCTCGAGTTCATTTAATAAAATCGACTCTCTCTCCTCCTATTTGCTCTGACTTCTCTCTAAGTTATTCCCGTAATAACCCCTCGGATAAGATACCCCCGGGTAGACTATCCATCACAGAGTTATGGAGAATTACAAAATAAACCCTAATTATTACATTATTATTGGTCACTGTGGTTTGCCCGTTTGGGTAAGTGCTCCCGTTCAATTCCAATTGGTCATATGTTACCCCATGACTTACAATATCACATACTCCGGCCTTCGGGTACTACTTATCTAATTACTCACGAAATGTAGTGTTCTAAAAGGGACAAAAAGTCATATGCGCACCTAGACATTATGCACCAGTAAAACGTCTCACATAGTAGCAAGATATGAAAAAGACAACCAACTAAAGAGCTTACCATGAAATGCGTGAAAAGATGTAAGTCTAGGTGTGCCTAGACGTTATTCAAGTTTCTCTGCAGATTGCCATTTTGGGGATCGTGCGGCTTCGCTTCAGCGGTAGCGGGCAAATCACTTTGCGTATTAGCGAGAGAATAATTGGCAGATAGGGACGAAGATCCTCGCAGCGTGACAAGGAGGCAATCTAACGAACATGGTTGGAAACGCAGGACTGATGGAAAAGTTGATCGGGCAATGCGACGATTTGGAGATCGGGACTGAGGATGATGAACTGGTGCTCAATGAGGAGGACGCTGCGGCGTGCATGGAGCAGACGTTTCCGGGGGCTCGTCCCACTCGTGAGCCGCCGCCATGGAGTGCAAAAGAGTCTAGGATTTGGAAGAAGACGTGTGAATTCTGTTTTGATTTTGTTTTATTTTGTTTGTATTTTTCTTTCGAACTACATGTTGTTTTGGGTGTGTTCTTTTTTTCTAGCAGAAAGTTTTTTTGCATTTAAGTCAGGTAATGAGAAGTCTGGTATGTCTGTCATTGGCTCAGTTAAGCCCATTACAGGATCATCGATTCTTATTGCTTCTACGGAGGTAATATTTTCTAAGTCTGGTTCAAGGACAGACAACACACATAAGACCTATTATCATTTTCTTTCCTATTTTATCTCTGATTGTATTGTCAGCCATAAAAATCCTCATTGTATTGTCAGCCAGCTGGAAAACGTTTTATTGATTTAATATAATTTGTCTGTTTTGATGATTAAAAAAATATAAATTTAAAACGTCTTTTCATGTTTGTACTTCGTCTATTCACGCCTAGGCTTCAAACAATTGAGACTTGATCTCAACGCCTTGTCATGTCTCACGTCTTTTAAAAGATTGACAAAATATAAATACTACATAAGGAATATAATAGTGCTGCCACTTGTTCCAAAAAAAATAGTGCTACCTCAAATGCTATCATGCATACCATAAATGCCACAATGCTTAATAAGTATCATCTTCATGCTACCCTCCAGACTGGACAAAACGTGGGGCTAATGGGGGCTGTCGCCGCCCCCAAATCTTTTTCTTCTGAGTTTATTTACCCTGAAATTTTTAATATATATGTATTCATATGTATTTTTTTACACTGCCGCCCTTCCTAGCGGGAATTTCTACGCCCGCTGCTTCTACCCTCATCCACCAATTTATTTTCGACGGGTTCCTCCCTATGGCCCTCTCATTAGACTTTATCAATGTTGCTCTTTTATTTATTTTAAAAACATTATCACTTTCCTTTTATAATAATGGATTCGAGATTCATCTGGTATAACCAAGAATCACAGAGTGTATACCCGCAAGGATAGCTCAGTTGGTTGAGTGGTGAGAAAGTTGGAAGAATGACCAAAGACCGAAACTCGCAGCAGCCGTGTGGAGGTTACAGCTCCTGCGTGTTGGGCTGGATCTCTGGTGTGCACGGGTATAAGGTCTACCACCATAGGGCCGACTGAGTCACCGTGACTTACAACCTCCCAAAAGTCTTGTCGGGTCGAGTCGTGGGAGCCTTGGGATTGGGGAGCCTTTGTCTTTGGAAGATTTATCTCGTGTCTTGTACTTCATAGTTCCACTTTGGAAGAAAGAATCACATAGTATATTTTTCTTATTTCACACAAAATTGATAACCCCCATACGTGTACTAGGATAATAATACTACAACTTTAGTACAAAAAATACGGAGTATGTCGATGTGTAGGTCGGCTAGTGGACCTAGCACACCTTGTGAGGCCAATAGGCCAACCCTCCATACTTGTACTTGGATAATAATAGATTTTTTTCCACTTTTAGTCCTCCGACTATTATGTCATTGACATTTTTGGTACTCGACTTTGATATTTTCCATTTTTAGTCCTTCACTATTGCGCTAGAGACACTTTTGGTACCTGTCTTTGAAAATTTTCATATTTAGTCTTTCAACTTTCATAAAAGTGACATTTTTTGTCCTTCAACCATTACAATAGTGACATTTTTTCTCCTCCACTTGTTGTGTCAAAATCATAACGGTGGGACTAAGAATGTCAATTTGACATACTCAGGAACTAAATGTGAGAAACCTTGAAGTCGGGGACTAAAAGTGTCTTTAGCACAATAGTCGAGGACTAAAAGTGGAAAAATTAGAAGTCGGATATCAAAAGTGTCATTGACATAATAGTCGGGGGCCAAAAATGGTAAAAACTCGATAATAATACTACACCTCTAGTGCGAAAAGCAAGAGAGATGGAGGAGACACGTGCCTCGAAGCCTGTGGCCGACCAATCATCAAAACCTCCCGCGTTGTTTCAACTTTCAACGTTGTAGCTCACCCACCACACTCCACACTACACCTGTCACCATCTCTCCCCCTCCAAAAGAAATAGTCTCCAACTTCTTGTGAACTGAATAAATAAGACTTGAAGGCCTTCCCATGGAAGCTGATTTTCTTCCTCAACACATTATTATTGTTATCCTTATTATTTTGTACATCCACATTCCACCATTGTCAACCACCCGGGCACCCGGCCAGACACAAACTAAACACCTGACGGCCAACGTAAGAAACCAAAAATGGCGACTTATCATTATCGGAGTTTGACACTCATCATTCTCGCCGGAGTCCTTATATCTGCTGAGCTATGTGGATGCATTGATGGAGGGATAAGGTTGGGTTCAAGATTGTTAGCTAAGGACGACGGCGTGAAGCGCTGTTGGGTTTCTGACAACGGAACCTTTGCCTTCGGCTTCACGCCCACCACTAGCGGCGGCTCTAGCACCAAACGGTTTCAGCTAGCGATTTGGTTCGCACAGCTTCCTGGAAATCCTACATTAGTCTGGTCCCCTAACATGTATGTGCCCATGACTCACAAGTAAAATTCTCCTCTTCATTCCAAATGCATGTTTCTATTTTCGGTAGTAACCAATCCAACTCAAACCCGGCCCTAATATGATACTCGAAATGTTTTTTCTTTCTGTGGAATAAGTGTTTGATTGTTTAACTTTTTAAATATAGACAATATAACAATGGTATGTTTGTCAACAACAGAGCTATTGCAAACATATACAAGTAAAAACAAAAATCACTTTTTAATTATTCTGTATTACATTAAATAATCCAAGCATTTTTATGTTTGGAAACAATAAAGTTCAAAAGGAAGACAAAAACAGAGAGGGAAGAAATTAGTGCATGCATTGCAAAGGTTTCCTCCATCTCCACACTTTTACTTAAGGTTTTGCAGGCAAATAAATCAACTGTTTGGCCAACACACCATTCATCAATTTTCTCCTCTTAATAATCTTGAATAGAAACTCCCCAGTCAGCAAAGATGCAATCTTGGAGTTAGATACCTCCGGTAGCCTCACCCTCACCGATGGCAGCACCACTGTCTGGACATCAAACACCTCTGACGCAGGGGCCGAGACGGCATCTGTGTCAGAAACGGGCAACCTCCTCCTCCTAACCCACAACAGAACCATCCTTTGGCAGAGCTTCTCACATCCATCTGATACTCTCCTACCAGGACAACCATTAATGGCCTCCATGGAACTTATCTCATCCTCAGCTTTCCCTTCTCCAGGATACTACACACTGAAAATGTTACAACAGCCCACCTCTTTAAACCTTGCTTTGACCTATAATGTCCTTGAAACTCTGGATTACTCGCCCGAGTCATACTCAAACTACTCCTACTGGTCTGGACCGGACATCTCAAATGTGACTGGAAACGTGGTCGCGATTCTGGATGAGAAGGGGAGCTTCGGAATTGTGTATGGCTCGTCTTCCGCTGGTGCCGTATATGTGCACAAGAATGATGGCGATGACGATGATGGGTTATCATCTGCCACAACCCAATCCGTGACATCCAACCGACTCCTAAGGCGGTTAGTTCTAGAGAGCAATGGGAATTTAAGGCTGTACAGATGGGACAGTGATGTTAACGGGACAAGCCAGTGGGTCCCGGAGTGGGCAGCAGTGTCGAACCCGTGTGACATCGGCGGAATATGTGGCAATGGTATATGCAGTTTAGACAGAACCAAGACGAATGCTTCTTGCCGCTGCTTGCCAGGGAGTAACCCATTGACTGGAACTGATGTCCAGTGTTACCAGAACTCCTCCCTAACCGGGAAATGTGACCGCCATCACGAGAACCTGACCGGAGGTCACTTCAAGATGGAAACAGTCCAGCAGACAAACTACTACTTCTCCAAGAAATCAGTGATAGCGAATTACAGTGACACTGAGAGTTTATCCAAATGTGGGAACGCCTGCTTGTCTGACTGTGACTGTATAGCTTCTGTGAATGGGCTTCTTGAGGAAAAGCCTTACTGTTGGCTCCTCAGTAGCCTGGAATTCGGGGGGTTCGAAGACCCAAGCTCAACTATGTTCGTGAAAGTGGAGAGCAATGGCTCATTCCAGGGGGGGAACGGTACAAGGATGAGGGCGAGAGGGTCATCAATGGATAAGAATGATCGTGACAAGGTTTTGGTGCTTCCCATTGCATTGAGCATGAGTCTACTGACTCTACTCATTGGACTCCTGTTTTGCTTGTTGTATATCAGCATTCACAGAAAGAGGTCACTGAGGAGAGCTCTGGAAAGCTCAATGATGCTTTCTGGAGCTCCAATTAGCTTTGCTTATCGCGACTTGCAATCCAGGACCAGCAACTTCTCTCATTTGCTGGGAACAGGTAATGATAGATGGGTCTTGTCTATCATCAATATTAACATGTTTCAATAAGAGGGTTAGATTCATAGACGGATTACTGATAACATATACTATCATATACTCCCTCCGTCCCGAATTATAAGATATTTTTCGGTTTACGATGTTTGACCGACGATAAAGCAAATTGGTCCCTGTCTGCACTCAAATTATTTTTTAGAAAAAAAAATTACATATTCAGAAACTACATTAAACCCGCTACAAAACCTGCAAAAAATAATTCAAATTTCATAAAATTTTGATACATAAAGTAAGATATTAAGAGTGATTTGTGTTGACCAAGTGAATAGTAAAGACATCTTATAAAATGGGACAAAGGGAGTAATATTTAGATTAAAAATGGCATTTCGCCCCTAAGATCACTTAGGGGGAAATGTGGACTGAACACGGAGTTATTTACAGAGGGTATGGCGGGGTGAGGGGTCATTCTCTCTTGTTACGACTGACAAGGCTGAAAACATGGAGGTTACTAAAAGTAAAAACAATAGTAGTTTATGTTGTCAGGTGGATTTGGGAGTGTATTCAGTGGTGCGCTCGGAGATGGAACATTGATTGCAGTAAAGAAGCTTGATAAAGTTTTACCACATGGAGAGAAAGAATTTATCACAGAGGTGAACACCATTGGTTCCATGCATCATATGAACCTCGTCCGCCTCTGTGGATTCTGCTCCGATGGAACAAAAAGGTAATTTCCTGAATTTTCGGAACACAAAATAATATGACTCTCTTGAAGTAGACTAAAAAAATCAAATTCTACTGACCAGGCTTTTAGTGTATGAATTCATGAAGAATGGATCTCTGGACAAGTGGATCTTCCCTTCATTCACTAACAAGGATAGGCTGTTAGATTGGCCAACACGCTTCCGGGTAGCCCTTGGGACAGCACAAGGGATTGCTTACTTTCATGAGCAATGTAGGAACAGGATCATACACTGTGACATCAAACCAGAAAACATACTCCTGGATGAGAATTTCTGTCCAAAAGTGTCTGATTTCGGGCTGGCTAAACTGATGGGGAGAGAACACTCCCATGTTGTGACAATGATCCGAGGAACCAGAGGATACCTGGCACCAGAATGGATCAGCAACCGTCCCATTACAGTGAAAGCTGATGTTTACAGCTATGGTATGCTTCTTCTTGAAATTGTCGGCGGCCGGAGAAATCTTGACATGAAGTTCAATGCAGATGACTTCTTTTACCCAGGGTGGGCGTACAAGGTAGAACATTATTTTATTTATTTAAAGACCCGAGATATCTAAATACCATCATAGCATTACCACAGACCCGAGATATCTAAATACTACGTATATAAACAACAACAACATCCAAGCCTCATAGTAGTCAATGGCTAGATATGGCGTGCGCCATATGCGCCATCGCCATGAAAAAGTGGTCATCGCCATAGAGCCATATGTGCTATATGCGCCGTTCGTATATGCGCCATCGCCATGCGCCATGAAAATTGTCATTGAGCCATGGCGATCGCCATGCGCCATGACAACTGTGCCAAGCCTTAATCCCAAAAGGCTTGGATGTTGTAAACAAAATAAAAATGTTATTCATAATCCTTTTTGTTTTCAAATTTCTCTGTAAAACCAAACCTATGACAACATTTCCCTTTGCTTGCCTACTTGGCGTCCTCTAAGTTCCAAATTTGCACTACTATTCTACTAAGTATTCTAATTTGCCTATATTATGGTATTTTCATTCCAGGAGATGACAAATGGAACACCATTGCAAGTTGCAGATAGAAGATTACAAGGGACAGTGGAAGAAGAAGAATTAGTGAGAGCATTGAAGGTGGCATTTTGGTGCATACAAGATGAGGTCAGTTTAAGGCCTTCAATGGGAGAAGTGGTGAAGATGTTGGATGGGTTGATAGACATTAATACACCTCCAATGCCACAGACAGTAATGGAATTGATTGAAGAAGGGTTGGATCATGTTTACAAGGCAATGAAGAGGGAGCGCAACCAGTTGAGCTCCTTCACCATCACAAGCCGACCATCTTATGCTACATGCAGTTATTCCACAATGTCACCTAGATGATAATGCAAGAGCAATGCAAAAATAACTACGGTTTTGGGATTAAAGGATTTCTTGTTAAAAAAATAGACAGGGATAGAAACAAGGTAGAAATGTAGCATTTATTTATTATAATATGTTGCAAAATGCAAAAAGAAACCAAATTCGGAAGCACTGTTTGACCAATATGCATATTTACATAGCACACAAGACTCTAAATTGACCTTTAGCCCTATACCAATACCAATTATTACCAAACTATCAATAATAAATAAAAAATGCATAACAACTCAAAGCTGGAGAGTAAAAATATCTACCGGACAAGACCTACCTAATCAGTAATTCACACCATAAAGAGATTATGCTTTACACCCAGCTACGAAGCACAACAGAAGCTTTTTCATGCCCTGATGAAGATGATGGAATAATGGCTTGATTAGCTTTGGTAGTACCTCCCAAAATTGCGGCCATTAAACTACCCCCGTGAACTCGGCCTTCTGGAAGTGAAAGTTCACTCGCTGAAACATTTTCGGCTACCAACTTAACTTGTGGGTGAATCACTTCATCAGTCGTTCCATTTGGATGGCTAGCAGTAAATCCATTTATACTTCCAAGGGTGAAGGGTTGTGGAGGCACTTGAACTAATGGGGCACTACCCTGTATTTGTATGTCCATCATCTGGGCACAATGGGCAGCACAAAGTCCCGACTTCCCTCTTGCAAATTTCTCACACTGAGTGGCAGTTTTATCTCCAACCTCGGGCCCTATCTTTCCCCAACAGCAACGCTTGCCCCCACCATGTGCCTTGCAGAAATCAGTACTCCCCTGTGCACTCTTACTACACCCTTCAAATCTGCACCTTTTACCACCCCCATGCCGAACGCAGAAGTCAGTACGACCCCTTGCACTCTTAGAGCACTCCGCCACCGCACATCTCTTTCCTCCACCATGACCGACACAAAATGAAGTGCCGCCATGCACACTCTTCGTGCACCCTACACGAGTGCACCTCTTGCCACCACCGTGCCCTTTGCAATACGGAGTGCTCCCCTCAGCGCCCTTGGTGCACCCTAGAAATGTGCACCTCTTACCACCGCCATGAGCTTTACAGAACTGCGTACTCCCTTGAGCACCCTTCGTACACAAAGGGTACCGGCAACGGCGGCCTCCACCATGGGAGATACAGAGACCAGTGATTCCCTCAGCGCTCTTCGTGCAACTCTCCACCTTGCACCTCTTGCCGCCGCCGTGCCGGATGCACAAGCCGGACCCACCTCTTGCAGCTCTAGTACAGCCTCCATGACTGCAGCGCCGGCCGCCGCCATGATTGATGCAAAAGTCTGTTCGGCCCTCGGCACTTTTGGTACACCCAAGGAATTGGCAGCGCGGCCCCCCACCGTGAGCCTTGCAGAACACCGTTTTTCCTTCTGCTCCTTTTTGACAGCCCTCCCTCTGGCACCTTCTTCCACCTCCGTGAGCTATGCAAAGTCCAGATGAACCTCTAGCACCCCTCGTACACCCTTCGAATTGGCAAGTTTTTGTGCTCGCATTACGTCTCCGTGGGGGAGGATCAACGTGATGCATATATACAGGTGGGTTTATCTCCATAGTCTGCAAAGGAGGTCCAGACTTCCATCTAGATGATGTTGAACCTTCATCCACATGTTGGGTGACAGTAGTGGTACCTGATTCGGTTAGACCAGTTAAAAGGCTCAGTTCAAGGTCCAGTTGGGATCTTCCATTCTCTAATGTAGAACCTTTTGTTTTGTTTTGAGCCGTATTGTCAGCCCAATTAAGGTCAATGGTTAGACCAAGACTGATGGACGAATCATGTTCCGCTTCCTTTCCCGGTGATAATAAGGGAGTTGAATAACTTGATGAGTTGCCTAGTCCCAGACTGAGTGACACGTTTCTCGTGAAACCGAAGGCGTCAGATTTTCTCTTGACTCCAGTACTTTCAAACAAAGGAGTACAATGCAAATGAGTGTTGTCCATGAACCAGGAACACTAACAGGAATTCAAGAAGAGAACTCTCAATTTTAGAAATAGGGTTGAAAGATTTTGGGTATAAGGTTTAGGGCAAAAAGAGGAAGAGCTAATCTATAGTATGTCCATTCAAGGGTTTCCAAAAGAACAGTTGCACCCTCCGCTAACAAATCCTGATGTATCACAGCGATCCATTCTTTGATACAAACAAAATCACCAAATCCTATCACAAGCTACCAGAGAGCATCAAATGATAGTGATTTTTCTTTCCAAGTAAAAGTGGCAACCACTCATCCTGCCGGGAAAAAATTAAACAGAGTTATTGAACAGCCCATGTAACAAAGCAAACACATAGCCCATCCTACAGAAAGGTCCCATAACTATGCAAACTTGCAAAGAATCATGGAATTCAAACAATTACATACCGCAAGTAGTATATGGTCTAGTTGATGCAAAGAGTTGCACAAAAGGGGCATTTGGTATGGATGTGAAAAGGGACTCCACATGCAGTGTAAACGAATTACTACATCAGAAAATTAAGCCATGACAAAGCACGTATCTAAAGGGAATCTACTTTGAGACAAGAATATACATCTGTTGACCATTTTTGGGGGTGAATGAGTAAAAACTGGACCACTACTCTCTGAACACATTACACATGCATTACCATGGATAGTTGGATCGGAGTGAAAAACTGGAGACTATAAAAAAGACAAAAGTTCTTCCAAATGGTGAAACACACTGAGGATCCTTGTAATAGACTCAATTAAATATGGGGACAATAAAATAGTTATCCCTTAAAGATATTAGGCTATAGTAGACTCAGTCTATATACTGTAAGTCCATAAACAATTAATGCATCAACAACATCCACACCTTAGTCCCAAAAGATTTGGGCTCGGCTAACATGAATCGACATATGAAACTGGACTTGGTTTTGCAAAAAGACATGAAACAAAATCAAATATGATTATTTCTTTAATAGGTTTTCATATATTCTTGTTTCTAACTCCTTAAGTAAATACGGAGTAGAAAGAAATAATGAAATAAATTGGGTTTGCAACTATACTGATATAGGCATGTCTGTCTAATTATACTTCTTTCTCTATAATTTTCACTAATATCTTTCCAGTTCAAAACAAAGTCTGAAAAGTCACAAACAAGTTTTTACTCCTTTTATATTTTTTGATCTGATTTTGATAGGCTTAGAAGCTCTAGGTCTTGATACATTTATCCTAGTTTCAGGGCAAATGAATGGTCAATGATTAAATTTATTAAAACTCAGAGTATTTAGTTTCCAATATAATAAACGGGAATAAATAAAACATCTACAATATATATATAACTAAATTTATATTCTGTATATTTTTGTCCCTATATTATCTCTTTCCTCCAATTTTTTCTCTATCATTTTGTCCCTCATTTTTTGTAGCGATATCCGGATTTCAACAAATCCTAAGAGTTTCAATGAGAAGGGTAAAGAAGTCCACCGGATACTATACGAATATACACGATTACACACCATCAGAGCAACATAAACTGATCTGTGTATAATGAAACAAATTCAAAGACATTAACTTTATTACTCTATTGTATTTGTATGACAGCAATGGGTATTAGTATGGTCTTAAGATGATGATCAAAGATCTAAATAGATTAAATATGTAAACAAAATAATAGCCTCAAGAAATAACGTGCTTTTCTATTGAGCAACAATTGCTGAGGGAAATGACACCATCATAATAATTATTTAATAGCCAAGATAATAACTGGCGTGTGAAAACTAAAAAGGAGTCGGACTAATAACGTTGTGGAGTGACTCCAGTATATATCACAATAACAACAACTTGAGGGCTAAATAAACCAATTTCCCTTAAACATAATACTCCGTAGTTAATACCACCACAGCCCAGTTATGCAGATAAACTGTAAACACAAAAACGATAAACAAATAGGCAGAAAACGGCGGAGCTACAAATTTGAAATAAAAGAACCATCCAAAGATCTGCCAAAGATTCGTATACGAACTAACAAAGAAAACATAATTGATTTTCGTCTAATCTCCAGTTTCACAGCCAAATAAACAACACAGGAATAAACAAATCTAATCAGAGCACTTCCACGGTTTTCTAATCAATCAGACAGTGAATTACTGCATAAAACGGGTAGCTAAGCTGGAAATCGGGAGCTGACTAGTCAATTTCCAATCAGAACCACACGAGATCGAAGGAAGCACAGAGAATTAGTGAATTACCATCACGACGAGCGCTCAAAGGCGTAGGCTATCATCGAACACGCTGGCAGTGGATCAGAGTGAGGCTGCGAGCAGAGGTTTTGGGCGCCGAATCTGTAAGCGATGCGGCGAGGCGGGGGTGGGTGCGGAGGGGGTATAGAGTCTATAGAGTAGAGAGCCGGCGGGCAGGGAAAGATGTGGAGAAGGAATTAAAAGGGTGGCCGCTCACCGACGATCCCACACACGTGCTGGTCCACGATGCCTTGTTGTGTGTCCTCGCCGCTACCGTTGCTCTTGCCCTTCCATTCTACGGAGTAAAATTAAAGAGATTTTTACGGCCTCAATTTTTCTACCCCAGCATCTAAAATGCAACTACAAGAAAATTCTTTTTCTAAACACTTGTGTTGATATTTATGTTCTCTTTCTTTGCTAACTTGCTCTCAAATCTCAACATGGGGTAAAAAAAAAACGAGTTTTTTTTCGAATTAATGTTAATTAAATAATTAATTACGAAAATAATGCTGGAAAAAAAGTATTTACCGATCTACTGTTGGCCTTAACCATGGTCAGGGGTAAGTCGCCCAACCGTTGGGCGATTTACCCCTGAAATATGGTTGAAAGCGAGCAGCTACTGCCAGCCACGCACGATCGTGCGTACCCTGGGACGCACGATCGTGCCTAGGTCCGAAAACAGCATTTCAGCAAGTTTTTCGCCCCAGTTTAACCCGGACTCATCTGTTTGCTATAAATAAGGTCTCTCTTCTCCTGTTTAAGTGTTGCGAGCCAGATACAACACATTATAAAACAACAACACACGTCTTCACAATCACATACATAACACCTACTCTCATCAACATAAAAAACACCTTGAAAATACCCTTTACAAATCAAATACAAAACCTTCCATTCATAACCGGTATAACACAGTACAATCATCCAATATTCATAACAAGTAATCATCTAATATTCATACTCGAACACATCAAGACAACGTACAAGACTTTACAAGAGAAAATACGTCAAATGTTGTAAATTGTTCCTACAACATCTACTGCATAAGAAAAACTACAATACAAAAGACAAACTACAAGTTCTCATCGTCAGCTTCGTCCTGGAGATGTTGTTGCTCATGTCTACGCCTACGCCGTTGTCGTGGTTGAAGAACCACTCTCTCATGCTGCGTCTGGGATGATGAAGTCGCCGTTGCACTAGACGTGGATGGCATCTCCTGAGATGGGGGCATGTGTATAAGATGGTCGTAGTCGACTCGCCCCAACACATCTGAACACAAGGACGCAATGTCTGTCAGAGCCTGTCCATACATGTCCACATCATGACTATCAGTCACTGTGGCAGTAGCCCGCTGATGTATGCGCTGCAAAACTCGTGTCTGAAATATGAAACACAATTACATTTACACTGAAATACATACAAATATTACATAAATAAAATGACTTACTTTACTAATTACTAATATACTCATCGTAAGATGCAAAGCCTAGGAGCTAGGCTGATAATGATGAGTAGGGAGTCTGAACGAAGGAGACACAAACAAACGAGTGATGCTATAATACCATCCCATGTAGTCTCCTGAAACAGATGGCACATATGTCAGTGTCATAGCAACAACTAGCTCAGCTCTCCTTTCCCACATAGTCACATATCGAACATGTCTGAGTGTCCAATCCTCTGTATGCTTCCCACGCCTATCCAGCCTATGCAGCTCAACATAAGTGTCGATAGGCCGTGGAACGACCATCTCAAACCCAAACTGTCGCAAGACTCTATCAGGAAAATGAAGCTCAACAATGTCAAAACATATCAACGGCACACGTGCTCGCCATATGTGAGTATGCTCTCGTCCAGCTGGGGGCAACTCTGTTAACATCTCAGGTGTAAACGGCATCCATGTAATCTGTTTCATAAAGATACAAAATTAGGAGATTTTCTATACATATTATAGTTAATGTTATACTACCCACACCATACCTGGTCCTCAGACATCCGATCAAATGCATCCCTGTACACACCAAGTCCAGTAACGGATGACATGCGAGATAGACCAGCATATAGCCATCTAACCATTCATGTAACAGTATCATTAATATGGATATTATTAATGTATTTACACACAACATACACTCACATAAATACAAACGATTGAATACATACCGACGTCCTAGAGGGTCCTCGCCCCGTACATGATGTGGTCCTAGAAGACGTGGAGGCTCATCAGGCAGTGGCTGTCCATCAATGCCATGATATCCGACTATAATGAGACGCCCAATGTGGATATACTCCCATGACCAAATCTGGAGGAGTAGCAAAAATCCCCCAAGCTTTGTGCTCCCTCTCTGGCAGCCGCGACAAAGTTGTCTGTACAGATAAGCCAGGGTGGCACTACCCCAGCTGAACTGTGCTGCTACATCAAACCTCTCTAGCAAAGGCAAGTGCAGCACCTGAACCTCATTTCCGCTCTTGTCAGCGAAAATGGAGGCTCCCATCATCATCGATATATAAGCCCGAGCATGCTGCTGAATCATCACCTCATCAGCGTCAGGAGGAAGCACCTGGAAGTGCTCCCTCAACCATGGCATCCTCAGAGATGACCCCTGAAGGCCAGTCATAAGAACGGGGCGGATACCTAACAACCGCTCACACTCATCCACCCACTGTCGACAAGCAGTGCCTGTAACAGCTCTCCCATAAACCTCTAACCCGGTAAGTACAGCAACATCTCCCAATGTCACTGTCACCTCTCCAACGGGGAGGTGAAATGAGTGTGTCTCCTGCCTCCAACGCTCAAGTAGAGCAGTGAGAAGCGCTCTATCTAGAGGCACAGTAGCCACTAATCTGTGAAGAGTATAAAAACCTGCAGCACTAACATAGGCTAGTACTCTGTCGTCGACGTGCAAATGCGACAAACCCCGCAGGTGCTCGCGGCACCTATCCACCTGAACATCCATGCCAAGCCAAACATCCTCACTCCTGTGCGAGGCCTGCAATGTCAGGACAGAACGATCACTCGGCCCAGGATCCGCTGTCACCTCCATGCCCACAAACAAACAAAAATTGTATTAGTTCTTATTCCATAATATATTAATTTTTTTTTAACATCCCTTTTTGAAATTATTATTTTTTCTTGCAACGAAAACATTAATTGTAATTGACTCTAAATAGAACCTTACCCAGCGGACCCCCCCTCGTGTCTAGACGATCTCTTCGCACATGTGGCTCTATTATGGCCGGTTTGGTGGCATTTTCCACATCTAACCGTTCCTCGTGGACCTTCATCCATCTCATTCTTAATACGTGTCGACTTTGGTCTTCCCTTAGCCCGAAGCATGGATGGATCGTGCACAATTTCGGGTCCATTGTAAGTAGGCCAATAATCACGATCAGGAATCGGTTTGAAGACTCTATGATAAGTGGCGGCGTATTGGTCAGATGAGGAAAAGTTATCCACAAATGGACAATTTGTTTTCTCCCACCCTTTCCTAACGTTCGGCCACCACAACCGGTTTCCACCTGAAATATACCTCGGCCTAAATCAAATGGAGTGACACTGTGATGCTTTGCCTTCTCTCTATTTTTATCAATTAAATCTGTGATGTGTGGGGAGTACTCGTGGCCTTGTGTGAGCCTCAATTTACTGGTTTCACGCCTAGTAACAAAATATGCGTTGACCCGGTAAAAAGACACCTGGACCAAGGCGGTGATGGGCAAATAGCTAGCATTTTTCATGACGCTATTGAAAACCTCTGCCAGATTTGAAGTGATGGTACCGTATCTGTACCCGCCATCATGGTGCAGTGACCACATTTCCGGGGGAATGTTGGCCAAAAAGTGTCGTGCCTCCAAACTCATTTCACCTATCTTCTTGAACCCACCGTCAAATTTCTTTTTCTGATGTTGCCGTGCGGTCCAGACAAAAAGATTTATTAGATGAATGTCTTTGAAATGAGTGTGCACATTTGATGCAAGATGGCGGATACATAGCCTATGTTTTCCGGTATGATACCGTATACCCATATTTTTCCTTCAGCATCTCAATGATAGTATGCACTTTAAGAGAAGGATCAGTGCGAACAATGTCTATCACATCTTTAGAGATGAAATCTGAAGTCAAAGCCACGTGATCGGTAGTGTCGGTGTCGCCAACGCACGTAGAAGAATGAGGTCCAGGATAACGCACAATTGTGAAGGTGTCAAGGTTGCCTTTGTTCTTTGTGGCGCGTATTCTCCAGGGGCAATCACATTCTTTCTTCCTTTTGCATTGTGCCACCCACTTGTGTTTATCGGACTCTATCACCCGATAAAATTGGTTTCGTTTGATAGAATACAAGCTGACCATATTGATGACTTGTTCTTTGTTGTCAAACTGTTGACCGACCTCAAACTCGCCATCGGGGGTAAACCTTTTCTCACCTGATCCACTCATCCATGCATCAGTAAAGCCTTCAGGGAAATCATACATTCTAGTAAAGTGGCTAGACAGGGCAGTTGCCGTGACAGTATCACCATCATCTTCATCAGATTCTGTCATGTCATCACCATTGATGTTCTCGTCAGCATCATCATCACTTCCCTGCCCATCCACAAATGATGCACCGTTGTGCAAATACCTACCATCTTCCTGTATAACCATGTCCAGTACAGGAGCCTTTGAGGAGTTCCCTGCATTCACCCCTGCATTGACATCATGCGTCGATACGACAACATTTGATGTTGATTGAGTACCATAAGCGTCACAGGATTCCTCAATGTATATCTCAAGCGTCGACATATCCTCCATCTGAGTTATGCCCCACATATTTGTTATAGCTAGCTCATCAATGAGGGGCATAAGCATGTACTTTCCCCCGTTCATGGGAAATTTCATTTTCAAGCGCAAAGAACGGTTAGGATGAATCATTGTGGCTACATGTATTTTCTGAAGGATCTCCAGCATGCATGCGCCACGAGAAACCATTACAAAGCTGGTTCTACCACCTTGAATGCATATTTGCCCAGCATCCTCATAATAGTTCCCTCCCCAATGACATATTATTGGGAAGCTTGAGAAATCCATATTCTAATAACAATACATGTCCAACTTTCATGAGTACACATTAATATACACACTTTATACACATTCAAATTTTCAATAGAAAAAACTACCTACATTGTAATATACCCAAATGACAAAATGCACAATCAATTCACATTTCAATATCAAAATACCCAAATGTTGATATCTACATTCAAGTCTACATTTCAATACCCAAATCTAACAACATTCAAATCTACCCAAATCTCAAAATACACAATTAAATTTACGAACAATTTCATATCAAAATTCAACATTTCATACATATTCACATTACACAACAAATCAATTCACAAATGAATTCCTAATTTACAAAATCAAATTTTCAATATTCAAAACCCTAACATGAAAAATGAGATAAATTGGAGAGATTTACTTACCTAGAGTGTTGAAGAAGATGGAGATGAAAGATTATTGGCAAGATGGAGAAGACCTCGCCGTCACCGGAGCTCGAGATTCGCCAGAGATGGAGCTGCACATGTCGCCTTTATCGCTTGCGTTCATTTCGCCAGAGGTTGGTTTTTGATTTCTTCTGCGTTCTGTTCTGTGGCTTGGCCTTACCCGATAATTTTACTTAAGGGTAAGTCGCCAAACCGTTTGGCGACTTATAAGTCGCCCAACGGTTTGGCGACTTATCCCGACCATGGTTAATCGGGCAGTATATTGGTAAATAGTTTTAACCCAACCCTATTTTCGTAATTATTTAATTAATTAACATTAATACGGAAAAAATCTCCAAAAAAACTTGTTCTGAAAATTGAGGGCACATTCACAGTTCTCCATTTTTCAAATCTGAATACATATTTTCAGGGTCAGCCCTAGGGGTGCAACAGGGGCGATCGCCCTAGGCCCACAAAAATATGGTGAAAAAATAGGCCCAAAAATATTTCTTTGTATATACTGTGAGTAAGCTTCTTTTTTAATTTTTAAGCTCAATTAATTGGCTCAAGGTTTAATTTATAAAATAAATGTAAAGTGACACGCCTCTCTTAATTGTCTTCGGATTTCTAAGTTTCGTAATCTCTTTAATTAAAAAATTACGAAGTTATGTTAGGCATCCATAGTCCAAAACTCCCAATTCGCAAAACTTATCCAAATTGATTTGTTGTTTCCAAATTCCAATATCAACAAGAGTAAAGAACGCTGCAAAGCGGTGAGTGCCTTAACGGTTTGTTAAGAATTGAAGTCAATAAATCGAGGAGTCCAAACGGTGGTCGGTGACCAAAAAACTTCTTCTTGCAAGGCTTCAAACAATCCATCCGGGATCAATAAATTCTTCTTGATAAAATTGGTGAATCAGGTTATGTGATACTTGTGTTGTTACTTTTCACCAAATATGTAATTTAAATAATAATAAAATGAGTTTCGTTTTTATTTAATGACCTTTATTAGATAATTTTATTATAATTATTATTTTAAATACATATTATTTATTATTTGACATGAAAATAAGTCTAAAATATTATCCCGCCCATAGACCCTAGAACAGACAGGACTGGGTCTACATATTTTTATATTTCCCTTGTTTTTCATTTCATTTTCGGAATTATGAAGTAAGTATGTACATAAAGAAATTCGTATAAAAAACATTAATAAATTGAAATCTAATACTCTAATAGAATCGAAGGCAGATAAAATGACAAATATTACTCGAAACCACTTAAGAATTAATGTGTGTGCTTAATTCAAAAAGTTTACATAAATGATCATCCATAAACAAAGCTTAATGAGTGACATTCTTTAAAAAATCATACTTTTATATCTTTTAAGTTAAAGATATATAATTATTACAAAAATTATGCGACAAGATTAGCAGCCGTTTCTTCCACTAGTTAGAGTTTTGCTTCTCCGCCAATCTACTTCGATTGGGCGGCTCTTCGGTTTGGAGTTTTCCTATGCGGCCAGTTACTTGGCGTGAACAAGAAGCATAGACAACAATAGTGAGAGGATGACATCATCCAGTGAAGGTCATGGACGAAAATTGAGGTCAAAGGCCTGATCAGATCTTGATTCGAGGTCATTTGTGATTGGTGGCGAAAGTGGAGGTTTGACAGAGAACATGATGAATAAGAGGCAAGGTGAGGAAGAAGTTACAATACTGCTGGCTCGTCCCCCCTGAACCGCCGCTATGGAGTGTTGAACAGAGGGTTTGGAAGAAAACGAGTGAACTATGTTTTAGTTCCATTTTGTTTTGTTTGTGTTTATATTTCGAACTGCATGTTGTTTTGGTTGTGTTTTTATTTCCGGTTGGAGTTTTTTTGATAGGCAGAGTTCCGGTCGTTTTAGGCTTAAATTTGTTCGTTTCAAGTTTTGAGAATAAGGTTGGTTTTGTTAGGAATTTAACTCACAAACACGAAGAACAATTAAAGAACACACGAAATTTGGTAACCCAGTTCGCCACAGAGGACTACGTCTGGGGGCGCTACCAAGCCAGGAATGTTATTAATATTTTCTGGATTTACACACCGATTACAAGGGAGAGAGCTTGTATTTATAGAGAAGTAAATCCTAACCCCAAGGCAACTAGGATGTGTTTCCTAAAATAAATTAAGAAACGTGTTTCCAAAAATAAAATAAGAAATTGTCTCTAACACCTTACAATCTCCCACCTAGAGACTGTCTTCTTCTAACCTCCCTTGTAAGCATGGTAGCGCCGACCTTCATCTTCAAGTACCCAGGCGAATTGAAGCTATGCACAGCTTCAATTTCTCCAAGGTTACCGCCTTAGTAAACATGTCTGCTGGATTCTCACTCCCACGGATCTTCACAAGCTACAATGCCTCTATCTCCAGAAGATGACGGGTGTAGTGATACTTCAACCGAATGTGTTTGGTTCTCTTGTGAAAAGCTGAGTTGTTGGCCAAGAAGATAGCACTTTGACTGTCACTGTAAAGAATGTTATTCTTGTACTCCTTCCCAAGTTCCCCAAGTAAATTTTGAAGCCACACCATCTCCTTACTTGCCTCCGTAATGGCCACATATTCAGCTTCAGTGGTAGATAATGCAACAATCTTCTGCAGCTGCGAAAGCCAGGAAACTGCCGTTCCACCAAATGTAAAAACATACCCGGTGGTGCTCCTCGATCCATCGAGTCATTCGATGCCAGGTCTGCATCAACATGTCCCAACAGCTCTACATTGTTCCCATCAAAACACAAAGCATTAGAAGCAGTACCTTTCAAATACCTCATGATCCACTTCACAGCTTCCCAGTGTTCTTTCCCGGGATCTCCCATGTATCTGCTCACTACTCCCACCGCATGTGCAATGTCTGGCCTTGTGCACACTGTTACACAGGGAAATTCTAGACTTAGAATTTTCACTCGTGTACGGCCTATCTTAACCCTTAAGATAGTCAGCCTAACTCACAAACCCGTTTTACTTAGGTTTAGGGACACTTAGAACACTTAGAGAATATTCAAGGAACACAAACACTTTACGGTCAACGACCAACCTTGTATTAATCTCACAAAATAATACAAAGGACTCTACAAGCAATGCCACGCACTCTTGCCTACAAAACTCGTGGTTATGCCGCGGCGCAATTTATAGACCGGCCAGGTCTGGCAGTTACAAGCCAACTGCCATAGCTAAAGGACACGTCTCTTCGTTGGGCAACAGTTGAAGCCGTACAGCCAATGCCACCGGTTCGCTCCTTGGTGCATCTGTTCGCTTCATGCTGCGGCGTAAACCCGAACCGTCGCGTCTGTTCGCCCCATAACCGTCAACCGCCTTCAGCCTTGAGTCATGCCGCGGCGTAAACCCGAAACGTCGCGACCACTCATGCTAGCTTCCATGCCGCGGCCTAAACCAAGCCACCCACGAGCTAACTGTCACTTGCCTTAGCTCCTCAAAGCCATCTCCGTTGCCTTGCCCCACGCTTGCCCAAGGCCCTGCCTTGCATGCTGCGGTCAATCAACACCCGATGCTCTCGAACTAAGGGACAACCTTGATGCCACACCCAATGCCGCAGTCAAGCCAAGGCTAACTTGACCCGCCAAAGACCCTCAGAACCTAGGGGTCTAACAAACCTCCCCCACCAGGAGAGTCTGACGTCCTCGTCGGAGGCTGCGAAATTCCATCCCGGCTCCGCCAGTACTCCTCGATCTTGTCTTCAAACTGCCACAAGTTGATGTCTTTCACCCAAACCGCATCTGCCTTGGAGTCACCTTCCCACTGGACTAGGTACTCCGTGCGCCGGTTCTTCTTGCTTTGTCCTTTAATAGAATGGTCCCAGATCTTCTCCATAGCCTTCTCAAACTGACTTCGAATCGTCGGGGGGGCTCTCTTTGCTTGCTGCCTCGAAGCATCAAACTCCTCTTGATTGAATCGTTTCAAGAAGCTTACATGAAAAGTAGGATGGATCTTCAATCTCTCTGGTAGCTTCAACTGATAAGCCACTTCACCCACTTTATGCATGACTTCAAAGGGACCATCATATTTTGGAATCAAGCCTCGGTGAACAGATTTGGTACTGATCTTCTTCCAAATCTGTGGAGTCAATTTCAGCATCACCAAGTCCCCGACTTGGAACTGAACATCTCTTCTCCGCTGGTCAACTTGTCTCTTCATCCATGCTTGGGCCAACGCAAGACTATCTCGGGCCTCCTCAATCAGCTCTTGCTTGTCCCTTGCAAAACATACCGCCGCTGGACAGTGCCCTCCTACCCTTGCAATCACTTGGTGAGGCGCCAAGGGTTGAAATCCGAGAGCCAACTCGAACGGAGTCATTCCAGTCGTACTTGTTTGATGAAGATTGTAGCAAAACTGCGCTGCATCCAGCAACTCAAGCCAGTTCTTTTGACTTGCAGTCACATAGTGCCTCAAGTATTCCTCTAGCAACACATTCATCCTCTCCGTCCGCCCGTCGGTTTGCGGATGATTCGAAGTGGAGAACTTCAAATCACTGCCAAGGATCTTGAACAGGGCAGTCCAAAACCTTCCAGTGAACCTTGAATCCCGATCACTGATGATATCTTCCGGTAAACCAAAATGCTTCACTACATTTTTGAAGAACAGCTCCGTTGTTACTTCAGCCGGACAGGAATCTGGAGCAGCCACGAACACACCATACTTGGAAAATCGATCCACGATCACCAAAATGGTTGACATGCCACCAACTTTAGGAAAACCTGAAATAAAGTCCATAGAAACAGATTGCCAAGGCCTACTCGGGATTGGCAAAGGTTGAAGCAAACCCGCTTCCTTCCTTTTCTCCGTTTTGTCTTGCTGGCACACAAGACACGTCCTCACGTATGCATCGATGTCCTGCTCCATCTTTGGCCATACATAATCTCTGGACAGCAGTGCAAACATCCGTGCCACGCCGGGATGACCTGCCCACTGCGGGTCATGAGTCTCCTTCAAGAGCTCCACGCGAAGTCCACCAACAGGGACATACAGTCGTCCTCCTTTGCCGAAGAGGACACCATCTTCCAGCCAGTACCTTATCACGGCACCGCTTGCCACCTGTTCACACAAACGTTGATAGCTTGGGTCTTCCTTAGCCATTTCCTTTATCTGTTCCACCATATTCCCCTGCACCATCACCAAAGCGTTTACATACTCATCAACAACCTTCCAACTAAGTGCATCTGCCACGACATTGTGTCGGCCTGGCCGATGAACCCAGTCAAAGTCAAACTCATCCAGGAACTCCATCCATCGAGCCTGCTTTGGGGACAACTTCTTCTGGGACTTGAAGTACGTGTTCGCCACGTTGTCAGTCACCACCTTAAACTTCGTACCAAGCAAGTAGTGCCTCCATACTTCCAAGCAATGGACAACGGCCGTCATTTCCTTCTCATGGGCGCTGTACCTTGTCTCCGCATCCTTCAGTTTCCGACTTTCAAAGGCCATGGGGTGCTCATCCTGCACAAGCACTCCGCCTAAAGCTCGGTCTGAGGCATTGGTATGGACTTCGAACGGGGCAACAAAGTCTGGCAACTTCAGGACTGGCTCAGTAGCCACGACCTTCTTCAAATCCTCAAAGGCACGCTGACATGCCTCTGTCCAGTTCCAACTCTGCTTCTTCCTCGTCAAATCCGTCAAAGGGTTTGCCCGTTTGGAATAGCCGCTAATGAACCGCCGATAATAATTGGCTAACCCAAGGAACGATCTCAACTGTCCCACATCCCTAGGGACCGGCCAGTCAACAATGGCTTCAACTTTCTTTGAATCCATTTTGATTTCTCCTTGGCTAATCACGTGCCCAAGGAACGAAATCTGGCCCATGCAAAACTCGCATTTTTCCTTCTTAACATACAACTCATTTTTACGCAGTTGCATTAAGACCTTTCTAAGATGCACAATGTGGTCTTCAACAGAGTTTGAATACACCACAATCTCATCCAAATACACAACGACAAACAAATCAAGATACTCGTAAAGAACATCATTCATTAAGTTGCAGAAAGTAGCCGGGGCATTGGTTAGCCAAACGGCATTATAAGAAATTCATAGGAGCCATATCTAGTGACTATGGTCGTTTTACCCTCATCTCCAGGACTGATTCTGACTTGCCAATAGCCCGCCCTTAAGTCCAGCTTCGTGAAAACCCTCGCCTTCGACAGCTTGTCAAACAAGTCCTATGCGTTTGGTATGGGATACTTGTTCTTCACAGTGACCTTGTTCAAGGCTCGGTAATCAGCACACATCCGGAGGGATCCATCATGTTTCCGCTGGAACAGAACTGGAGCGCCATAGGGTGCCTTGGAAGGCTGCAACAGGCCGCTCTCCAGCAACTCGTTCAACTGGGACCGCAACTCTTCTAACTTCGATGGGGACATCCGATAAGGGGCCTGGGCAGGAGGCCTCGCTCCTGGAACCAATTCAATCTTGTGATCCACGACACGTCTAGGAGGTAACTTCTTGCGCAACTCCGGTGGCATCACATCTTTGAACTCTTCCAACAAGTCAGCAACTCTTTCCGGAACATCTTGGTAAATCCCTTTGTGACACCTCGAAAAAAAAAATTGAAAATAAAATAAATAAATTATGTTAGTCGGGAAAAATGTTAAAAAAAAGTGGTATTTTAATTTTAATTATTAAGTGAACTAGATGAAGTTTTAACATTTGTGACATTTTAGTCAAACAAAAATACTCATTAATATGAGTAGAAAAGTAAATGAAATATACTGAAGTTGAAGTATAGCTATACATATATGTAAGTACTTTACAATATTACTGATAGTATTATACGTAGATTATACTACATATGAACGTAGTATCCATAAGATAAAAACGTACGGAGTAGTATATTTAAACCTGCGAAATTTACTCCGTAGAACCTAAACCAAGAACAAGTCTACATACAGAGAACTATTAACGTACGTAACTCACACACATGACAAGAATATATCTAACAAAGGAAAGCTTATAAATGAAAATTTAAAACCAAAGATTTTAACCAAAGACGAGAACCATCGGTCAGCTATATTAATACCAGTCCCTCGATCAAACTAAAATTGTTCTCTCGTATTATATGTTTATTATGCATTATGTGATTAAGTGTGAATTGTGAATTTTGTGTATGCGATTTCGAGGAGATATTATATATATAGTAGTTGAGAAATACAAATGAAATACTTTTGGGGTGTTAAATATTTTTTAATATCATTGAGACCATTTAGAGGGATTAAGAAATATTTTTGAAGTATACTTAATTCAAGATAAAAGTAAGGATTTTATAAGAGGTGAGCACCGCGGGAGAAATCCGCGGTGTCGGTTTTCCACATCCGGATAAATGTGGAGGGTGATTAGGGCTGCTACTACTAAGAAGTACAATTTGAGTTTTAAGTGACATTTGGATCTATGATCCCTTTTAAGAAGAAGTTATAGTAGCCCCTAATCATTCAAGAATTTTAAAGGTGGGGTAGTTGGTAGACTGAGTCCCGACTACCCGAGATGACTTACTACTCGGAGGGCTTGGAATCCCTTTTAGGGGGTGTGCACACTTAAGGTAGTCGTTTCGTTTCCACAAGAGCAGTTGTGGTACCGGCACTTGTTCGGGGTGGCCGTCCGTAACCACGGTCCACCGGGCTCAGTCGAAAGGTTGAGCACCGCCCTTCTAAATTACTAGGAAATTAGAGAAGAAGTGATTTTTGAGATAATCAAAGAAGAAGAGAATTTTTATGGAGTGTGTTATTTTTATATAGTATTATATAAAAATCTATTTTTGCCAAACCTGATTATTTTACGGGGTTGAGTAGTACTTACTTAGCTCTAAAGCTAATTTTTGTTTTCTTTCTTTGTTTTGTTTCTGCACGATATTTGTGCAGGTGATGATGGTTATGTTGACTGCTGAATGCATGCGCCTGAGAGCGAGTTAGAAGTTGCCTTAGTTAAATTTAGTCTTGAAATAAACATTTATTATTTAGTTTTATTGTTTTGTTTTAGTTGCCTGTGCATCCGGTTGAGAGATGACCGGATGTGGCGGTAACACCCATTTCCCTATTTAGACTTCCGCTGTGCTCTTTAAATTTTATTATCAATAAATAAAAGTTTTATTTCAATCATATCAATGTTTTTGGGCGGGAAATTTGGGGGTGTTACACCCTTCCTTGGTCTCAATCATGACAGCCAGATACGTCTCGTATCCACGCTTCATGCCTTTCTTGATCTGCACAGCCGAACACGCGACTATCTTTCCCTTACCTTGATCCGCATACCTGCCCTTCACAAAGCCAGGCTTCTCTTCGCCGTTGATCATCATCCCTCCTAAATAGGGAAACACTGCCACCCTTGCAGCAAGGAGAAACTCATTCCCCAAGATTAGGTCAAAGTCATCCAGGGGCAGAACTGTTAGGCTACAAACTCCCAACCAGTCTCTGACTTTGAGTGAGACATCTGCCCGACCTGTAACATCTCTGGCCGCGGCATTCACCGTCTTCATCTTGGAACTATTCTCCTCAAGTTCAAGTCGCAACTTGGGAATCAACCTTTCCGCAACAAAGTTATGACTTGCACCAGTGTCCACCATCACCAAGATCTCGACACCGTTGATCTGTACATTGACGTACATCAACCCCCGGTTAACCACCCGCTGGGGTCTCTCGTTCATAGCGGTCAGCAACTGAAGAGGGCTACAATGGGACGGACCAGCCCCTTGGTCCTTAGATTCCCCTTCAACTATGGCATTTATCTTGGAGGCTTTGGGACAGTCACGCCGAAAATGGTCTCCCCCACATGTCCAACACCCGGACTGGGACTTGTCCTTCTTTCCTCCTTCAGAAGAAGACTTCGAGCCCTTCTTCTTAGACTTGTCCTTCCCACCATGCTTTGACTTGCCAGCGTGGTCCTTCTTGCCGTGGTCCCCCTTTTTGCCTTGAGGGGTCGTTGCTTTGAAGTCAACCAAACTCTCCGCCTCAGCCATAGCCGTGGGTAAGTCTTTCACAGCCAGTCTCCGCAACTCGGCCTGCGCCCATGGTTGTAAGCCACTCATAAAGTTGAAGAGTTTATCCTCGTCGCTCATGTTCTGAATGTCTAACATGAGTGAGGAGAACTCCTTCACGTACTCACAGATTGAACCGCTATGTTTCAGTTTCTTCAACGATTCCCGCGCCATCCAGGAAACGTTATGTGGAAGGAATTGTGCCTTCAATTCCCGCTTGAGCCCTTCCCATGACTCAATGCCTTGCCTTCCGGAAGCCACATCGTCCGTCGATCTGCCTCGCCACCAAAGCTTAGCATCCTCGGACAGGTACATAGGAGCAATCACAACTTTCTCCTCTTCCGGAATCTTGGCAGCCTTGAAATATTCCTCCATGTCCCAAAGGAAATTCTCCAGTTCCTTTGCATTTCGGGCACAAGCAAAACACTTCGGCTCCGGAAACCCTGACTTTTGAAGAACTGCCATCCACGCCAGGGCGCGATCCCGTCGCCATGGCTTTCTTCAAAACCACAATCTCGGTTTTGAGAATCTCATTCTCATTTTCAAACTCCATCCTCGAGGCTTCCACCATCTCAAGCCGCTCCAACACGGGCTTAAGTGCATCCTCGATCAGGCTTTGAACAAAGATCTTTGCGGTGTCCGGACTCTCCTGGTCGCCCACAAACGAAGCGCTGTCGTCAGCCATCAGCTCTGATACCAATTGTTACACAGGGAAATTCTGGACTTAGAATTTTCACTCGTGTACGGCCTATCTTAACCCTTAAGATAGTCAGCCTAACTCACAAACCCGTTTTACTTAGGTTTAGGGACACTTAGAACACTTAGAGAATATTCAAGGCACACAAACACTTTACGGTCAACGACCAACCTTGTATTAATCTCACAAAATAATACAAAGGACTCTACAAGCAATGCCACGCACTCTTGCCTACAAAACTCGTGGTTATGCCACGGCGCAATTTATAGACCGGCCAGGTCTGGCAGTTACAAGCCAACTGCCATAGCTAAAGGACACGTCTCTTCGTTGGGCAACACTTGAAGCTGCACAGCTAATGCCACCAGTTCACTCCTTGGTGCATCCGTTCGCTTCATGCTGCGGCGTAAACCCGAACCGTCGCGTCTGTTCGCCCCATAACCGTCAACCGCCTTCAGCCTTGAGTCATGCCGCGGTGTAAACCTGAAACGTCGCGACCACTCATCACTAGTAGAAAAAACACATTCTATGTCGATTAAAATGTACTTTCTATAACGGTTAGGGAACCGACATAGTATCAAGGGATATAGAAAGTCAGGGCGTTTTCATAACGGGCGGACTGAACCCACACGGAAAGTTTTATATCGGTTGGAAATAGAACCGTTATAGAAAGCCTACTACTACTATTACGCTTTAACATCAGTTTGTTTACAACCGATATAACAAGTCAGTAAAATTTCAAAAAAAAAACAGCATAGGAAAAGTTCAATCCAATTAAAATAAAAAAAATAAAAAAGATTAATATATAAATTTTTCCATAGGAAAATTACTGCATTAATATAAATTATCAATATTCTGAGAAACAATGCACTAAACCAATTTCCAAATTTACTTTTCAATATACACAAAAAATAATACTCCGTAACTGTCACCTCTATGCATGTCCACCATGACAATCAAGTAAAAAACTATCTAAAAATACATTGACACCTTTGCCAACAAAAACTGCCACTACACATTTAAGGCCACAAACGTAAACTTGAACCATGAACCAATATCTCTAATTTTTCGTTGCACCAGTCGAACAGAAGACTTGCACTAAAACCTTAGCAACCTGAGATCGAGCACCTTAAACCATCATAAAAGACAATTATGAGTTGAAACAAGGTGGAGTCAAATATCGAAATAATGAATAGTTCAATGGAGTGAATTGATTTGGGAAAGCTTTTACCTCTACAGGCGTGGAAACATATTTTTTCACAAATATTAGCAAACTTCTTTTTTATAGCGCGTTTAATCCCTGCAAGGGAAGCTGAAGTAAGGAAAACATATGCATAAACACCGTTCTAATTTCAATAGGATGAAATGTTCCAAATATGTTTAGAAATATATAGCTCTAAACTAATCTAAACACCTCTCTTTTTATAAGCATTTTCTCATGAATGAGAACTTCCAAAATCTCTTCAATTGGCTAGGCTATGAGGTTAAAGTTAAGCAAGAAACTGATAATTTGCACTTACGAACAAGAGATAAGCAATCATGGTAAATTAGAAGTATTGAGCTTTCTGTTTTGAAGTAATTTTTTAGTTGTAAAACTTGAGTAAGGGAGCAGTTTAGTTGTGCATACTCTTTTGGCTGAAATCTGAAAGACGTAATCATCAGTCTAGTTGATCACAAAATAATTTTTATTTATTCGAAACTGGAAAGAGGGAATCAGAGAATCAAGATATATTTCCCTCAACCCACACAAATACATAAAATGACTTGTATTGTATACGTAATAGGATCTTACCTCCAATCTCTGGCACTGTCACAAGAGAGATTGGCCTCCCGGTGGCTAAACTTCCTTCGACTACAACAACTCTACTGGGTCTTACAGAAAAGGTTGTAAGCGGGCTGTTGAACAGACCACATAACTGTGGCATCACAACAAGCATTCATATTGCCTCAATCACAAAGAGCTTCTCTATATTAGGAAAACACAATATGCTATGCATAAACAAGTTACTGTTACTCATACCCTTTTTTCCTTTTCAATTTCATCTCTTGATAATTCACCATAGTAACATGTTCAACAAATATTCTCCTAACCTAGGACGAGCATATGCAATAACAATGCAGCTTTCTTAACTAATGTCCAGGCCTAAACTGATTGAAGAAACACAATTTGCCTTACCGTAAAGACCTCTTTAACTTCCTATTGCAGAAGTATCTATCATTTTTTATTTCTTCAACTTTTGGCCCTCTTAGTTTTCAATAAAATGTACAGTGGTAAGTGCAGAGCATATTGCATAAGATTAACTACGACAATAACGAGCTTAAGAGAATTTATTTCATCTTACAGAAACTTTATGATTCATATATTTTAACTAAACTTTAAACAGTAATGAGTACCACTAACCTTTTAATGTGTAATTTTGTCCTCTTTGTTAGGACTGGCCCATGTCCATCTTGTTCAATAGTGTGAGACTCCTCATTATTAGAATTCACCACTCTGAATAAAGGGGAATGACTCAGACATGCTATGCCCTGGAAAGGAAGTGAAATTTCTCAAACTTATTTTCTCTGAAATAGCAGCAAGTACCAAACTATATGTACCCAGATCACGATCAACTAAAATTATAATCAACTTTCAGAAGCACCCAAACAAAAATTGAAAGTTGAAACTAAAACATCACTGACATTAAACTAGCATCAGACAAAATGGAGCAACATGTTTTGTGACATCATCACTCTTGTGTAAAGACATTCACTCGAAAACTTGATTGAGACATTTTAACAAATAGTTAAAGGACATTAAAAAACTAAAAACTTAGAAATAAAATCCATCATGCTTTATAAGAAATTAAATGTAACTGCAGAAAGTGAATGAAAAATATACATAAATCGAATAAAAATAGTAAAATAAATAAATGTTTTCTATGTAAAAAAGGATTTTTTTACTTGGATAGGGTGGAACAAAGTACTTGGGAGATGAAGATCGAGCAAGTGGAGGACAAGAGAGGAGCAGCGGAGGGCGGACGTCATCTGGGAGCGGCGAAGTGTGAACATCGTCTAGGAGAGCCAGAGCGCGGGCGTAGTCTAAGAGCGCTGGAGTGTGAGCATCGTCTAGGAGCGCCGAATTGCGAGCGTCGTCTTAGAGCTCCAGAGTGCGGGAGTGGGATCGTGGGCGTTGGATTGCAGGCGTCATCTAGGAGCCGCATAGTGCGGGGTAGGAGCGGCAGAGTGGGGTGTAGGAGCGGCGGACTTGTAGAAACCTTAGCTTGTTATACCTGAGAAACCCTTTTCGTTTTCAGGAGTCGACACTTCAGCTTTAATACTCTACAGATCATTTTATATAGAGTATTTTATAAGGGTTAAAAATCAAACGGACATTGAAAATAAGTATTTGAAATTGAAAAAAGACCCCGTTCCAGATTGAATTCTATGAATATTATGAATTTAACCCCATTTTCTTTTTTCTACAAGGGGTTAGCTAACACCCGTTATTGATAAGACTTTTCTTTTTACATTTATAACCCACCTAACAACTCCAAACTTTAATTATTTATGAACTTGACCCCGTGCCATCATACAATAACAGTTACGAATGAACCCATATTAAATGTTAGTTATAGAATGCATATTTTGCACTAGTGCATGCTAGCTTCCATGCCGCGGCCTAAACCAAGCCACCCACGAGCTAACTGTCACTTGCCTTAGCTCCTCAAAGCCATCTCCGTTGCCTTGCCCCACGCTTGCCCAAGGCCCTGTCTTGCATGCCGCGGTCAATCAACACCCGATGCTCTCGAACTAAGGGACAACCTTGATGCCACACCCAATGCCGCAGTCAAGCAAAGGCTAACTTGACCCGCCAAAGACCCTCAAAACCTAGGGGTCTAACACACACCATCGCGTACATTATGCTCCCAATTGCCGATACGTATGGGACATTCTGTATTTGAGCACGCTCCTCCTTGTTCTTCGGTGAGTCTTCCTTGCTAAGCTTGAAGTGACTACCCAACGGTACACTTGCTGTCTTTGCATCTTGCATTCTGAATCTTTCCAAGACCTTCTGAATGTATTCTGCCTGTGAAAGATACAATTTGCCCGCTGCCTTATCCCTCTCAATTCGCATGCCCAAAATCTGCTTTGCCTCTCCAAGATCCTTCATGGAAAAACGTTCTGACAACTGTTGCTTTAACTTCTCAATCTCTTTTGAACCAACTCCTGTAATCAACATGTCATCTACATATAATAGCAAGATAAGATAACTGTTCTCGGTCTTCTTGTAGTAGCAGCAATTGTTGGTGTGACATCTCAAGAAACTGATTTCACGCATGAAACCATCAAATTTCTTGTACCACTGCTTCGGTGCTTGCTTCAACCTGTATAAGCTCTTCACTAGCTTACATACGAGATTCTCACTGCCTTCCGCCACATAGCCCTCCGGTTGCACCATGTAAATCTCATCATTCAGATCACCATGAAGGAATGCAGTCTTCACATCCATCTGATGTAACAACAGATTATCTGCAGCAACTAACCCCAACACTAACCGAATAGTAGTAAGTTTCACAACTGGAGAGAATATGTCGGTGTAATCAATACCATACCGCTGCTCGAATCCCTTCACAACCAGCCTAGCTTTGTAGCGTTTGTTACCATCTGTCTCCTTCTTGATACGGTAGACCCACTTGCAGTGCAAAGCCTTCTTTCCTCTCGGTAGCTCAACTAACCTCCAAGTATCATTGGATGTGAGAGATGTCATCTCATCATCCATTGCAAGTTTCCATTTGCCCTTGTCATCAACCCGAACTGCCTCTTCATAGGACTCCGGTTCACCACCATCAGTAAGCAACAAATATAAATTAGAGGGTGAATACCTATTTGGTGCTCTCCGGTTTCTTGCAGGCCGCTGCCTTGGCGGGGTTGATGGATCCTCATCACTGCTCAACTCTTCATTTTGATCCTGCTTGCTCCCACCCGAATTAAAGATATCCAACTCTATGATCTTCGGACTTTCTTGCTCAGAATCGGATGCACTCAATCTGTCCTTGTACATAACCTGCCAACGAATGTACACTTGACAGATTTAGCGTCTAGCTTGCTTCGGTCAATGGAACTGATATGAACATAAGCAACACAACCAAATATGCGGAGATAGGACAGATTAACCTCCTTGCCCGTCCACCTCTCTTCAGGAATGCCATTCTCCAATGAGATCGTTGGACTTCTGTTGATGAGAAAAGCCGCGGTGTTTACTGCATCCGCCCAAAACATCTTCGGTAAGCCACTCTTCAACCTCATGCATCTTGCCCGCTCATTCCATGTTCTGTTCATGCGTTCAGCAACGCCATTATGCTGCAGAGTCCCCTTCGGTGTCTTCTCCATACGAACCCCATTCTCAGCACAAAAATTCTTGAACTCATGCAATTCATACTCACCTCCATTATCTGACCAAAGGCATTTCAACTTCAGTACTGTCTCTGTCTCAACACGAGCTTTCCACCTCTTGAAAGCATCAAAGGCATCGGATTTATTTTTGATAAAATAAACCCATACCTTTCTTGTGGCATCATCAATGAAGGTCATGTAGTAAGCAGATCCTCCTAAGGATGTAACTTCTGCAGGTCCCCAAAGGTCGGTGTGAACTAGTTCCAGCCTCTCCGGTTTGATAGTTTGCCTTCCCTTTGAGAAACTGACACGTTTCTGCTTCCCGAATATGCAGTTCTCGCATAAGCCAACCTCAACAGTCTTCAGGCCGGACAGTTTGCCCTTCGAGCACAGCTCCTTCATCCCCTTTTCGCTCATGTGACCGAGCCGACAGTGCCATAAATTCACATCGTTTGTTGCAGCGGCAGCAACATCGATGCAGTCCTTTGAGTTTGTTGTCATGTACAACATACCCTCCTTCTTCCCTTTAGCAACCACCAAGGCTCCCTTGGTGATCTTCCAATTTCTGCTGCCGAATGTAACTGCATAACCTTCCTCATCCAGCTGCCCAATTGAAAGAAGATTCCTCCTCAAACCAGGAATGTGTCAGACGCCATTCAGTTTCAGCATGCATCCGTTCGGAGTCTTCACATGGACTGTCCCCTTCCCAACAATTTTAAGAGGCTCATCATCAGCAAGATACACCTCTCCAAAATTGCCAGGAGTATACTGTTCCATCACTTCAGAATTACCACATGAATGGAACGAGGCTCCAGAATCTAGAACCCATGACTCCAACGGACTGCTCACGCTCAGGATCAGGAGATCATCACCTGATGATTCTGCCGCTGCATTGGCAGATGTTTTCTCCTTCTGATCCTTGATCTGCTCCTTGCACTGGCTCTTGAAGTGTCCGTACTCCTCACAATTCCAGCACTTGATCTGACTTCTGTCCTTCTTGCCCTTGCTGTTTGACTTGGATTTGGATCTTGATCTATACCGATTTGACTTGGACTTCGACTTCGTTCTGCCCCGGTTCTCTGTACTCAACGCCGATCCAGAAGCCAGGCCTGATTCCTTCCTGTGAATTTCTTCGCTGACCACCAGATTTCTGACTTCATCGAATTTCAGTTTCTCTTTCCCTGCCGAAGCGCTGACTGCAGTCACTGTTCCGTTCCAGCTTTCTGGGAGAGAAGACAGCAGAATAAGGGCATGAATTTCGTCGTCGAATTTTATCTCAATCGCGCTCAACTGTGTGGTGATCACATTGAACTTGTTGAGATGATCCACCACTCCCGTACCTTCTGACATCTTCAGGTTAAAAAGACGCCTCATCAGATGGACTTTGTTCACAGCGGAAGGTTTCTCGTACATATCCGACAAAATCTGCAACATCTCCTTCGTCGTTTTTGCTTTGACGGTGTGTAGGGCGATGTTTCTAGACAACGATAATCGAACCACGCTCATCGCTTTTCTGTCCAGCAACTTCCAATCGCTCTCCTTCATGTCTTCCGGCTTATCATCCAGAGGTTGATACAGATCTTTACCGTACAGGTAATCATCGATCTGCAACTTCCAGAATTCGTAATCCGTTCTGTCAAACTGCATCACCGGTGTCTTCAAATTGTCTGCCATCGTGAGATCTCCCTTCGAACCTATGGCTCTGATACCAGTTGTTAGGAATTTAACTCACAAACACGAAGAACAATTAAAGAACACACGAAATTTGGTAACCCAGTTCGCCACAGAGGACTAAGTCTGGGGGCGCTACCAAGCCAAGAATGTTATTAATATTTTCTGGATTTACACACCGATTACAAGGGAGAGAGCTTGTATTTATAGAGAAGTAAATCCTAACCCCAAGGCAACTAGGATGTGTTTCCTAAAATAAATTAAGAAACGTGTTTCCCAAAATAAATTAAGAAACTGTCTCTAACACCTTACAGGTTTGTATGAGGTGGCTGACTCTAAGTTTACACTTAGGGTCCACGATTGATCTATAAAATCTATCTAAAGGTTGTCTTGTATGTGTTCTCGTTTTTAATATAAAAGTCACTCTTTTATGATAAAAAAGGTCAAAGATATATTTTTTGCTGCTGTCATAGCTACAACGGCGGTAAGAAGTGTTATTTTCAATATTTTAAATATTCTGTATTTTATGCTCAGATGTCCAATCGGGTGACTTTTTTAAGCCACATATTTTTTCATGATCTATGGATCAGAGTTAGTATTAGAAATTTATTTATTTATTGAAAGGGTGTTAGAAACTTGTTTATTTTGGGGAAAAAATATGATGCATAAAAGTAAGTTGTAAAACATTAGAAACATGAAAAATATTTTCCCTAACTTAACAAAAAAAAAGATTATTCAACATATACTTTACTGTTTTATAGATCCCAAAAAAATATGTGAGGTTTTAAAAAATCACCCCAATCAAATACCCGAGCGCGAAAAAATACAGGATACACTCTAGCATTGCAAATTTTCATTTTGGAAAAAACGGAAGTGAGTTCTCCAACTTAATAAGAAATCAGAGAAATGTCTATGCTTTCCAATTTTAGAGAATAAACAAGTAAATATGTTTTCCAGGATTTTTTCTCCACTTTTCCTGTTTTTTTGGGAAAATATAAAATATTCCTATTAATAAACGGGCTTTTATTGTTGTGTTGCTATACATTGGCATAGATAAAAGTTGTTTGTACATAGCAAACAACTATGTGGACAAAAACAAGAGTTGTTTGGGTGATCAATTTTTTTCCAAATAGATTTTATAACACAAACACTTGTGTTGTTCACGGTTAACAGGCATTTGTGTGATCAATTTTATCTTTTGGTGTAATTGTTTTTATTGTACATGTGTGAATAAAATATGAATTTTCTTATAAAGTCTTGTCGCTCAAACAATAGTTGTCCGTGGGAGCAAAAATAATGGCACAATTGTCGGTGTGGGCAATTTACATATAGAAAAAATGAAAATTAATAAGTTTGGAAATATAGATAAATTTTATATAAGTAAAATAAAAAAATAGTAATTCAGAGAGAAAAAAGATGTCATTGGAATTTTATTTTTGCTACTTTTTTTGTTCATAAAAAGGATGATAATTCATCCCTGAGTTCCCCCATCACCAGTCAGACAATTATTTAGGAGGATGTAAATTGAATTTTAATCACAAGCTGACAAATAGCGAATGAGACTCTAGTCCAGATATATGCAAAGGTTATATGCATTTTTACATAGTAATCTCTCATCGCATTTGCCGGGATTCGACTCGAGACTTATCTCTTGTGGTACCCTCTATCTAGAGTTGAGCTACGCCCGCCAATTACTTTTTTCTGGTTCCAAAAACAAATGGAGGGAGATTCACTACAAGATGTCATTGGATCACTTTATATTGAGATTCATTTTTCCTAGCTCCCTCACGATGGTTCATATCACTACGAAGTTAGTAAAACTTAGAGTTAATTATCAAAATAGGACTAAAAGTCATTCACTTTGCACAAATAGGACAAAAAAATAACTATGTTTCCATAGGACTAATTATGTGTGTCTTGGACAAATATACCCTTATACCTATTGGAATGTTTTAATTCATAATAAAATAATAAAAAATAATAAAAATTCGTAAAATATACCAAAAAAATAATAAAAATATTTTGAATAATAATAAATTTAAAAAATAATAATAATAATAATAATTTAAAAAAAATCAATTTTTTTTGTCACCGCCGCCTCTGCCACCCCAGCACCACCACCTCTAGTCATTTGGGGAAAAAATGCCAAATTTATTATGAATTCCATATTTTTGACATAATTCAGAATGATTTAAGATGGAAGAAAAAAAATGTTGGCATTGTCAAAGAGAAATATGCCATATTTTTGGCATTTTCCGAAAAAATGGAAGTTTGTAGGAAATATGGCATTTTTTTTAACGGTCGGAGGTGGTGGTGCAGGGAGGCGGTACCACCACCTCCTGTCACCGGGGTAAAAAAATGCCAAAAAAATTATGAATGCCATATTTTTGGCAAAAGTCAAAAGGATTCAAGTTGGCAGAATGAAAATGTTGGCATTCTCATAGAGAAATATGCCATTTTTGTGGAATTTAAAAAAAAAGTGGCATTTTTTACACCGATCGGAGGTGGTGGTTCAGGGAGGTAGTACAGGCGGTGGGAAAGGTATCCATATTTTTTTTAATTTCTTTTATGGAGTTTTACTATTTTTTATTAATTTTCAAAAAAAAAATTAAAAAAAAATTCTTATTTTTTATTTTATAAAAATTTTATTAATTTTTTTTATTATTTTTCTACGAATTATTGAATTTTTTTCGAATTTATTATGAATTAAACATTTAATTATGACTTTTAGCTATCTTTTACTAATATTTAAAGGAGGTGTAAGAATGGAAGGAAGAAATGTGTATGTTTCCAATAGGACCACTATGCCACTATGGTCCTATTTTGGAATAAAAAACATAGCAAGTCCTATTTTGAGTTTTTGCCATAGTTTTAGTCCTATTTGAAGTAATTTCTATAAAACTTACTGAAAATTGTGTTATAACTCGTAAATTATACGGAGTATCATACAACCGACTGTACGGTGAGCACCGTATTGCAGCCGGGTATTTTTGAAATCAAATTTAACTTGCAGGCTTATGGAGACCCTCGGATCCTCGCGTCGCTCACCCCAGGCTTCATCGACCTCTGCTCCTCCCTGCTAGATCCTCCGGCGACCACCTCTCTTCAGCCCAACTTCGCATCCCGTTCAGTCCTCCACGGCTTGACTCATCGTCTTCTCCGGTTCTCCTTAGCCCTTGGGATTCGGTTTTTCCACAGAATGTTCAGTCGCATCCTGTAGCTTTGATTGAATTAGAATTGAGAATCAACTAAGGTGTGTCTGATAGGTGCAAATCTTATTCCTTTTTGCTTTAAAAATAAATGAACATATACATATGAATATTTGAGTACATTAGAATTTTCAAATGTGTTTTTGAATTTTTCGATACTCATTTTATAAATTTTTTATGGAAAACTCACCACATTATACATTTTATAAGTTATGTATGCTCATTTGATACCGGTTTTGTGCTCATTTAAAAATGTTATATGAACGAATATCTCAAAAGTTCGAGAACTTATGTGCCCCTTTTTTTATTATGACACAATTCAGAGCATCGAATTAAAAGTTACGTGTTTGATAAAAAAAATTAATTGATAAGTCTGATAAGCTAAAAATAGGATCACCAAACAAGGTAATATTATATTTAACAATTACACTTATTTTCCCTTTTGGGGCCCGACAAACATTTCTCTACACTTCCATTACTAACCTCTCACGACACTCCATCAAACAGACATAAATTGTAGACTTAAAAATTATCTAAAAATTATCTGCAAGTGTACACACATCTAGGGGTGGGGAAAAATACCGAAATTTCGTTATACCGGACTTACCATATCGAAAAATACCGAATTTACCGAAGTGTTTGGTATACCGACACTTTTGGTACGGTATGATACCGTACCGAATTACTTCGGTATGGTATCTGTATATATTTTGGAAATAAACGGTATACCGTTATACCGTCATACCGTAATTCCAGGCCAATAATTTCTTTAAAATTATAAAAATAACTAGAAACGCAACATTAATTCAAGGATAATGACTTTATATCCATGTTTCTTGAATTATTTATACTTTTTGTTGGAGATCGATGTTATTTCAAATATATTTATGTTGTTTAAATTATTATTTTAGCAGAATGTGTTGTTATCTTCATATATCATGTGTTGAAGTATCTGTACATATTTATAATATTTTTTTTCAAAGTTGAATAGAACACAAATAGGTTATCATTGGTATTTTATACTTAATTTCATTAATAATTTTAGTATATCACTATTAACACTGATTTTCTATATTTCATTTGATATATAATAATTTGATATTAAATCATGATAATTTACCGATACCGTAGCTTACCGTACTGAAATTTTGGTATACCGAAACAAGGTATATCGAAATTTAGGTATGGTAAA
This sequence comes from Cuscuta epithymum, assembly GCA_945859915.1. Classification (NCBI taxonomy): domain Eukaryota; kingdom Viridiplantae; phylum Streptophyta; class Magnoliopsida; order Solanales; family Convolvulaceae; genus Cuscuta; species Cuscuta epithymum. The sequence continues at coordinate 172,139 of CAMAPF010001154.1, forward strand.
GGTATGTATTTTTGTATACCGAAATTTTACGGTATGGTAAAGGTATGAGATAAAATATTCTGTATACGGTATCCAATCACCCCTAAGCACATCTAACATCCATATCCTGAAATGGGATTAAGGTGCTGTTCTGTTCGTCTTATTCTTATTACTTATTACTTATTCTTATTTTATTCAGATCAGATCAGATCAGATCAGATCAGAAAGATTCAGATCAGATCAGATCAGATCAGAAAGATTCAGATCAGATCAGATCAGATCAGAAAAATTCAGATCAGATCAGATCAGAACTTAAAAAATTCAGATCAGAAACATTCAGATAGGCGAAGAGAACAGCTTCTAACTCAAACACCTGAATGCCTGAACTCTCGAGATCGGAGCGGTCGTTTTATAGTTTAGGCGCGAGCCTAACATCTGCTGCACTTCTTCCTTGCGCAAAGCCGGCTTATAGCTTGGACTGATCACTGATAGTCTGCGACTGAGTCGCCTCGTATTCATCCAGATTTTTAACTCAGCCTTTGGCCCGTTTCGTATGAAATGCTAAGCCGGGGATCGAATGCTCGGCTTTCCGGGATTTCGGTCCGATCGCCGATTTCCTCTCTTATGCTTGCCATGTTCTCCACCATGGCTTCTCTGTACGTCGCCGGCCGGTGAGTTACCCGCTTCAACTTTATCAAGCCCCTCTTCTGACTCTTAAATCATTCATAATTCGTGATCTTCATATCGCTCGTTTTAATCGATACCTTTCAGTATTTAATATAATTGAGCTTAATGTTATTTGTTGTCACTTGTCAGTCTCACCCTCATTCAATTTCTTAGTTGTATGAGCAAACAATTATTTTGATAATCCCTTTTTGCTCAACAGTTTATGGATAGATGCCGAAAATCGAGTTTACTTAACAAGAGAACTTGATCGGATAACTGGACAGGTTTCTTTTTTCTTTTTACATATACTTGTATATTCTTTCAGGAAATGTGGATTTTTCGTTACTGATTTGCGGTGGACATGATTGCTCTCTTCTAGGAATAGTTTGTGTTTTGGAATGGTCTATATTTGCTTATTTCTCCTCTTCATATTAGTAAGGGTAACTACTAGATGACATCCATGTATCTCTTTTTATGTGGTAGCATTTATTTGAACAATCTTGGTATGTTAAAGTTAAGATTTGGCATCCTATTTTTGAAGCAGTAGTTGTATAAGCACATTATACATGTTAGCGAATTTGTGATATTACCTGGATAATATAATATAGAGAAAACTGTCAAATAGCTCCTCGAACTTTCATAAAAAGGTCAATTAAGTCCTTCTATAGGAGGTTCTGTCCGGCTGTCGCGATTTGGGGCAGTTCCCGGTGGAATTTTTTGATGAAATTTTTTGAGCATCTTATTCACCAAGTCTAATTTACTTATACCAAATTTCAGCTAAAAATTCAATCGGGAACACATTCAAATTAATTCTTGAAAATAACTGCGCATTTTTGCGTTCTCGAATTAATTTGAATGCGCTCCCGATTAAATTTTTAGCTGAAATTTGGTATGAGTAAAGTAGACTTGATGAATAAGATGCTCAAAAAATTTCATCAAAAAATTCCACCGAGAACCGTCCCAAATCACGACGACCGGACAGAGTCTCTTATAGAAGGACTTAATTGACTTTTTTATGAAAGTTCGAGGACCTATTTGACAGTTTTCCCTATAATATATGAACTATAATACTTACTAGATCTACAGACTGCAGTAACTACCACTATTCTCTTTTGGTATCTGTGCATTCACATATGTGCATATAAACCCATCCTTTATCACTGTATGGCGTGGAAGTTCTTTAAATCTGTTTCTTCATCAATAGGGTCATTCTGCCATCTCTGTTGACGACACTTGGAAGGTCATAGACTGCAGGTAGGCAAAACTTGTTTTAATATTCTTTAGTTAAAATCACTAACACTACGTATATCGAATTCCACAAAGCTCCACTTCATACACAAGAATAGGGTTGTAACTTGTAAATTGTAATAGAATAACATTATAACCTCTATGTATTTCCTTGCATGGGTGATAAGTAGATCCCATTTGAGCCATTATATTTTAGCAATCACCATATATCATTCATACCATATTTGCCCAACACTACATGGATCAAACAGTGGTTCCCATTGAAGAAGGAAAAAAAAGAAACATATTTCTTGGGCCAAAGTAACCATTGATAATCTAGTTTCTTATATTGTACAGAGTATTGTGCATTCCCCCCTTGCATATTTTAATAATTGTATTCTTGTATACCAAATAGAACCTAAGTCAATTTTTATTGGGTTAAATAAGAATATTTTTCCATTAGGGAACAGATGAAGACACTTTCGTCCTTGGAAATGGAGCTATCAGCTGCTAGACAGGAGGGTTTTGTTCCTAAGGAGTTATCAGACGTGAATGGTAATACTAAGAAAAGGCCTTTGGTTGTGATTGGGATTTTTACTAGCTTTGGGCGCAAAAATGATAGAGATTCTATTCGCAAGGCCTGGATGTCCACAGGTAGAGATCCACTTTCTCTTTGGTCTTGATATAGGCTATGAAATCCTTTAGGGTTGCCCATTGAATTTGTCTACACTTCAGATAATTAAGTGTTTCCAGTGCTCCTTTACCTGTTCCCTAGAATTAGAGATTCTAAAATATTTTACAATTATTGTGAGATCCAAATGTCCGTTAGTTGTGCAACTCATAGTGATTTCTTAAAAATGTCTCGATTATCCAAATTTGTTTCATGGGATTCTTTTTTTCCTTACTTCTAAGTTCCAAATTTGATATATATCACATAGTTGTGCTGCTCAGGTGCAGCCTTGAAAAAGATGGAAGATGAGATGGGTGTTATTGCCCGCTTTGTCATTGGCAGAAGGTGCATTTTCATTTTACGTTTAATTCTTAACACACCCTTTATTCTCTTTAAGTCAGTGCATTATTTTGAAATCTAAAGCTATGATGGCACATGTTGATGTACAGTTCAAATGGTGGGGGCAGCTTGGACAGAAGTATTGACAACGAAAACAAAGAAACCAATGACTTTTTCATTCTTGTGAGTCATTTTGCTAACTTGCCTTTCTTGTAACTATTTTGCAACTTTCTTCTTTATTTCCAAATGTTCGTTCCATTTTTCCTCTATGCCGTAGATGGATTTTAGATCTTGAATAATCAGGCATTTCTGAGGGTAGTTGATGAAAACCAATTAAGGTTCATCATCATCAACAGCAAAATCGCTCTAATCCCCAGGCTTAAATATGCTTTTAGTCCTTGCAAATATAACATTAAATTTTTATTGTTTTAATTAATTGTGTAAATTTAATCAGCATAGAGGCAATGATTTAAAGCGTGTGCCCTTCCTGTCGCAACCTTTATAGGAAGGAATAATGTTGGAAATCTTAAAAGTTAAAACTGTCATCATCATAAGTTATTTTCACATACATCGAAAATGTATGAGATGACAGAAAGTATTTCTCTGATTCTTGGGATGAAAGTCTCAGCAGTGGATTGAAATTATATGAATAAAGATGAAAGACCTCTTCCTTCCCTGAAACAAGTGAGAGCCTGTTTATGTATTTTGCACTGCTACATTATATCATTGTCTTCCATGATCTCAAATTCTGTCATGGACAGGAAGACCATGTTGAGGCACCTGAAGAAATCTCAAAGAAGGCAAAAATGTTTTTTGCCCATGCTGCTGATAGGTGGATTGCTGATTTTTATGCCAAAGTAAATGATGATGTTTACGTAAATATTGGTATGGTCACTTATTCTTTGGCATCCCGAATTGTAGTCTAGTCACTGTAAAAGAATTAAACTAGAACAGGAGTCCCCTTTGATAGAAAACTTTTTCTGATTATTAGCCTTATAGGTGTATTTTCTACCAAGAACTAACTAGTTTGATTGTGCTGACCAAATTGGATGAGACAAAAAATTTCATTTCACCCTTAGTTTATTTTTATTATTCTAAAAATATTTATAAAATAATTTACTAGATTATGCATTCATTTCAGCCACAATTTTCTCAATTTCATACTTATGTCACTTCAACAATTTTAACCAAACTCCACCATTACCAACCGGGTTCATTGTTCATGTTGGTATTATATTCTGTATGTGCGCAAGAGCTTCCCAGATACTCCCTCCGCCCCGAAATAATTATCTTTTTTGTTTGAGCACAAGTTTTAAGAAAGTGGTTGAAAAGGTAAAAGTTGTGCTTGAGATTTGAGTAGAAAAAGGGTAATTGATATGAGCCACATATTATCGTCAAAAGAAGAAACAAGACAATTATCTCGGGACATCCCAAAAAGGAAAACAAGACAATTATTTCGGGACAGAGGGAGTATTAATATTCAAAAGAGTGACTTCTGCTCTAAATTTTTTTGTGCAGATGTCTTAGGGAACACACTTGCAACATATGTGAACAAGCCTCACGTATATGTTGGGTGTATGAAGTCTGGTGAAGTCTTTTCTGAGAAGTGAGTTGACAGGGATACTTGCTCAGAAATTAATCTCGAGAACTTTAGTATTTTTGAATGGTTGTTTGACTCCATCTGTTTTGTAATTGGAGTACACTAATGCCTTGCCTTTTCTTGAAATTGGCAGGGGCCATAAATGGTTTGAACCAGATTGGTGGAAATTTGGTGACGGGAAAACGTAAGCAGCAGCTTGACACCTACTGTCTGCCATATTCAGTTTCCACTATATCTTCTTGAATATATTGGTTTTTATATGGAAATCTAAAAATATAGAAATGAAACTAAAAAAGGAAAATAGTCAAATACTTGCATACCCAGTCGTTGAGGCATCTTTATTTACGAAACCACTGTTTTTTGCATTTATATATTCTGATTTTTTTTTTTTGCATTTTTATACTCTGTTTGTCAGTGTGTTCTTTTTTATTTTTAGGGCAAACTAATGGAATGAGTTTCTGACTTTCTGTCAGTGCTGGAGTTCACTCTTGAATGTCCCAACAAATTTGTGCTTGTTTACTGCAAAAGTACACTGAATGGCTTAGTACCCTATATGCAAGTATACAATCTGAACATAGAAAAATTCTTAGGTGAATTATGGCGTTGTTCTCCTTACCTTACTTTTTTGCTTATTACTTATTCTTATCTTAATCAGACTGGACCAAATTAGAAAGATTCAGGCAAGCGTGCACCAGAAATATTCAAATCATACTAGATCACATGTTAGATTTCCGACAAGAAAATTAGACAAGAGCATAACCAATTAGAACAGACCAAACCAGAAACACTCAAACTAGATCAGATCTCAAAACAATCAGATCACTGATCAGACACATTTTTTCCGGTGAAGAGAACTGGTCTTAAGTCTGTGATGTCTATTAATCAATTACTACGATGATATAAGGGGATCCCATCTGCAGCAATATATTAGTGCATGACTGGTTCCTGTTGATTTTGTCTATGGATGATATGGTAGAGTCAACTGACGATTTGCACCCTGAACTTGCACAAGATGTTGGTTTTATAGTCTGAAAATTTGATTTGTCATACTTCGTATATTATTATTATTATTATTATTATTATTATTATTATTATTATTATTATTATTATTATTATTATTATTATTATTATTATTATACAAAGTCCTGAAATGAGTTTAATGTGGTTATTCTTCTCCATTGGCAATTTGTACTCACAGGTATTTCCGTCATGCTTCTGGGGAGATGATTGTTATATCACGAGCATTGGCTAAATACATATCGATAAATAGGTAATGTTCTCTTTTTTCCCACCACCATATTAAGACAAGTATATGCTGACATTTCTAATGTGCAGATTAATTCTTCGCACATATGCACATGATGATGTCACTGTTGGGTCTTGGTTCATTGGTGCTGATGTCAAGCATGTGGATGATAAGAAGTTTTGCTGTTCTTCTTGGTCCGCAGGTCTACTCTCTTTGCTTATCTTCTCTTTACAAACATGCAACCAAACCCCATAGCTGAGCTGCTGAATGTTGTTTGTTCGCAGGGTCCATCTGTTCAGGCGTATAACCTTTCTAACTTGAGGATATTTGAAACTTTATACCTGAAAGAGATTGGGCCAATATTGGGACTTGGAGAATTATTCTCAGACCAGTCTCAGATATGATATTGGGACTTGGAGAATTATACACACAGATGTATAGCCAACCATAGTAGTGTTCATTGAAAGTAGCGAATTGCGAGATGACATACAACGAAACCGTTCCTTATGTTAGTTGTGTAGTTGCTTTAGAACTATGGGATTTGTAAGTGGCAGCTAAGTACATACTTGGTTAATTACCTTGGTCATTCTTGCCAGTTAAAGTGTACGTTCATAACTATCAAATATAATAATTACATAAATATGAGCCTTTTGTATTGGTACTTGAGGTATTATTGCAAGCAAACCTAATGTCACTCATATATTTACACCACTCATGATTTATAATTCGAGGTCTTTGGGGTATAATTTGAATTGTTTATAGGACAAACTTTTTTTAGTAAAAAAGAGACAAATCAGCCCATTTAGGGGTGTTTGGTGACTTTTTTTTATAGCATATTCAGGCTTATCAGTCCATTTATGGTCCTTCAAACGGCCACTAATTTTCCAAAAATTTGGATTTAGTTGTGGTTGTAGAGGTTTTCCAGCTAGTGGTTGAAGGGATTGACATAGTGTGGGATCAGAATTGGAATTGGGGTGGGATCATTTCTTAGAGGCTAAAGGATCAAATAGGCCCTCAAATTAACTTAAAAAGTGCAAATCATCTCTTATATAGGAGGCTCTGTCCAGCCGCCGCCATTTGAGGCGGTTTCCGGTGGAATTTTTTGATACCACCGGTATCATCCATTGTAACTTATGTTCAACTTTTTAAATTAAGCTACTATGACACTATATTGTATTAACTATTACTTATATTTGTGTAAATAAATTTATTATAGTACAACCAACCTTTTTTACGCTTTTGGGCTTTTTGGCTTCGTACCGGACTTCTCCGATCTTGCTTCACATAGGACTTCGCGCAGCTTCTTCGATCTGATTTCGCACCAGGCAGACTGCTCATTGTCGCCGCTCTCTTCCCCTCAAGCACGAACGCCCTCCTTCTGCGCAAGAGACGACAGCTCCTGGGGATCTTCTTTGTTCGGTGCTGCGAGAAAAAGAAGTACGGAGATGACAGGTTGAACGATGATTTAGGAGACTGAGTTCATACTTCTTTGTTGACAAATATCGAATAAGTTTATATTAAACTCAAATGAGTATATGCTTAAAAGGAATGAACATACACAAATGAATATTGATCATATTGGAAATGAGTTTTATGTTAAACTTAAATGAGTATAACGCCCAAAATGAATGAGCATACATAAATGAGCTTTTGAATTTTGTGATACTCATTTTGTAAGTTATGTACGCTCATTTGGTACATCTTTATGTTCATTTTAAAATGCTCCACATTTCATACGTATCATACTATATTAGATTCACATATTGAAATTAATTAGAATTGATTACAGACATAATTTAAGACATTTTGGTAAACGAAAAAATAATAAAAAGAAAGCGATTTATAAGATATGAAACAGAGAACACTTATGCTCATTCTTAGGCTCCTAAGCGTCTGTTTGGATGGAGTGTTTGAAAGTGTTAGTAATGGAAGTGTTAGTAAGTGTTAGTAGAGTCCGGGAGGGAATGAAAGTGTAAGTGATAGACATAATTTTACTTGTTTGGAAGAGTCAAATGAATAAAATGTTAGTAATGTAAGTGTTAATAATTTTGTCTTGAGAAAAAGACAAACCATTAGACATGCGGCAAAATTGCATTAATGCTCATTCAAAACAAGTCTTGTTTTTCACCAAAATTACGGGTGACACCATTATTTGGGTGTGAACTGCAACTTTTCCAACAGTTGAACATCTTTGGGTGTAAATTGCATCTCCCCCCCGGTTACTCCCGAGTCCTGAGCCACATCCTTCTCCACGAAGTCTCTTCCTTCCTCTGCAGTCAAATCGCGTTCAACCTGAGATGGACTACGATTACAGGAACAGGGCAGGAGCTGGTTACGATTCTCAGTTGCCCATGTACGGACGGTCTTCTTCAACCGCTACGCCGCCCTCCCATTCTCATCCGATGTATGCACCGCCGAGCCAATCTCATAATACGCCGGCTTCCTACCCTAGGTTCGCTCAACATCTGGCCAACAATCTTACCGGTCGGAATCCTTCGGCCTCTTTCCATCACCCCTCATCTCTACCTTCGTCCAGTAAGTCAATCTACCTCTCCCATCCCTTACTCATCCCTTTATGTTAGTTGATTATTTGTGTCTGAACCTATCTCTTTACCTGCAGATCATCAGTATTTTGAATTGTCCAGATATGATTGTATTTATCATGCGATTTTTTTCCCTAGCTAGATGTAATTTGATGCATTTTTGCTTCCCGATAATTTGCAGATGGAATTGGCATTAAAGTTGCCATAAAGCCGGAGTACCGGATTACACCTCCGGTATGATCTTTATTAACATGAACTATGAAGCTTGATTGTTTTGCCAATAATGCCACCTTACTTCACTATTACTACTGATAACATATTTCACAGTAACATTTTAATCAATGGGGCTGTTACATATCTGGTATTTACTATATATTTGATATGTAGCTGTTACATTTAAAACGAATTGATGATTTTTCATTCCTTCTTCCTTTCAATTCCCTTATCGGATGTCTGAATAGTTCAAATTTGGCTATATTTTTTAGGTTAATTTAGATGACTACTGGCTATAGTTTACGAGTTCGATGGCATTTAGTTGCAGTTGAAATTAATCTTACGAGTTAGAACTTAGGGATGTGTGTTACCTTCACCCCCGCAAGAACAGTAAGATAGTAATATCATTGACCCTATTCCCTACTAGAGGTAATATTTTTAGTATTGTACGGGCCAATCAGGCTCAAGACACGTGCCTAATCTTGTACATCCTTATAATACCTAATTTGAAATGTATAGAGTACTCCCTCAATAGCCTTGGTACATCAGTTACGGTGTTCATGTGTGACTGAGAGGTCATGGGTTCAAGCCTAGGGAGTGGTTTTTTGACAAGGAATGTTGCCCCTGTAAATCCTTGAGGTGGGACCCTTCCCCCCGGACCCTCTCCTTGAGGGGACGCCAATGTGCAACAAGATGCCCTTTTAAAATCCACCCCCAGTTCCATAATTTCCTTGGAATTTTCTAAAGATACAAATATACAATATCAATTTTCCATCATTTGCAATGGAGCCAAAGACTCACATTTTTTTTGCTTGAGAATATGATGGAATAAAGAAAAATGACTCACTAAACTTTCTGCGCTTCTTTGTTATGAAGCAGCAGTCAGTTCATAAGATTTTGGACACGACTTTCACTATGAGTCATCCGGAATCAGTCTCTCTTTGCTTTAGTACAATGGGTAAGACTGCGTGCATTCGACCCCCCTTACCCCACTGTAGGTGGAAGCCTTTGCGGCACTGGGACAATTGAAAGGAAACAAGGAGTTTGTTTTGGGACAACCCTTAAGAAATGTGGGATTTCTATTTTGGAGGGAGTATCATTTTAAATTATGTCTGGTATTTGTATAAATATACAAAAATGTGGCGTCTTTACTCTTTACCAATAAACAGCTAGCTAAATGCGTCAGGTAGCGCCTGTCGCCTCTATGCTTTGCCTCTATGCTTAGCAAGCCGGATCCTAGGCTGTCTACTGCGTGTCTAGGGTGCCTTGTTGTCCCAATTTTAGTGCCAAGTTACTTACTATATATGTTATTTGACCTGTGCTTTCCTAATTTAGAGATTAGTTGTATTATTTCTACTTGTTAGTCCCATTCTGTTGTCGATGTGTCAATCCTTTGTCTGGTTATATGTAGCCACAATTGTCCTCACAAATCAGAGATATTCCTCGTAGTTCTTTCCAATTTGATTTTGATTTCGAGAAGAAGATTTTGGCAGAAGCAGAGAAGGATACCCAAAATTGGAGTGGGCTTGTTGGTCCAGAAAGTGTTCTGACACAAATGCCTGAGCAGACTTCTCAGGTGAGTTCTTATCTTTTGCTTATGATTGTTCCTTTTGGGTTTGAAAGCTGCCTAAGCACATCTATGTTCGTTTCAATGTGATGTGTGTTTTCTCGCACTTAAAATAGGTGTAGTAGTAAAGCACTGAAGTACGAATATTGTCCCCACAGGAACATAAAATGGAATTAACTCAATTAAGTGCTAATTTATTTTCAGTGATTTTGAAAACAAGAAATTAAAGAAAATGATTGTGTGAGTTTTGATCTAGTTAACGAGCAGTGAAAATTGAATTAAATTAACGATTAACTGAAAGAAGAGAGCAGAGATTGATTCTGGTGCGTAAAGATCTAGGTGAAAAGATTGGGGTTGATTACTAGATATTCATATGATTGAGCAACGCTATCAATATTAGATCCTTACTGCTTTCACAGTGTAGAGTACAATGGTTTCGTGAACAAGTAGTAGCCGTCAAGATGGGCCATAACCCGCGGGCTGGTCCGTTTCAACCCATTTATGGATGGGTTAGGGTTATCATTTTTTGAACCGATTAATTCAGGGGTTTCGCAGATCAACCCAAGCGGGTTGCAGGTTAAGCGGGTTAGCCCACTCAGGTTTTGTGACCAAATAAATATGAAGATCCCATGATTTAATGTTTTTTTAACTGTTCACTGCGTCACAAATGGGTATGCTAGATTTCGTTAGACCGACAGATAAATTAAAAAATACTGCTATAATTGTTTATTTACAATAGTTATACACTTATACCTTACTAAAATTATAAAGTTATATGTTGGTGAAACAGTACAAGACTCCTTTTTTTTGGTATGGGGATAGTAGTAACTAGTAAGTAAATAGAACAAATTTTTAGGTGTAGTTCTAAAGCATCCTGTTACTTATGTGTGCCTGTGATTTTTCTTGATTCATTCTTGGTCTATAAATTTGAAGCTTCTCGCTTAAGGTTTGTTAATAGTGCATGAATCGTTATTATCAAAGAATGTACCAATGTGTTGTGACAATTGGTTTTAGTTTACTGCTGAATCAATAATGTCCAACTTTGAGTAAAATTACCATCATATACTTGAATCCACTCCTGATGAATTTGTCTGGATGTTTGACATTACAAATTTGTGTTTGAGTGTGTAGCCATTTAATCCTTATCCATCTGTTAAACAACAAAGCATGATGGTATAAATCCTCTGTATGTCTTGACAAATACAGTCACGGACTCACGATATCATTTAATGGCTGGCTTGTGTATGACATGTTTCTCCTGTTAAATGTGGGTTCTTTCATTGCTTTCTCTAACATTTCAGATTTAAAGTGAAATTTGTTCCTTACATAAATGTAGGGTTCTTCTGGAGATGCTATTGCAAACAAATACATTGTTTCAGGTCTGAACAGAGATGTTGTCCCTCTCGCCATTGCAAACTTTGGGGACAATCCAACCAAGGTACGTCTCTTGTGTGCGTTTACATACTAAATGGTTTCATATTAACTATTCCATATCATTGTAGGAGGGACTCGCTTTTAACATTTTGAGTGTTGAAGCCATTATGAGGGCATGTCATTAACATTTTTCCTCCAACAGTATAATTCACAAATTAACTTTTATACTGTTATTTATTTTGATGAACCAATGTCAAATGTGTTGCAGTTAGCTAATGAGGGATGTGAGGCATCTTTTTGTCTAACCTTTTAGGGCTCACTTCTTACTATGGAGATCAATTAATAACCATGTTTTGTAACTTGCCGTTATGAAGCGATCCATTCTCAAATTTTTTAAGCTTGGCATATTTGCAATTTGTTTTTAGGCACACACATCCACTGCATTGAAGAGTTCTATATATATTGAGTCATAAGGAACAATTTTACATTTCTTACCATGTATTCTGTGTCCAAATTACATTTTTTCCAAGTGGTATGTTGCACATGTGAAAATACAGATGAGTGTAGATGGCCTATTTGAGAATAAAAGATGGTACCCAGTTTCCCAAACTAGGGGACAAGGGGGTGATTAATTTGAAGAAACTTGATGTGGTTTCTGAGTCCTGTTAGTGCTCAGGTTTCCGGAAATGCATCTTTTGTCTTGGGGTTTGCTAGTTATGAACATATTTAAACCATTTTGTTTTGGCATTTCAGAATTTTTGTACTAGACTAGAAAACATTCAAAATTTCAGATTTCTCCCAAATTGATAATCCTTGCTCAAATAACCGTTTTCAGGTCCGCGAATTTGAGGATCATTACAATCGCCTGAGAGATATGGGGTTCTCATCAAACTCTGTTGGAGAAGCCCTACTCATGTTTGACAATGACACAGAGAAGGCTTTGGCCTACCTCCTTAACAGTACATCTTGAATTGTATTACTTGGTTATGCTTATTTATGTAAATGAAATTGGTTTGTACAATCAGATACCTTTTAAAGACAAGTCTTCTCCCTTCGTACAAAGTTACAAGGAACAATGGTTGCTCAATGAGTGAAAAATCCCAAGAGTTTGTAAGTGAAAAATGTGAACTAATTATAAGTTCCTAACCAAAGACTTCAAAATTAAATAAATTGATCCATTTTTAAGTTCAAAATGTAGTGACTTTATTGTACGTAGTAACTATGAAGAACTTTGAATAGAACTATGCTGATAAAAGTGTATCATTTTATAAATGAGATACATATCAACATATGTATATTATAAAAGTGCTTCGATATATATTACGTGTGAAATAATATGTGAATAACTTTAAAAGTGTTAAAAGAATTATAAACATCAAAGGATACACTTTTTATGTATATACATGAAAATAGTACAAAAAGTTGCACATTAAAATTTCAATAACTATCAATAGAGTACTTGAAAGATTAAATATGTTGATATATGGTCTCAAACTCTCAATGATTGAAAATATCAATCAAAGACCTAAACAGTTATGAACTTTATTATTTTTTTTTTAATTTTTTGAAATATTATTAAACTACGGAGTATTAAACTTTTGTGAAGAAAAATTCATCAAAAATTAACAACGCAATTAATACAAAATTAAATAAATAAAAATCATTATATTTTAGGTCTTTGACTGATAGTTTTTTTTCATTCGGGTCTATGTTAATACATTTCATCTTTCAGCGTGATTGATAAGTTCATCTATCTATCTATTGGAAAAATTCATTTTTAATAAGAATATGATCTTATCCATCTATCACTATGCAATAAAACATCTGACCCATATTTTATTTTACATAGAAATAAAGTTCCTACATACATGATACATGAGAGAGTTATAATAAGAGAGTCTAAGAGCTCATCTTACAATGAGAATGTTTTGTTTTCATTTTACGTTTTATTCAACCATCAGTTTGCACACACATAATGCGTTCATGCAATTATTCAAAATTTAGATGTGATTATTTATGTAATTACTGTAAAAATTACAAAAAATTCACATTGTTAACACTATCTATGAATTATAAGTACTTCTATAAAAGGTAGTGATTAAAAATTCTCATTCATAAACGTGTTTTCATTTTAAAATGAGTTTTCATTAAAACCTTTCTATATATTTATTTGTACTATGTATGTAGTAAGATCCCACTAAAACCGATTGGGTGAGTTTATCTGGACTGCTTGCTTTGAGCACCAGGCTTCGTCGAGTGAAGAGGCGGAGATGCTGGCCTTAGTCAGGGCTTGTGAAATGGTGATAGGTTTGGGATTTAGAGGATTTTAGGTGGAAGTTGATGCAGTGAGCTCCCTTACCCTTTGTTCAGACGACAACGAGAAGAAGATAGGCGGTTTTCAGACATTCATAAGGAAAGCTAAAGATAATGGGCTGGTTTTCGGACATACATTGAGAGGGATTCTATTCACAGCCACACTTTTGCTAAATACAATCACTTATTTTTCATTCTTCCAATTATGCCTTTTTTATAGTTGTCAACCGGTGGCCCTTAGATGAGCGGATGATCAGTCGATTACCGATTCTCAACTTGGTGCCCTTAACTTCATTCCAGCTGCACGCAGGCTTCATCACCCCCTCTCGGAGCCATCGATTCTTTCACTTCCACCTGCTCCCTTCATCTTCGCATTGATGCATAGGGCTTGTTCATCTTTCTCTTGCTCAAGATTTTCTTGGCAGACTTTTTTTTAATTGAAAGATAATAATACTTCATAAAACCAAATTAGTAATTAAACTTAGTTATTAATAACCTAGCAAGACTTTTTGTAGTGGCGTGGAGTAATTTGCAGTGGCGGTGAATCTCTCCCTCAGCACACCGTCTTGTAGTTATTGTCACCAATACATGCGCCCTTAGAGTTGGTGCTTCCGGTCTCACACATCCTGCCTTCGGCCACAAATTTTCACCTGCTTCTCATCTCGGCGGCCATGAGCACATCGCAAAGAAGAAGATAGCTGCGAGGGAACGAAGAAAAGAAGCCATTTTTGTGGTTGAGAAGATAGGATGCTAATTTATGAAGCTTCCTTGGCAGAGTATATTTCGGTGGTCAGGGAAAACATACGAAGTGTATATATTCATTGGCAAAATCAACTCATTACAACTAGAATTTAGCTTGAGAATTTCATCCAGTGAGAAGGGTTAAGGGCGAGAACGGTTAAGAAGCTGCGGCAGTGCTAGCATTAAGTTGCATATTAGTAAGGACATAACAGGAAGACTTGAAAATATGTGGCTGTATTTAGTAAAATGGTGAGTGTGAATAGAATTACCCAAGGAAATTTTGTGGCTCATTATTTAGCTGGATCAGGTATCTCGGAGGCCCAGTTCAGAGAAGTGGATCAGCTTCCTATTCGGGTCAAGCAAAGTTACTATGTGGATCTTTTTGGTTGGCCTTATTTTAGATTTTAGCATTGTATTTTTCTCTCGAAGTGGTTTTGGTCTAGTCCCCCACTTTTTATTTCATATTTTATTTTAATAAAAATCTGGCATTTGTCCCTAGGGATGTCAAAAAAACCCGACCCGCAATGACCAGCCCTGGCCCGAGACATTTGGGGCGGGTCCGCCCCGCCCCGTCTTGCAAATGGGGCGGGTCCGCCCCGCCTATACAATGGGACGGGTCCAGGTATTAGAATTGACCCGTGCCACCCCGACCCGCCCCGACTCGACCCGCTCAATATATAAATATGCATACTTTTTCTTAACTTATACTAAAAATATATTTCAACATACATATGTGTGTATACAATAAATCATAAATTTTTTGATCTTATAATATATGAATATATATTAGAATGAGATGCACGACGGATTATCAATGTCTTCTTTATATATATATATATATATAGAATTTTAATACATTTATTCAATTATTAATATAACTAATTAGATTAACTATTCAAGTTTGAGTAATTTTTTCTTAATTTTTGAAATTTTTAGCGTATCATGAATTTGATTTAATATATTGAGTTTTAATTATTATTTAGAGATAAACATTATGTAGATTCAATTGGTAACAACTTCCTACAAATAAAAATAAAAACTAGCTAATTAGGTTGCGGCGGGGCGGACCCGCCCCGCCCCTCCCCGCATGGGGCGGGTCATGGGTCAACAAGTTTGGACCCGTGCAGGTCACGGGGCGGGGTGGACCCGCCCCGCCAAGTCACGGGGCGGGTCCGGGTCTTGTAATACCCGTCCCGCCCCGACCCATTGCCATGCCGAATTGTCCCTCGACATTTGCCCCACTGATTTTGGTGGTTTGCCTTCCGGGGTAAAAAAAAAGTAAGATCCACTCAAAAACCTTCCTACATGGAGAATAAAAAGAGAAATTAAGCGCAAAGCATTAGCCTCGGAAGAGACAAAGTGCAGCGCGTGGTATGGGAACAAATTTTATTCCCTCTATCTCATAAAATTTAACCAATTTAACTTTTCTTGGTCAAATATTATAAACCGTAGACAATGATTGTAGTAAGAGTTAATCATAATTCTAGGGAAAAAATAATTAAAATACCCCGAACTTTGAAGGGGTGTGAGTTAAACACCCCAAACTTACAAATGTAATTTAAATATCCCAAACTTTAGGAAGCGTATATAGTACAGACGTCTGTACGGTGAGAACCATACAGCCGGTGGCATTTTTGTAAATTACATGAAATCCGCGTCTTGTACTAAATGAGCATTAAAACACGTCTAGTGAGCATGCGACATATTTTGTTGAGCAGTAGAAGCATAACAATGAGCATCGTGATCTCTAATTTACTTTCTTTTCCTTATTTGTTTCTTTATTAAAACTTATTAAATTATATATATATAATCAACTCTTATGAACTTCAGTATGCGAATTTAATGCAATATGATACTTTTGAAATATGCATTGTTATGCCATTTTACAAATGAGCATAACATGAATGCCCGTTGAGCATACATAACTTATAAAATGAGAATTGATATGAAAATCATATGTACTTTTAATTGAACATCAAGACATTTTTATTGAGCATCAACTTAAAATTATAAGTACCAATGATTTTCATTATGCGATTGTGATGAGCATTGAGTCTGTTCTTTTTAAATGAGCATAAAATAACACCAAATGAGAGCATATGTAACTTACAAAATGAGTATCAAAAAATTTAAAAACTCATTTGTGTATGGTCATTCATTTTGGCCTTATACTCATTTGAGTTTAACAATAGTATGATACGTTTGAAATGAGCATAAAGAGCTACCAAATGAGCATACATAACTCACAAAATAAGTATAAAAAATTCAAAAGATCATTTGTGTATGCTCATTCATTTTCGGTTTTATACTCATTTGAGTTTGTTTAACATAAAACTCATTTTTAATATGCTCGATATTCATTTGTGTGTGTTCATTCTTGTTAAGCTTATACTCATTTGAGTTTAATATAAACTCATTCCAAATTCGTCATCAAGAAATATGAACTCAAATCTCCTAAATCATCTTCCAATATGTCTTCCCTGCATACTTCTTTCCGACCAACAAATAAATCGCCTAGAGCCGCCGTCTCTTGCGCAACTTTGCAAGAGGAGAAGAGAGTGGCGAGAAGAGAGCTTGAGGAGAAGAGAGCTGCCAGAGGAGTGGTCTGCTTGGTGCGTGAAGTCCTTTGCAAGCAGCGCAGAAGCAGGGGCGAAGATCGGAGAGCAACGCAGAATCAAGGACGAAGATCGGAGAAGCCGGGCGAGAAGCGCAGAAGCCCTAAAAAGGCCGGCTGTACCGTGCACACGATACAGCCGGCTGCACAGTGTGTTTTACCCCAAACTTTATATAAAAAGTTATTTTAGCATCATGCTCATGTATTATTTGTTTAAAAAATGTTAATATTTGTTTCAAAAATGTTAATTTTTTGTGTTAATTTCATAATTTAAAATATTTGAGCATTCATTAAAATACAATTAACATTCTAAACTTTCATTTTTAAATAAATAATACTACCTCCACTCTTATAATTGCAAAAATTAATTTACTATTTTAAATTATGCAATTAACACCATAAATTTACATTTTTGAAAGAAATAATTTATGATCACAGTGCTAAAATAACTTTTTATATAAAGTTTGGGGTATTTAAATTACATATGAAAGTTTGGGGTGCTTATCTCACACTCCTTTAAACTATGTCCGCTTTTTAATTTTAGTATAATATTTGCCAATTCGCTTACAATAATATTAGGTATAGAATCAAAGATAACATCACAATCAGTCATGGGAGAATGTCCATGAATGCATCTCCTCGAGAATTACTCCCGCTTGAGAATGCATCTGCTCGATTACCACATTTCCCCACCCTTTCTCCTTTGCCCAAAGAATACCTTCCCTAACCCCTAGCACTTATGCTACTAGCCCCGACCACACGGCGGCATTTGCATTCCAGCACCGTGCTTGGATAAATTGCCCATTTTCCGGAGTTCTTGATCTTCTCTCCAAACAACTCCGTTCCTAAGTTTCTAGATGCTCCAAAGTAGGCAACTACAAAACGCGTTATGGAATCCGGGGTAGTAAATCGTGATTACAGATGAGCTTCTCTTCTCTTCTCTTCTCTTGCTTAGAAGGTATTAGATATCTAGAGTTAATCGATCAATTACAGATGAGTTTGGCATTTCATTCCAAACTAAGCAAGAAAAATTTCATAAGTAAATCTCAAAAATGGTAGAGATAGGAAAAACGTACTCAAGTATGCCCAAGATGTATCAAAAGAAAGTCTACTTTATTTCTAAAATAACACCCACCCAAGTACCCCATCCCATCCCCCAAAAAAATCACTCCACTGCTTCTACCACCATACGTAGTTAACAACTTTTCCTTGCTTCACACCACAGCAGCAGGTTTTAAAAAATCAGAATACATATACAGATCAAGCTGCAGCAGACATTTTTATGCTTATCAGGTTTATGTGAATATGTTCGGACTGCCTACACCAAATAAATTGTACCCCTTTTTCAGCAATCAAACTAATTTATTTTGAGATTCATCTTAAGATCCACCAATGAATTCAATCAATTCATGAGGGAAAAATCCAGCTTCACAAATAGGGGTACAAGTGGGTATCACATACGAGTAATAATTAAGTGTCTCTCAACCATCACCGGCCTGACAACTGGTAATACTTACGAAGCATGTGACACTTTAAAACTCTGTTTGAAAATGCTTCTGCTTTTTAAAAGTGGCTTTTTTGAATAGATGGTAGTAAAAGTAATTGGTAGTAAAAATAGGTAGTGTTTGGAAGTAGAAGTGATTTTGATTAAAATGTAAAAGTTGGAGTCTTTGATAAAAAAGTGATTTTTGATGTAGTTTTTGTGTAAAGTACATAACTACCCTCCTCTCTAATAAAAAACTTAAATGTCGAGTCCCGTTTTTCATCATTCACGCATAGCGGCCATTTCTCATCTTCCACGCACACACCTTCTCAAATGTCGAGTCCAGGAGCTAGGGAGCTAGGGTTGACGCAACCAAGGGCGGCGAAATCACGGACGATAAGGAGTTATGTGCGGAAGACCTTACCTGGAAGGGTTGATAGTCGTATCGGCGGTTCTGAGCTCCCAGAGATGGCACTTCCCGCTCTGCTTAGGTCTGAGAGAGATGCGAAGGGAACGGAGAAATGTGGGGCTGAAGTACGCCAGATATTTTAGCTGATAGAGGGGTAGATATGGAATAAGGATAATAAATTAAATTAACATTATCCTCAAAGTTGTTGTTATTTACAAAAAAATCTGGCAGCTTTTACAAGCTAGCTTTGAACTTCTAGCTATGAAGTGCTTTTAATTAATCTGGAAGTTGGATTTGCAAACACAAATTTAGGCTTTTTTCTTTAAAAAAAAGTTAAAAGAACTTTTTTTAATGGATTGCAAACAAACCCTAAGTGTGGGGACTAATAGAGTATTACGGAGTATATATTTAAAAAAAAATCAAGAACCGGTACCGTCCCGCATATATATAGAACTTGTCCCGTTCCGTACCAATTTTCAGTGCGGTTCGGTACGGTTCTCCGGTGTTATTTGATTCCTAAATAATTAACCCCCATGAAATATAATTAACCCTATTTACGTAGCATTATTTATATCATTTAGTATTGTTTTTGTTTTAAATCTAACTTTTAGTGCTGTCAAATCTTAATAATTGGATTACGCCCAAAGAATATGCAAGATTGCATATTTGTAATAGATGGACATACAGTCACTAACATTTATACTCGGTAATATATTATATACCGATAGTATAAAATATTACATAGTATTATATTATAACACTAGTTTTCGGGACAAATGGTCACTAACATTTATACTCGGTAATATATTATATATAATATATTATTATATTATAACACTAGTTTCGGGACAATTCGGGACGGTACAAGACGGTTCGGTTCAATATGGTTTCGGGACGGTTCCGGGACGGTTCTCACTAAGAACCGGTACCGTACCATATTATTAAAAAAGTTTGGTACGGTACGATATTACATTTTTCCGGTTCTGGAACGGTACAGGACGGTTCTTCGGTACGGAACGGGAATTCCCAGATCCACGCTCAGCCCTAGTTTTGACGGCCTATATAGGCATAGAGTTCTTGACATATACAACCATCTTCACATTCCAAAGGATCCAATTTGTTTTTGCCCATATCCAAACACATGTTCCGCACAAATGCAACATTTCCCATACATGTGTTGGTGACAGCTGACAAAAGGCTAGCCATCATCCGGTTTCAGACAGAAGAAGTTCATTTGCTTGCAAACAGTGGCGGAGCCAGGATCTAGGGTTAGTGGTGTCAATTGAGAAAATAATTTTTATATTAAAATATGTAAATATTATAAAGCAAAATAACAAAATTGGCATTCATAAATTAAAATTTAAATGCTAATTTAAAATTATGCATAATGTCGCATTTTCATATTTTAAAAACGTTATACATTTTTTTCTATCAAGTGTTGATCAATTGATTCAAACTTTAAAGAAAGAAGACTATAACACGTTGTTTAATATAGTAATATTCCTAATAAAGTATTGTCTGTCTCATTTCACATGTCTTAACTTTTTTGGATTATCCTAAAATATGTGTCATGTTTCTTTTTTTTTAAAAAAAACTATGTGGTCTACAACATTTCACTTTATTATACTCAAACTTGATTAACATTATTAGTTTTTCAATCACTTTATTAGAATTGTGTTAAACCAAAACAAGACACATAAATTGGGATGAAGGCAGTAGTAAATTAGTAATAAGTAAAACTGTACACTTTTCATTATTTTTAAGTTAGTGTTCCAACTTTTAAAATATATACACTGACCTTCGATCTATTTTTTAAATGGTTGTGTCAATTTTTAATTTTTGAAAGATTATATATTTATACTCCGTATATAGTTTTTTTAGAAAATTGTCTAAATAAGACTAAAACATAGATAAAATTTATAAATAGGAATATCATTGTTTTATTCCCAAATTAAAATAGGAATCATTCGCTCCTATTTTGGAAGTTTTAATCATGTTATTCTTTTGAGTTTTGATAGAACTAAATAAGCCCTATTTGGAGAATAAATCATAATAATTCCTATTTGTTTTACTTTGTGTATGTTTTGGTCTTATATTGAACAATTTCTTTTTAGTGGTGTCAATTTTAATATTTTGAAAAATTATATATACCTATATATAAAGAAAAAACAAGTTGAGTGGTGTCAATTGACACCACAACCCATAATGTGGCTCCGCCACTGCTTGCAAACCTCTAATCTATGAAGCACCGATACGGGTACGTGGAAACGCGGAAACGAGTACGGGAATACAACAAAATAAAAAAAAAAGTAGGATACGGATACGGGACCATATTTATAAATATTAATGGTTATGAAGGTGTATTTATAAATATTAAAAGTTACAGGGGTGTATTTATAAATATTAAAAATACAATTTTTTTTTGAAAAAAATACATATATTTTCCTCTGACGTCTACTCATTCATGGCATTGAAGCATTTTACATTTTCAAGATACTTAGAAATAAGTTCATATTTTATCTCATATACCCTAGTGCACCTCGAAATATAATCATATCAATAAGTCATTAATTTAAAATGAGATAAGTCAAACAACTACAATTTTGAAATTAAAAGTGCAAATACTCAAATTTCTAGAAAAATGAAGATAGAAAACAATATTTTAAAAGTTCTAATACATATTGTCGTTGGAGCTATTAATTTCCAGGGATAATTAAAATTAGGGATAGGACGATGAGTGAATTAGGAATATGCCTATTAGTTGTGTTCCACATAAAAGCAAGAGAAAATTATCTTTAGTTTTTCATTTTTTAAGAATTCTATTACGGAGTATATAAATTTTGAGTGTTTTTTTAAAAAGTTTTTTTTGGAACATTTTTTAAAAAAAAGGTTGATACAGGTATCCGTCAGGATACGAGTATCCGAAATTTTAAAATAATTACCAAAAGAATTGGAAACTTTTAAAAATTGCAGATACAACCCGGGAACGTACGGTACGGGTATCCTAAGGTATCGGATACGGGAACGTTTCCGATATGCCGATACGATACCCTAGGGAAGTATCCGTGCTTCATAGCCTCTAATGCATCATCAAAGCTTCCATTTTGAGCATATCCCACAACCATTGAGTTCCAAGAAACAACATCCCTTGGAGGCATTTCATCAAGAACTCGCCTATTCTCAGCCAAAAACCCACACTTCCCATACATGGTCACCAAACAGTTCCCTGTATATAAATTTGAATCAAGGCCATTCTTTACAATTGGGCCGTGAAGTTACACCCTAACAACACATTCTCAGAGACTGAACACGCTATGAGAATGCACAGAATGGTACAACAATCAGGCCAAATACTATCCCCAGACAGGCTTTTTGGAAAGCAAAATAGCATCTTGATGAAACCGGTTGTTGACGCTGTTGGAAAATGTGTTAGTAAATTGCATTAAACGGTCATTTTGGGGCAATTTTTGAGTGGTGTCCACTTCCGATTTGGGTCGGGTCAAAGTGGTTCCGGATTGTCCTTGCTTAGGGCTACAATTCGATATATGGTACGCTCAAAACGGATAACGGGTGAATGAGAAATTGATTCTTGAAGTTCACTCGTTGGAATGGACAAAACTAGGAAAATGATGAGTTTCTAGTGTGGTTTTCCCACAGCGGAAAACCCAAGGGAATTTGAACCCTTTATAAAGGGAAACCCCCCTTAAGGAGTTAAGATTCCTTAGGGTAAAGGCTCTCTCCACGCGCGCAGGGGGGGTGCGAATCAAACCCAAAACCGGAGAACAAAAGCCCGACTTGTGTGCGCGGGCGACCTGCGGACACGAATGTCGTCCGAAAAATCTATCTTCTAAAGATAAACGTTAATTTTTGTTCCTCCAGTTAGTTCCTATTTTTTGCTCCAGGTTGGAGTGGAGGCTACTGCTCCGTGCGAGCAGTTGGCTCCGCAGCAGGCCGCTGCTCCATGCATGTTGAAAGTCCACAGCTGGCGGCTGCTAGGACGTTACAACGCCATAAATGCCCAACGTACCTTTGCAATAAATGGACGGTTTTTGGACGAGAATCAATGCCAACGTGCTGGACATTGATTACCAACGTTCATGTCCATTAAACCTCCATTAACACACAACAAATCTTCCCTATAAGTAGCTGGCAGGTGATTTGCAACAAACACAAGTTAATACACACTTCCTTCACGTATTTGTGAGCTAACAAAAACACCTCTAGCATTCCAGAAAATTTCCTTTGTGTTCAACCTTTGTTCACGTTTGTTGGAACTTTAGTTTGAGTGCTAAACTATTGTTCGAAGTCATCGTATCCTGGGAAACGATCATTGCAACGCTCCTAGCACCCCGGGAGGCAACGAATACGTTTTAAGAAAATCGTGCGTAGCACGAGCTTTGACTTATTCTGCTTCATCTCATTTCTTGTTTTTCTTTAAGTCATTTTATTTAATTAATTTTTATTAATTAATTTTCTTTGTCTTTCGAAACACACCCAAGAGACGCAGCTTCTGCGGTATTAGTATGGCCACAAGATGCAGTTGCTGGCATTAATTTGGATGGACATGTTTGGGCATAGAGTTGGGGCAAAGATGATCCTGGAACAAATTTGGCCTAGTGTCTTGATATATGGGATTTCGTCTAAGATTAGACTGTAAAGATCTTCAGAGTGTGGGCGTTTGGTTGGAGGGTAGGAAGTCAAGTTCGTGTCATTCGATTCGATGTTGTAAAAACAGAGGGAAGGGGAAGTGAGGAGACGAGGGATAAGTGTGGATCAGAGATCACTGCAGGGAAAGAGATCAGTCTAGACTCCGAAAAATGCGATGATTAAGGGACGTCCAGGGATATGCCGTATGCAGACTTAATAGAGGAAGGCAGAAGAGGGGTGATGAGAACGGGAGGGGGGCGCAGCCGTTGAAGAAGGGCGCCCGTACAAGGGCGGCGACTGAGAATATACATTTCCCGGCAATTTATACCGTGCAACCGGCGCACCATGAGGATGGTGCGCCCGGTTGCAAAACGACGCATGGCTTCATTCAAAACGACTTCATTCAAAACGATGCAGAGCTTCATTCCATTATTTTTTTTCTTTTATTGTTAAAAAGTATAATAACTTTTTGATTTGATATCCGATTTTTATAAATTTATATCAAAATTTTTTATTTTTCATGATCTATCAAATGAGACCAATATTGCTTATGTAATTTTAACAAATTATGGAACTATTATATAAATGATTATTTGATTATAAGGAAAACCGAACTAAATTTAATACAAAAAATATAATTGTGTAAATCACAATTTATCTTAAAATTGTGTATATAAAAAATCATTGAGTTACATGTGAGTTACATATTTTTATACATAAGTTACATATTTCTACAGACGAGTTACATATATATACACACGAGTTGCATTTGACCTACCTGAACGCGAGTTACATATATTTACACATAAAGTTACATATTCTTACACGTAAAGTTACATATTTATACACGTGAGTTACATATTTATACACACGAGTTACATTTGACCTGTCTGAACGCGAGTTACATATTTTTTTACGTAAAGTTACATATTTTTTACACGTAGAGTTACATATTTATACACACGAGTTACATTTGGCCTGACTGAACGTGAGTTACATATTTTAACACGTAAAGTTACATATTTTTACACGAAAATGTTAATATGTTAAAATTACATAGGCAATATTGGTCTCATTTGAAAGATCATGAAAAATAAAAAATTTTGATATAAATTTTATAAAAATCGGATCAAAAATAAAAAAAATTATTAACAATTTTAAGAAAAGGAGAAATAAAAAATAACTCACCATGCACGGGTTCCACGTTATAAGAACTGACATTTCCCACACGGTAAACATATACCCGGTCAGTACCTATTATATTGCGGCTCCCAATACGTTTGTTGGTGCATTCAATGGATGAATGTACATAAAATAACTGTGCTTGTTTAACATGGTAGAATACGGGAATAAATTTTCTATAGAAATACGATTATATATTTCTTAAAGAATCTATATTCCCGTATTTTACCATGTTGCACGTTCACTATGTTTACTTACAACAACTTTTTGAGCCTGTTTGGTAGCGGCCGATTCTGTTGAAATTTATGAAGTTCTGACTGCATTGGCTGATTATTTAAGAAAAAAATATTTTTAAGATATATTTTATGAATAAAATAAAGAAAAAATTATATGTAAAAATAGCTAAAATGGCCATCTACAGTAACTTCAACCAATACAGGCACAAAAGCAACTCCAACCTTACTTTTTCTGCTTATTACACAATTCAGCGCGCGAAAGCAAAAATTACGTGTTTGGTGAAAAAGTTGGCAGTTATGCCTGATAAGCCGAAAAACAGTGGTGCCAAACGGCCTCTTTATCATTTTGAATTCTTGAATCAATAATACCTTGAATTTTTTATATTACAACCTTTTTTACTCAAATTCTAATTTAGTGAATGAATGATATTTGACTTTATTTAAATATAACAATTAGTTCCTCAAGTATTGTTGTACGTAGGCTCGCTTCATCTATCCAATTTCTAGATGTCACTTTCTAGATGTTCAACCTTTTATAATTTCTTTAAATGGAAAACAGCACTTTCAGCATCTCAAATAGTACTGATAGAGTATATTTACATTATTGGGCCCGGTCCGCTCGGTCCCAATAATGTACTGATAGAGTATATGAACTCGAACCTCTCGGTCCCACGAATATTGGGTCCGGACAACGGTCTACGTACTCTCAGTAGACATCATTTACATTATTGTACATTCTATTTATTCACATGTATCCATTAGAATAGATTAAACACCATTTATTAGTGATTTATTGGCCTTTTACTGTAATTGGGTCTGTCAGGCCCAAGCCTGTGGGCCTGGGGGGCCAGCCCATTTTTCTCCTATGAATATTCCCTTTTGGGACCCATGTAAAGAGTTCACAATTCATTATATAGATCCACTTCTCTCTCTAGCTCTTCCTTCTCTCTACGACTATAGTCTATTGATATGCACTAATTTTTAGTGCATAAGTGTATGTTTTTGTATTTGTTTGCAATGTTTATTTACCGTTATTGTGGAAGTTTGTAGTCGTTTGTTTGACTTTGATTGTAATTGTATCTTTAACATTTATTTGTATGTTGTAGGAAGTAGTTAGTTGGGCATGAGATTAGGAGAAGTTTGAAAACAAAAAGGATGAAGAAACATGAGTTTAGTGCAAAACCCAGCCGGGTATGGCCTTTACCGGTCGGGTATGAAGTGAAAAACGAAACTGCTGGGTAATTACACTGATATCCGGTCGGGTATCTCCTATACCCGGTCGGGTATTGACTTGATTTTGGACAAAACGACGTGCTAAAGAACACAAAGACGTGCAAAAAAGATGTGACTTTGACCGATACCCGGTCGCGTATCTCCTACACCCGGGCGGGTATCCGGGATAGTTGAGCTAAACACCTATAAATAGCACCATTTTCCTTCACTTCTAATCATTCTTAGTGGATAGTGATCAGTTTTTAGTAGTAAATGTGAAAATAGTGGAATAGTGATCAGTTTTTAGTAGTAAATGTCAAACATATTCCCACGGTTTTCTAATTTTTTCTTTTATACTCCAAGGGACATTTGGGGGAGGGGGCATCAGGGGAGGGGGCCTTGGGGGTCTGGAGTAATGAGAGATGAAACTCACTCCATTGAGTTTCGAACACGAGACCTTTCGTTAGAGAGAGTGAGATGTTAATGTATTGAATTTTGATTATTTGGATCCTTAAGTTTTGGGAGAGTGTAGTAAGGTAATACCATATTATCTCTGGTGAACTATAACGGAGAAAGTACGCCATATATGATCGTTAGTCGGGCACTCGGGCCCTTCGTCCTTGTTAGAAGGGCAACATAAATTAGAGTAAAACACATTTTATGAGGAAGTTAAATATAACGAATGAAATTTTCAGTTAGCAAGCTAAACAATAAAAAAAAGAGAACATACCCGAAATAGGACTAAAAAGGTTTAAAAATTCCAAAATAAGACTGTCATGTTTTTATTCCCAAAATAGGACTAATTACTTCCATGTTTTGGCAGTACCAGAGTTCAAACATGATAGTATTTTCCCAATTTGGCAGTAATTACTCCTATTTTGGAAATAAAAAACATGACAGTCCTATTTTGGAATTTTCAAATTGTTTTAGTCCTATTTCGGGAACTTTCCCTGTACTTATTTCAAACAATTCACCAAACAGATTGTAAGCAAGTTAAAACCTAAACAAAATGTCAAATACAAATAGTTCTTTTCTACTGAATAGTAAATAGAAATCAACACTTCTTTTAGAAAAACTAAACTTCAAATTGAAGGAAGTATATGAATTTCGAAAAACTAAGATCGATTAGACCTTTTGAGTCAATGAAAATTAATTTCGCGCTTGAGTGATGTTCTTTACGAGCCAAGACGATCTTTCGCCGCCGACGACATATAATGGAGAACTCGTCGTGTTTTTGGATGGGAATAAAATCGAAAATGATTCCCTTGATATCACTGGGAATTTTCTGGACCTCAACAAGTTTTAGCAACTCTCGGCTTAGAAGTTCACCCCTGCTGAATGGAGAGATGCAATAGTCAACTGAATCTAACGTGATTTATCTGCTCTAGAGTAGCAAGGATGGAGGAAGATAAATGGTATTCCCTCTGTCCACTAACAATGGGACATGAGGGGCAGGTGCGGAGCCAGACTTTAGTACTAGGGGGGCGAAATACAACATGTATTGAAAAATTATATATAAAATACGTAGTATATTTTATTAAAGAAATCAGCAATTTGTTTTTTGAAGAACAAAAACTACTTGAAAAACAGTTCAAATCATCATTTATATTAACTTCAGTCAATTTATCCAAAAAAACAACTCCAATTGTACTTATATTGATTTATTACACACTTTAGTGTGCAAATAAAAATTTACGTTTTTTATATTAAAAAATTGGATGGCCTGGTAAGACTTAAAACTACTACCTCCGTACCGGTAGACTTTGCCAAGTGCAAAATAGAAATAAAAAAAATAAAAGTTGTGTGGTTGAGGTTTGTGCAGAGGAAAGAGAAATGAGCAGAACCACAAATTAGTTACTGTAATAGGAAAGTGGCAAAGTTTTTTGGGACAACAAAAAAGGGAAAGTTGGCAAAATCCAATGGGATTGAGGGAGTACTAAATTTTTACATATACGGCCGTTATTAATTAGGTGTCAAACTTAGAACATTTAAACAATAATGGTTATCTAAAAAAACAAACTAGCTAAGAAAAAATATAATGACTTCTCCTAAGTTGTGCTGCATGTGCCACTAGAAGTAATGCCGGCCTTCGATAATGAGAAGAACTTCGTTTCCTATGGGCTATGGTGGAATACTAGGGCCTATACATATATGGGAGGGGGGCAAACATAATTGTCATATATAGTAATGTAAAAAAACAAAATTTGGGGGGGGGGGGGGGGCAATGGCCCCCTTACCCATCAACGTACCTCCGTCCCTGATGAGGGGTGACACACATACCAATAAAGGTGGATTTATATAGTTGATATTGAATTGATAAAATAAGAATAATATAAGAATGATTTAGAATCACAAAACTTACTAAATTTGATATGAGAGAGACAGATCGAAAAGGAAAATTGGGACAATCTTAGCAGGACAGAGGGGTAAAAGTTTTAAGGAGTACAGAGTGCAAAATAAAATTGAGTTAACGGAGGATAGAAGTCCACAATGCTAACAGGGCAAAGAAGCCAATCAGAGAAGTAGGTTTCATTTTCTAAAAACAATGTAAAAGATGTTGTGCATAGTCTATTTCAAGTACATGGGCCTCCTTTGTGAAAAATGAATACCACATTTGTCTAGGTACTTGATGGTACTCGCTAATTAGTATTTTCATGTAAATAGTGTTTGATAAGTATTTCCTGATATACTTTAATGAGTAGTCTTCCTGTCCAGCTGGCCTGACGGGAACTGCCGTCCGACGAGGGCATTTTGGGCACTTCCCAGTGGAATTTTTTGATGAAATTTTTTTAGAATGTTCTTCATGAAGTCTAGTTTATCCATACCAATTTTCAGCTAAAAATTCAATCGGGAAGGCAGACGAATAATTTGTTGAAGTTAACTGCGCAATTTATATGTATGAACTGCCCAGTTAACTTCAAGAAATTATTTGAGTGCCTTCCCGATTGAATTTTTAGCTGAAATTTGGTATGGATAAACTAGACTTCATGAAGAACATACTCAAAAAATTTCATCAAAAATTTCTACCGGAAAGTGCCCGAAATGCCCTCGTCCGGATGACGGTTCCCGTCAGGTCGGCTGGACATGAAAAGTTATCATACTTTAATTGCCAAAATATTCTATGAGCTTTTTACAAGTGTCTAGCACCTTTGTTACGCTATTAATTTCAGACACAATGTAGGTGGGCATCATATGATTAGAGGTTGATCCAGAAGGGGCAAAAACCGCAAAAATAAATACGAAGTACGGAGTATGTCAATAACTGATTCTAAAGATTCAGGAGTATTGACAGGGGATACATTTGACTTCTTCTCCCAATCAAATTTAGCTTGAATTCCTCCAATTGTTTTAACTATTCAACCGTAAATGATGTATCATAATTTCGTCTTATTGGGAAAAAAACAAAATTATTGCTACACATCACATTCCAAGATTGCTATGAATGAATTTTCAAATATTAATGAAACTGATATTTTAATTTCCCCAATCCAATTTCATGCGAAATTTAGGTAACAAACAACTACTCCGTATAACTTTAAAATAGTCTGAAATGACTAGACAAAGTCATTTCCGTCAAATGAAATGATTACAATTTTTGTATTTGTTTTTTACCATGCATTACTGGTTTTGTCACAAGTAATGTATGTTGGTGATTTTAGTGTCACCGGCCATTTTGTGTAATTGGAAATGACATGAGTGCCAATGGGAATTAGAACTATGATCTAATACAAGTTAGTAGGTGTGGAGTGCACACTTGTATATAAGAACTAGTTTAGTTCCAAAGTGTCTACGTTAGTGGAACTCGAGGTAGAACTCGAGGTATAACTTTCAGTAGACCAGCTCTGTGGTTCTAGACCGAGTTCTAGAACGGTTAGGCAGTTTCCAGCAGTTTCCCAAAAACTGCTGCGGTTATTCTTAATCGTGTTACTACTGCCTAGGACGATGAATATGGATATAGACCACCATATTTCGTACAGAGGAGAAAGAGGAATCATATCCAACATATCTTCATCACTTTGGCACTCAAATTAAAGATAGCAATCCATATGCTCACTAGTTTGGCTCTAGTTCTTGTGCCTAAGTTCTAGAGTGTCCTTAAGGATTATCCTAGATTGAATTTCTTGTAACCCAGGCATAGGGGAGAAATATCAATTCGGAAAGTGAACTTACACGATCCTTAAGATATCCAAGTACTCGAATTATCACCCCCTACGTGATATACCCCAACAATCGAATTGATATTTCTTTGTGATAATCATGAGTACCGTGGAAGAGATGACATCCAAGTTCAACAAATTGGACAAGTTTCAAGGCAACGATTTCCGTAGATGGCAGAAAAAGATGCACTTTCTTCTCACCACGTTGAAGGTTGTGTACGTGTTGAGCACTCCAATGCCGGAGGTGATGGAAGATGAAACCTTGGAACAAACTAGGAGGCGCAACAAGTGGGAGAACGATGATTACATATGTAGAGGCCACATCCTTAACGGTATGTCTGATGCGTTATTTGATATTTACCAAAACGTTGAGAGTGCTAAGGAATTGTGGAATTCTCTTGAGTCAAAATACATCGCCGAGGATGCTTCTAGTAAGAAGTTCTTGGTGAGTGATTTTAATAATTATAAAATGGTTGACTCAAGGCCGGTTATGGAACAATACAATGAACTCCTTCGTGTTCTTGGTCAATTTAAACTCCACAAGATAGGTGTTGATGAGTCCTATGCCGTGTCGAGTATAATTGACAAACTTCCACCCTCTTGGAAGGATTTTAAACGTTCTTTAAAACATCAAGATGAGGAACTGTCCTTGGTTCAACTTGGGAGTCACTTGCGCATTGAGGAGAATCTTCGTGTGCAAGAGAATGACCAAATTATGGGTGAAGTTGAATCTAGAATGGCTCATGTTCACTTGGTTGAGGATAATAAATCTAACCCGAAAGATAAGGGGAAAGGCAAAAAGCGCAAGTATGAAGACCATGACAAACCCAACAAGAAACCGAAAGGTTTGGTTTGTTGGAGGTGTCAAAAGGTTGGACATGTCAAGCGTGATTGCCGTGTGAAACTGAACAAGAATGGCGCTGGAACGAGTGGCAGTGGACAGGAACGGTCTAAGGACCTGGTTCCACGGAAAGGAGGTCAGTTCCTGACTAACTTTGATAATTCTGTCCAGAATTATGTATCACTCATTCCAGAATCTTTTTATGTACAGGATGATGACTGTGCATGGTGGATTGACTCGGGGGCTACGAGCCATGTGTGTAAGGATAAAGGATGGTTTGAAGACCTAGAACCAGTGGAGGTCGGTTCCTTATTACGCATGGGAGACGAGTCAATGGTGCCTATCTTGGGAAAGGGTGTAGTTGTTTTAGAATTTACTTCTGGAAAAACAATTATGCTGTTTGATGTTTTGTATGTACCGAAGGTTCGAAAGAATCTTGTTTCGGGAAGTATGTTGAATAATTTAGGGTTCAAACAAGTGATTGAATCCGATAAATATATTCTGTCCAAGGGTGGTGTGTTTGTTGGTTTTGGATATTTATCAAATCGCATGTTTCGTTTAAATGTTGTGAATAAATTAATTTCTAGTGATAATTCTGTTTTTGTGGCATCTTCCATGAATGATTGTATGATTTGGCATGCTAGATTAGCTCACATTAATTTTAGGAAAATGCATGAAATGTCTAAAGATGGTTTAATTCCTGCTTTTGATATTAATGATGATAAGTGTAGGACTTGCATGCTTACTAAGATCACAAAACAACCGTTTCCTAATGTTGAAAGGAATTCGGCTATTTTGGATCTTGTACATAGTGATCTATGTGACTTTCACTCAACTCCTTCCCTTGGAAATAAAAAGTATGTTGTTACTTTTATTGATGATTCGACTCGGTTTTGTTATGTGTATTTATTACACACGAAGGATGAAGCTTTAGAGAAATTTAAAGTGTATAAAACCGAGGTTGAATTGCAATTGGGTAATCCAATTAAATGTCTTAGGACTGATCGGGGAGGAGAATATATGGATCCCCATTATTTTCAATCTGTTGGAATCATTCATGAGACCACGGCTCCGTATACACCACAACAAAATGGTGTGGCCGAACGGAAAAATCGAGTGTTAAAGGAAATGGTTAATTCCATGCTTTCCTACTCGGGTTTGAGTGAAGGGTTTTGGGGAGAGGCCATGCTCACGGCCTGCTATGTTCTAAATAGGGTTCCAAATAAAAGGAACAAGACAACCCCATATGAGCTTTGGTACAAGAAAGCGCCGAATTTGAAATATTTTCGGGTTTGGGGTTGTAGGGCGGTTGTAAAATTGCCCGAGCCCAAAAGGAAAACTTTGGGGGAAAGGGGAATTGATTGCATATTCATAGGGTATGCTGAACATTCCAAGGCTTATAGGTTTTATGTAATAGAACCTAATGATGCGGTAGCGGTTAACACCGTGATTGAGTCTCGGGATGTGATCTTTGATGAGATGAGATTTTCATCAATTCAAAGACCAAAGGACCTAGTTCCAGGCACTAGTGAGGTGCAAGTTCCAGAATGTTTGGATGGTGTTTTGAATCCCGAAGCACCACAAATAAGGAAAAGCAAACGAGGCCGCATCGTAAAAGACTTTGGTCCCGATTTTCACTTGTATTTAGTGGAAGGTTCAAGGGATGAAACGGGGGTACAATATTCATATTGTTACCAAGTTGAGGATGATCCAAAGACCTTTAAAGAGGCAATGGAATCCCGAGATGTTGCCTTTTGGAAGGAGGCAATTGATGATGAAATGTCATCAATTATGGAGAACAACACTTGGGTGTTGTCGGATTTGCCACCGGGTTCTAAACCCTTAGGTTGCAAATGGATCTTCAAAAAGAAGATGAAAGTGGATGGAACTGTTGACAGGTTCAAGGCTCGGTTGGTCATTCAAGGTTTTAGACAAAAACCCGGAATTGACTATTTTGACACGTATGCGCCGGTTGCTCGAATTACAACCATTAGGTTGTTAATTGCTTTGGCGGCTATACACAATCTGATTATACATCAGATGGATGTCAAGACGGCATTTTTAAATGGTGATCTTGATGAGGAAGTTTACATGAAACAACCGGAAGGTTTTGTTATGCCGGGACATGAGCATAAGGTTTGTAAACTTGTTAAATCTTTGTATGGGCTGAAACAAGCACCCAAACAATGGCATCAAAAGTTTGATGAAGTTATTTTGTCCAATGGTTTTAGTTTAAACCAATCGGACAAGTGTGTCTATAGCCGATTTGATGCATTCGGAGCGGGTGTGATCATATGTCTCTATGTTGATGACATGCTGATTTTTGGAACGGACCAAAATCAGGTTGATGAAACCAAAAGGTTGTTATCATCAAGGTTTTCCATGAAGGACATGGGGGAGGCGGATGTGATCCTTGGTATAAGGATTAAACGGGTAAACAAAGGGATTGCTTTGACACAAGCTCACTATGTTGAGAATATTCTCAAAAGGTTTAATTATAGTGATTGTTCACCCGTTGGTACTCCCATGGATCCTAGTGTGAAGTTGATGCCTAATAAAGGAAAGGCGGTATCACAACTTGAGTACTCTCAAGCTATTGGTAGTTTAATGTATGCCATGACAAGCACTCGGCCGGATATTGCTTTTGCCGTGGGTAAGTTGAGCCGGTTTACTAGTAATCCTAGTACTCAACATTGGCAAGCAATGAAGAGAGTGTTCAAGTATTTGAAGGGAACCATGGATTATGGTTTGTGTTACTTTGAGTATCCTTCGGTTTTAGAGGGATATTCGGATGCAAGTTGGATATCCAATGTAGAGGATCACTCTTCTACAAGTGGTTGGGTATTTTTGCTTGGGGGAGGTGCCATTTCTTGGGCATCCAAGAAGCAAACTTGTATCACAAGTTCAACAATGGAATCTGAGTTTGTTGCGTTGGCTACCGCTGGTAAAGAGGCGGAGTGGTTAAGAAATTTAATTTTTGAGATTCCATTGTGGGGGAAGCCGATTGCACCTATTTCTATCCATTGTGATAGTGCTGCCACTTTGGCTAAGGCGTATAGTCATGTTTATAATGGCAAGTCTAGACACTTAGGTGTTAGACATAGTATGATTAGAGAACTAATCATGAATGGTGTAATTTCGGTGGAATTTGTAAGATCGCAACATAATTTGGCGGACCACTTGACCAAAAGTTTGGCCCGGGACTTAGTGCACAAGTCTGTTATAGGGATGGGTTTAAAGTCCATTTAATCCTTAATGGTGAGACACCCAATTCCCCTCTAATACAACGTTAGAGGCTGAATTCAATGCGGAAAGCTCACACTTAATGGATTGGAACACACAATGAAAATCATCCCAAGGTGTGTGTTCGGACCTGTAGTAGGGAGGCTGAATTTATTTCTTAATAATTCCTTTGATAAAGTGTAAGCAGGTACACGAGTGAAGGAATTACCTATATGATCGTGAAGTGTAGCCGCACTTCAAAAAGCTTGGGACTTGGCTTTTATACGGTCATGAATGGGATTAGGACACACGGCTTTATAATTGTGTCAAGTTTGTATTCTAGTTGAGTATTGAAACTTGTATGTATTTTATCTTGAGGTATTCAAATGGGTTGAAGGGTTCAATCCGTAGGACACCCCGATTCTCGAATATTTTGAATGTGTAAAATA
Source organism: Cuscuta epithymum (assembly GCA_945859915.1). Classification (NCBI taxonomy): domain Eukaryota; kingdom Viridiplantae; phylum Streptophyta; class Magnoliopsida; order Solanales; family Convolvulaceae; genus Cuscuta; species Cuscuta epithymum. Next base: position 207,069 of record CAMAPF010001154.1, read on the forward strand.
CTAAGATGGAAATTCAATCGTATCGACATTTCCATTTATGTGCAAGTTTTGGTTTGTAAGCTTTGTTATGTCATTTCATGGGTTACACTAAAATGGGGGAGGATTGTTGGTGATTTTAGTGTCACCGGCCATTTTGTGTAATTGGAAATGACATGAGTGCCAATGGGAATTAGAACTATGATCTAATACAAGTTAGTAGGTGTGGAGTGCACACTTGTATATAAGAACTAGTTTAGTTCCAAAGTGTCTACGTTAGTGGAACTCGAGGTAGAACTCGAGGTATAACTTTCAGTAGACCAGCTCTGTGGTTCTAGACCGAGTTCTAGAACGGTTAGGCAGTTTCCAGCAGTTTCCCAAAAACTGCTGCGGTTATTCTTAATCGTGTTACTACTGCCTAGGACGATGAATATGGATATAGACCACCATATTTCGTACAGAGGAGAAAGAGGAATCATATCCAACATATCTTCATCACTTTGGCACTCAAATTAAAGATAGCAATCCATATGCTCACTAGTTTGGCTCTAGTTCTTGTGCCTAAGTTCTAGAGTGTCCTTAAGGATTATCCTAGATTGAATTTCTTGTAACCCAGGCATAGGGGAGAAATATCAATTCGGAAAGTGAACTTACACGATCCTTAAGATATCCAAGTACTCGAATTATCACCCCCTACGTGATATACCCCAACAATGTACCATAAATTTGTTTTTTATTTTCAAGTGAACATTTTGAGTGGGAGAATGTTCTATCATATTTCTTTTGCTTTTAGATATTAAGAGAAGAGAAGAGAGAATCTATTGCTTTTTTTATGTTGATATTTTTTAGCGGGAACTACTTTAGCAAGATTTATTTTGCTTTTAGATATGAGACGAAGAGATTAAGAGATTTACATTTTGTAATATCAATGTAATAAACAAGAATAAAGCAAATGAGTATCAAGCATCATCAATTACACATTAAAAAACTATATACTACCTCTGTCCCGATGGACTTGCCAAGTGCAAAGTAGGTGAGAAATAAGAATAGTAAAAATTGTGTGGTTGGGATTTGTGCAGAGGAGAGAGAAATGTGCAGAACCACAAATTAGTTGCTTTAATAGGAAAATGACAAATTTTTTTGAGACAATAAAAAAAGGAAAGTTGACAAAGTTCAATGGGACAATAAAAAAATGAAAGTTGACAAAGTTCAATGGGACGAAGAGAATACTTTTTAATCCATGATATGTTAAATCCCCCCCCCCCCCCCCCCCGACATTCTCTCTCCCAATCATCTCCAGCCTATACTTCCTTACTTTTTTTTTGGATGAATACTTCCTTACTTATGAAGTAGGAAGTTACCAATATATAGGCTGCATACACCATAGAACAAATTAACAAGCATGATAAGCACGACATACATTGAGCCCCAAAGAGTAGATACGGCATCTGACATCACCCAGGGCTTAAGGCAGTTTCAGTTTCATAACTATTCTTGTGCAAAAATTTACATTACAAATGGGAATGTGAACAAATACAATGATTGCACTTGGAAAATGGTACCAAAATAAAGGATCATTAAGCGTATATATTTCAGTGTGTATTGCAAACCATTTATATGACTTTGGCGTAGCAATTTTAGCAAGACTGAAATGGATGTACAGCTGCAAAATTAAACTTAGATGATCAAAATATGGAAGAAATTTTAAGGTACATTGCACTGGATATGAGCAACTGATGCGAACAACAAGTTGAAGAAACAAGATAGTATTGGCCATTCATTATATGTAAGCTGAAAAAGCATGTGTTCCATTATCTACCTCAGCAATAAGAGTACAAAATATCTTGTTGTCCAGACTGTTGCCTTTTTTTCAATTCCTCAAAATACCTCAGCAATAAGGGGATACAACTAAGGAAAATGAACCGCAGATTTTTTACAAATGAACAAAAGAAAATGTAGGGGGCCGGGATATTTGAATATTGTGAATACCCGGTAATAGGTTCGGGTGGACATAAAACCCAAACCGAACTGGTACCAAACCGTCCCGTAATGGTACCGAACCGATTGCCGGGTATTTAAACGGTTCTATAGATTTTTGTCTCGTACTGAAACCATACCGTTTGAAACGGGTACGGGACCGGTCCTAGATTTTGAGAACCGAAAAATACCGGACCGAACCGTTCGAAAATAATACATTTGAGTTTTTTATATTTTTTCTATACCAATAAATCTCTTTTATAGACCAACAATTTTATAGCCCAAATATGTATTCATGCGTCCCTAAAATAGCTAAATGTGTGTGTTTATATATATAATATATATATTCTTTTTTTTTTCTTTTAAGATAATATATGTTATATTTTCGTATGTATTGAACGAATATTAAAATTTTAGAAGTCATTGATGACTATTCATTTCTAGTAATTTAGTGTACATGACTTTTTGTTGTATCATGTTTGTGCAATCTTATAAATTAATTAATATGATTTAAATCTTAGCTCTCAAGGTTCAACTATAATTTAATTAGAACTATGTAGTAATATCTAACCTATAACGGAGAAGAAGAACGTTGAAGATTTCTATTATATTCAACAATATAATTTGATGATATTCTTTTTTATATTTTCACATGAACTTAGTATAAATTAAAGATGATATTTATCTCATGTGTCATCGTTTTGTTATACTTTTTCTTAGTTGTGTTGCACTATTTGTGTATTTGTGAATTTTAGTACTATTCTCTGTTCTATGATTCTTGCAACAGTTTGACTTTCATATTTGCCAATGCACAACTTTGACTGTAATTATATTTAATTATGTACTAGTAAACATTATAAAAAGTTGATATTTTGGAAATTCACATTGATAAGAGTTCAATAACATTTTATACGTAATAATTTGATTATGTATGTTAGTAGAAAATCATGGTCAAAGTAAGATCTGTGAATAGTGTAAAAATCACAATGTTGCAAGAATTATAGAACAGAGGAAGTACTATGAATGCAATTTTTTGTATTTATATCAACTTTTCATGTGAGTTGGTTGGTGTGATGATATCTACTAATTGCAAGATTTGTTCAAATTTTTAGCATGCGTTTGGCATTGTACCGTACCATTTTGTACCGTTCCAAAACGACATTGTACTGAACGGTTCCATCCTTGGAACCGGACCGTACCGGACCGTTAAAAACCCCACGGATACATTACGGGGTTTACTAATTTACCGGACCGTTCCGGACCGCGCCCACCCCTACCATTGTGTACGATAAGTCAACTGTTTAACTGGCTTTGGAGGATGTGAAAGTGGGATCAACACTGTTTACATTTATTTGAGACACCTCACCTCCACATAACCGTAGAAAGAAAGCATTGAAGCAGAAAATAAAGAGACACTTTGAGCCCGTTTGGTAACCCCTATTTTCGGCTTATCAGGCTTATCAGCCATCTTTTTCACCAAACACGTAACTTTTGATTTCGCGCGCTAAATTTTGTAATAAGCAGAAAAAGTAAGGTTGAAGTTACTTTTCTGGCTGTATTGGCTGAAGATACTGTAGATGATCATTTTAGCTATTTTTCATATAATTTTTTATTTAATTTATTAATAACAAATATTTTAAATATAATTTTTTCATGAATCAGCAGAATCAGCCAATACAGCCACTCCAGCCAGAACTTCATAAATTTCAGCAGAATCAGCCAATTCAGCCAATTTCAGTATTACCAAACAAGCTCTTTGTTATTCAATGACGTGGCCAACTTTTAAAACGTTACATATCATTCCACAACTGAATGAAAACTCCGTTCCCTTAAGATAATTAAATATCATTCCCACTAAATCCCACCCCGTAAAAGTGTATGCCTATAATACTCATATTGTGTTTTGAAAGTCTAAAGTTCGTTGATGGATGATACCTGGGTGTAAAATGTCAGATGGTTTTACGTCACAAATTACTTCAATACAATATTCACAATAAATATTAGATTTGAAATAATTTGTGACGTAAACTTTCTGATGTATTATCTCAATTATTTTTTTTAATGTTCTCTAGCGTCACTCTTAAGAACTAAGAATTATCCATCAATAATAATAATTTCTTATCGATAGAACATCTCTAATTTTTCTCTCTCAACAAGTCATTTGTATATCATGTATTATTGTCATATCTGATGAATATACAATATTAATTGTTGATGAATTATTATTTTTTTCTAATCAATTTTTCCATATTATTATTGGGAAGCTCTACGGTGCACTTGCTTCATGGAATATTTTGGTGCATTCACCACGTGGCCTTATATTATTTGATATATGTTACACGTCATATGCTCATTTAAACAATTCAAAATTTGCCAAATGATCCCTGGACTACAGATACTTGTAATTTCGTCCTTTAGGAGATCGACCACCCCTTCACTCGATTGAAGTTCAAATCCCGTGGCACCTGATGGCTGATGGCATCTAATCTGAGCAAGACAGCTTCTCCTCAAGCGGAAGAAATTTGTCATGCAGCTTTGAGGAAACAAAACAAATACGGAATAGTAGGGAAAGTTTAATTCTATTCTCTCTAAATGCACTGAAATTCCATCTTAGTATTATAATTAAAAATGTTGAAATAATGGCACAAATTGTTCATGCTTCTAAAAAAGTATCTTGATGAGATATAAATTACACATGCTAACAAAAATACATTCTTCTTACCTGTTTTTTTTCTATTCTTTCTTATTCATCATCTTTTTCAATTTGTCTTTTTCTTATGAGCAACTATGTCGTTGCCCATGAGCCACTTATTTCTATATTTTAGATTAATAAGATGAGATTTTAGCTTTTTAAAATTAAAGAGATAAATGGATTGATTATAAGAATTTGTTTGGACTAACTTTATTAATTAAATTCCAACATACAGTCTTGATTTTACTAATTGAGTCTTCCGGATGTTATTATAGTGTCTCTTTAGAGAGCAAGATTAAATTGGACAATATAATTACATATAAATTTCACATTGGACACTAAGGTTTCAAGTGAATCAAATTGAACAACATAGTTCTTTGTGAATCTCATATTGGCCAATAAGATTTCATAGTCCGTCGTTGTTGGACACACTTACAATTTATGATTCTCTTCTTTCATTAATAAAAATCGATTTTTTTTCCTTTTCCTTTTCTGATGTCAATAAACTAACTTTATTTGTGTAATTCGATGTTTTAAAAAATGTAATTCAATTTTACTTTTTTTTTTTTATCACCGAACTAAAAGCTTATATTAATAAATCAATTTTACTTAAGAAATCCTTATATTTAAGAATTCACTTTTTTTTATAATAATAAAGTTAACCTCCACTTGTAAAATTAGCATCCAAAGTGTGTAATACATCGTGAAGGAATATCAAACCAAGAACAATCAGACAAACAACATATCACTTTAACTAACAAATGAGCAACCCGGTTAATAAAACTAGAAGTAATTTGTCTAATGTTATCCGCAAGAAGACTGTTGTAATTGTGACTATCTCCACTTTTAATTTAACTAAACTTTGAGAAATATCAATTTGTTAAATTTGATTTAACGAAAAAAGAACCGAGTTACATTATATGTAGTAATAGATTTTCTAAATTGGTACATCTAATTTCATCATTTTCATTTACCCAAGTACCGCAAAGGCTTCCACCTACGGTGAGGTAAGGGGGGGTCGGATGTATGCAGTCTTACCCATGTACTAAAGAACAGGGAGACTGTTTCCGGATGAACCATAGTGAAAATCGCTTCCAAAATTGCGTGGATTGCATCATAACAATGAAGCGCAGGCAATTTAGTGAGCCATTTTGCTTTATTCCGTCATATTTTCAAGCCAAAAAATAATGAATCTTTGGCTCCGTTAGATGAAATTGGTACATCTAATTATATATTCTAAGTCTAAATACAAGAAATAATTTTTTTTTTGATTTTTTAGGTACAAAAAGAAAAGGAAAAGGAATATTTGACGGAATATAAAAAATCTCCAAAGATCTTATGATACTTATATCTCAGTGTAAGAAGAATGTAATTTTGTTAGTATGTGACATTCATATCTCATCAAGATGGTTGTCCAATTTGATCCTTGTCCTTTCTCTTTATTTGAATGGTGACATTCTCCAATTGTGCTTCGGGTAATATTATGTGTGTACGGTGTGGTGTACCTATGATAACTAAGATCAGTTATCCCATCCAATTAGAAATTAAATCATGTGTCTAAGAGAAAGGAGAGATTTTTTCTTTAGATATTATTTCCTTCAATATACTAACAAGAAGTGACACTGCAAGTCCAAAGATTCATTCAAGTCATTTCACTATGTTCAACCAAAAAATAAACCACCAACATAATTCTTATTCATCCATTTAAGCACAAGTATGATACTTTTCTAATTGGTTGGTTTATACTTTATAGACCTTCGACTATGATTCCAAGTACATGGTGAGGAGCAGTAAAGGGATCATTAGTTTCAAAAACAAAAACAACAACAAAAACGAGTGATGCTAATGCTGCTTCTGAATTGGCATTTGTTGGCACATTGTTGACTTGAGAAGAGAGAGCCAGTAGGAGAGCCAACATGAAATGGTAGATGTGAAGTGCAATCTGTAAGGCTAACAACACAATCTCTAATAAGAATAGAGAGCAAAATTATAATTCCAACCTAACTCCATCAGTGTGCTGCATAAACAAAGGGAACAATGTACTTGATTGAAATATTACTTCTGTTGAGAGCAATAATCATCATTGACGCAGAGCGGAGAAAATACACAGAATATACAGCAACAAAGAACTTTGTGATCTTTGAAAAGCAGAGATGTCCTAAAACCAAAGAAGATCGTTGTTATGTAAACAAATTCCTCTTCTTATTAGCATATATCTCTATTAATGTGACTGAATACAATTGACATTTTTGGTAGTATTTACCTATCGAAAACTGCATTCATGACTGAATGAACTTTTCACCCTCGTTTGCACCCCCCCCAAACTTTTTATTTGTATGGCCCAAAAAGAGGAATTATCTGTCCATTGGAATTTCCTTAAAGAATGTTATTTGGCGTGATTAAGCCTTATAGTGTTTTTTGTATCATTAGATGTGAACTGTCCATAATAATGTCTTATTTTATTACAAACATAGTATATTGCCATTTTGAGCAGTTAGATAGGTGATCATCAAGACATCAACAGGATGTATGAATCAAGGTATGCTGTTCAATTACACAAGTACAAAAGATATACTCTCGTAGAAGAGAATAATATTAAACCTTCAAGTGTATAGCAGCCTTGCCCTAGTCAGGGAAGATTACAGTTGACTCCACGACGTTATCAACTCCTGGACTCATCAAAAAATTCAAACGAAATAATTCTTAATAGTCAAACAGCAAATCCCAGATCTAAACAAACGAACGATACTTTAACCAAAAGACCTTAACATTTTGTTTGCTAAAAAGAAGCGTTTTCAAAGTTTGGTTAGACAACTATATGAAGAATGGGAGAAGTAATAAATCTAAATACACCTGAACTGAAAGACCTTAACTTCTTGTGTGCTAACTACTTTACACATGTACCCATTATTGTAATTTGTACCCATAATTATACGGTTTCACTTCATTTGAGTCTTGCATCATGTATTCATGTCCGTGCACTTACCATTGCTGCAGGGGGGCAATGGCTACATGGATTGATTACCATAAATAAATGATGAAATTAGTGACTTAATACTCACTCAGAGAGAAGCTATGGTTGGTTAACATTAGGGACGGAGCCAGGATGCAATGAAAGGGGGGGCGAAGTGTTGATGTGATGACGTGGTGTACCTAAAGTTTTAATAATGTCTAACTTGAACTTATTTTAGGTCTACAATTTGTCGATACAATCAAATCTAGCTAATACTCTGTATACTTTTGTGATAAAACAATTAAGCATTTACTTCTCCAAAATAAGGCGGACACGACAGGGTAATGGAGATTTTCTTAGTAGCTATTATTTGTCCATAAAGAATTGGGAGATAATCAAATTATTTTTTGCTACCATACCAAAATTAACAAAATTTGAGGGGATCAAAATATTTTATAAAATAAATCTTAATAAAATAAAAAGAAATTGTCGAGGGACCAGAGCCTCTTGAACCCCTACTGGCTAAAGATAATTCAACATATTACATACGTACTTATAAAACTCTTCAAAGTTAATGTATTTATCATTACTTTCTAATTCAAGTTAGGTGCTCTTATGAATTTTAGTTTCACTGTAAAGGGAAGATTACGTTTTACTTAGCGATCAACGTGCTTGCTGGTATACTCCTATACGTTGGAGAAAAACCTTTGTGTAAAAGTCTGATGACTAATAATACTACTATAAAAAAAAAATGTCGGGAGGGGCAATGGCCCCCCTACCTCAAGGCATAGTTCCGTCCCTGGTTAACATTCTGTGTCTAAAAGCTAGGTTTTTACTCATTCAAATTGGATACAACATGCCACTACTTTTTAAATCTGGAAATACAAAGAAAGAAAATTGTAGCAATGGATTCATCCTTGAGCAGTTTTGCAATAGCACACTAAAATTTGGCATTGCAACTTTATCTCCGGTAACTTTGGTAGCAAAAAGAAAGTAAGGGCTCCACAGTTGTCTTAGTGCCTAAAAAAGTGCTTTACCTTATTACTAACTAATGTGCTTTACAAATTTGGGAGAACTTCACCATTCTACTCTAAGTTTGTTGCAGGAAATTTCTCTCTATCAAACATTAATCTCTTCTCGTAAATACCCTTCCCATAAAAATTATAATTACACTTATTCCTTTAAAAAAAGAAACTATGTAGAACAAAAGGTGATTGCAAATACAGAGAAGATAAAAACTATAAGGAAATATATGATCTTATAATCATGTAGTTGTTTAAGATCTAACATCAACTAATAGAAAGAAGACACAAACTAGTAAAAAATCATCAGTCCCTCCAACTAAACATTTTTAGGCTCCATTTGTAGCCCCATTTCCTGGATTTGCTGAAGTAGATAGGTTTATTGGTGGTCTCGACAAGAAGAACAAGGTAACTTGGTCTCCCCCTTCAGATGGAACAAAAATTTTTTATTACAGTTTCGATCGGGTAATAACATAGTAATGACCCCTGTGAATTTCATTGCTTAAAGTTGATGATTTTCACACACAAATTTGATCGTATTGTAGTGCTAATTCCATATGAATTATAGCCTGTACTTAACCATGGAGTCTATTGCATATACTTCTCTTAACAAGTCATTTAGATCACAATAAAATTTATACTACATTCTTAATTTCTAACAAAAAACGTGCCTTAATTAAGCTGTTTGGGAAATTCACCAAGCTCATAAAAAGCCAAACCAAAACTCGTGAAGCTCATAATAATCTCATTTAAAACTATAAAATACAATTTTCAGTTCAACTAAAGTGACAATAAAGTTCATAATTCAAAATCCAAATTAGGGACGACAAATTAAAAATCAAAATGTGTTAATTGAACGAATTAGAGATGATGGAACTTACCGCGCAGTGGATTTAACCATGAAGTGGCTCTGCGCTGTTGTGGGATGAGAATACCGTGGTAAAAGAATTCACTGAAAACCTGGCGGAGGATGGAAGATCCCCGTTTCTCTCGCTCTGGTTTCTTTGCTTGCGATCAGAAAACGAGGACGGGCGATCCTTTCGTTTCTTTGCTTTCAATCTGAGAAGCTGGAGGATGGAAGATCCTTTTGGCTTCTCTCATTTACCTGCTCTTGAGAAGGAACCCTGGAAGGTGGAAGATCCTTCAACTAGTTTCCCTCGCCCGGTTTATTTGCTATGGGAAAACAAAAATCACAAAAGGAAGTAAGGACTAAATATGCAATTTTAAATTATCTTTTTTCATGTGTGTGAGTTGGAATGAGTAACCAATAGGATGAAGCCAATTGGGAAATGCACCAAAACGTTCCGAAACGTGAGTGCACAGTAAAATTTTCCTTCATTATTTAGTGTTTATTCGACTGTTGAACTGGGATTACACACAATTGGTATCAGAGCCTAGGCGTAATTCTATTCGTTCATATCTGAGAAATTTTCTGGAATTAATTTGATCAACATCACAAGTTTTGGTTGAATTAATTTTTTATTTTTACTTGGTATTTTACGTATTATTTTGTTACGGCTCCTGCATAAGAGAAAGAAGATCACACAAGATGACAGAGAAGCCCCAGATTATTTTTTCTCACTACCGAAATATCAAATTTCGGCCCCCCTTTTGAAGATTTCGTGCACCCGAGTTTCTCATCTTCGAAGTCAGACCTGACATCTAAACTTCGAAGGGAACCCAAGATCAATCTAATCTCGCAGACCTGAAATCAATTCATCGAGCTTGTCCGAGATCAATTAATAACCATGTTTTGAGCATAAGTTAAATATTAATCAAATATCACTTTAAAGTAATTTTTCTTATATTTTTTTTACTTTATACGTAGTATATGTTTGTAAAAGTCTTTTTCACTTAAAATACTTAATATGTGTTTTTAAAATTTAATTTGTAAAAGTACATTTTTCTTTAAAATTTAATGGATCGATGCATTTTTAGGTTGTGCACAATATACTAAAGTCAATGAATTTTATGATTAATAAATATAAATCTATTTCAAACCTTTTGAGATAAACATTAACACACAAATATTAGAAATTATACTTATAATGTGTGAAATAAGTTTATAATTGTATATATCATAGTCAAACGACTCTAATTTTATTCTTTGAATCGAATACATAATTATTTGTATTCTTATTTGAAAGATATTTGAACCATAAATATGATTTGTATTCGTATTTATATTCTATATTTTCAAATTTACAAATCACGAATCAAATTAAAATTATTTGCTTCCTTTACAATCCTTACTCCGTATGATACTTCTGATTTATTACAAATGAGTTTGAAATTTGTATACATACATTTTTTTTTTACTCCAGGGGGGTCTGGGGGAGGGGGCTGGGGGAGCCTGGAGTAATCAGGGCTGAAACCCACTCCATTGAGTTTCACACCCTTGTGTGTCTAGCGGGATCGAACTTGAGACCTCCCACTAGGCACGGTAACCTCACAACCAGCTGGGCTGGAATGCTTGGTTTTTGTATACATACATACATACATATATATATATATATATATATAGAGAAAACTTCATGTCAGGCCGGCCTGACGGGCTGCCCCGTCCGGCCGAGCCCGTTTGGGCACCTTCCCGGTGGAATTTTTTGATGAAATTTTTTGAGCATGTTCCTCATCAAGTCTAGTTTGTCCATACCAAATTTCAGCTCAAAATTCAACCGGGAAGGTCGTCAAATGATTTTTACAAGTTAACTGGTCCGGAATATGTATTTTCCGGACCAGTTAACTTGCAAAAATCATTTGACGACCTTCCCGATCGAATTTTGAGCTGAAATTTGGTATGGACAAACTAGACTTGACGAGGAACATGCTCAAAAAATTTCATCAAAAAATTCCACCGGGAAAGTGCCCAAATGGGCTCGGCCGGACGGGGCAGCCCGTCAGGCCGGCCTGACATGAAGAGCACTATATATATATATATATATATATATATATATATATATATATATATATATATATATATATATATATATAGGGAGCGGTTCCGGTAAGAACAGATCTTAGGAGAAAAATGAGAACGAATCTGGACCGTTGAATTGTATTATGTGGAACCAAATTGTGCATTTGGTGAAACTGAAATGTGCATTAAATGATATTGAAATGTGCAAGATAAAAATTTAAACTCAAGTGTGCATTAGATGAAACTGATATGTGCGAAAAAAAGGTACAAAAATAACATCACATCGTACTTTTTATTCTGCACATTTCAGCTTCACCTAGTGCACATTTTAATTTCACGTATTGCACAATTCAACTGCACATAATGCCACTCTATCATACCCTTTGTGATGCACATTTCAATTTCACCTAATGCACATTACAGTTTCATCTAATGCATACTGAATTACACTTGAGGCAAATCTAAGGTCCAGATTCGTTCTCATTTTTCTCATAAGATCGTGTTCTTATTTGAACCAAAACCTATATATATATATATATATATATATAGAAGGCAGTTCACTTCATTTTCTCTCTTTGCTAATAAAATCCTGATTTCCCCCCCAAAAAAAAAAATTTAGAAGGCAGTTCACATCAGGAGCTCCTGAAGAGAAGCCCTTTGCGGACAAGCCCATCAGAGGGTTTTCCCGGTGGAATTTTTTGATGAAATTTTTTGAGCATATTCCTCATCAAGTCTAGTTTGTCCATACCAAATTTCAGCTCAAAATTCGATCCGGAAGGCAGTCAAATAAATCCTGGAAATATATGGCGCATTCTGCGTTTCCGGTAAGAACAGATCTTAGGAGAAAAATGAGAACGAATCTGGACCGTTGGATTGTATTATGTGGAACCAAATTGTTCATTTGGTGAAACTGAAATGTGCATTAAATGATATTGAAATGTGCAAAATAAAAATTTAAACTCAAGTGTGCATTAGATGAAACTGATATGTGCGAAAAAAAGTACAAAAATAACATCGCATCTTACTTTTTATTCTGCACATTTCAGCTTCACCTAGTGCACATTTCAATTTCACGTAATGCACAATTCAACTGCACATAATGTCACTCTATCGTACCCTTGTGATGCACATTTTAATTTCACCTAATGCACATTAGAGTTTCATCTAATGCACATTGAATTTCACTTGAAGCAAATCTAACGGTCCAGATTTGTTCTAATTTCTCTCATAAGATCGTGTTCTTATTTGAACCAAAACATATATATATATATATATATATATATATATATATATATATATATATATATATATATATATATATATATATATATATACTAGCGGGTGCACGCGCGTTGCGCGAGTATTCATGCCCAACACGCAAAATTAAAGGAAAAAACACGGCACGATATGTACATAACCATAAGAGTTGATTGGTATGACCTCGGCATAATTTGTATGACCTCGACATCAACTTGTATGAGACTATGAGCTCGACATCATTGGTGTGCTCAAGGTCGGGCTCATATCTAGCCCTATCTGGGTGATTTCTAAGCTCAGTGTTTTTCGACCTCGGGGGTCAAGGGCGGACTGGTTGAGTCCTCTGTCCTTTGTCAATTTATCGTTTGATGCTTAATCCCGACCTTGGTGCATCAAGGTCATGCTCGGATGGAACTCCAACGCTCCAGTATTTTGTGGGCTGGGGGTATATGGGAATGTACTCCATATAAAATATGGAGTTTTATCCGAGCACGACCTCAGGGGTCAGAGTCGGGACCCAGGTCGGGCTCATATTTAGAGGTATATGGGAATATACTCCATATAAAAGGGCATATCAAAGTAGGATACAACCCATATTAACATCTGTACTATCCAATCCATTGGATGAAAACTAATTTAAGGCATAAAGCAAAGTTGCAGCATACATATTAAAGATTTGCTAAACTAAAAAAAGGAAAACAATAGCTTTTATAAAACTCCATTCATGGTCCTTATAACAACATCTCCTGCCCGGTCTTGCCCAACATGACTTTCCAAGTTGAGAGTTCAAACTGCATACAACAAGGAGGACAATAATAATTATATAGAAAATATTTATGAATATTCACAAGGTATGTCATATTTTTAGAAACATGTCAGATTCAAAGACTCAAAATTTGTAGCCTGCAAAAATTCAAAATGTTACAATTTATAACTAAACCAAATATGACTCTTATCTTTAAAGACCAGATTTGAAGAAACCGTGTGAGCGACAACATATACATAAGGTCCGCTGGCACTTGAATCAACATAGTCAAGAATGAAATGAAAGGATCACATATATCCAATCCATTGTATAAAAAAGAATTAGATACAAAAGTAACAACATATTAACTCTAGGATCTGAGAAGGGAAGAAAAACTGCAAGTTCAATGTGAATTTACTTGTATATGCAAAAAAAGAAATGAGATTGTAAATCTGAAATGAGGAAATACAGCCTTCAAATAAGCAACAAAGAAGATGATAAAAATATCATCCCTACAGGGTATTCAAGAGTCAAGATAGCGTATAATTAACATTGAGCAACTACATTTTCCAACAATGAAATTAAAATTGTCAATAAATAGCAAACAAATCTAAGTAGTAGAGAATAGTTGTAGCAACAAAAGACAAAGGTGAAGTCACGAGTTTTAAGTTTTTTTTATATAAAAAGTAATGTAAATGAACCCAAAAATTAGAAATGGGAAGTAAACATGAATGCTCAACATCTTTTATTTGGAAGAAAAAAGTAAAGTTAAAACACTACTTTCTCGAAATGAATAAAAACAACTTCCCATCCATTCTTGTCGAAATCGCCATTTCCAAAACATACCCTTTGAAGAATGTTATGTTTTACGACATGATCAAACCTAATATCATAGCTCCTTAGCCCATGGAAAAATGCTTGAGGTATACAAAATTTGTACACAAAATGTGTACACATGTCTATCCTTCACAGAAATTTCTGTGAAGGACTTTGTGTACACATTTTGTGTACCTCTAGCAAAACTCTAGCCCATGAGGCAGAAGAGGCTCTTTTGAAACCTTTCTTTATCACATAGCTCAAATGGGCTCCCTGTACCGATCGTGTAAGCTCAATTAAGTCAATAACTAAAAGAAGGTCTAATTCGCACCCGAACCGGCAAAAAGGGGTTCAAATTTCATTTTTCACGGTTAAACAACCGGGGAAAACAGGTCCAATTCGCATCCTTAAACTATTTAAAAGTGTCAAAATTGCAAAAAAACCGAAAATAAAAATAGAAGCAATAAAAAATAAAAAAATGACCGGTTGTTTACCCGTAAAAAATGAAAACTGAAATTTTTTTTGTCGGTTAGCGGTGCAACGATTATTGTCTCTTCACCCCTGTTCTTTCACCTGTTAATGACAGAAAGCAAACCTCATGAGAAAAATTATATATTTTTGAATGTATTTTCTTAGGGACGACCGAGACATGGAACATTTTCTTGCTGAAAATGTTGCATTACCAGCAGCATCCAACAGGCAAACATTTAATGACAGATTATACACAGACGCAAGAATTAACTTTTACTTTCACAGAAAGCAACCTCGTGAGAAAAAATCAAAACATGCAATGGTACAGGAAAAAAAATGCCATTTGACTCTTTTTTTGTTAAATAATAACAGTCAAACTTTCTCATCCAAGAGGCTCCAATGTAAAATCATTTAGAGCCTATATCTCATCATCTTCTAACCTGTGATTGCAGATGAAGCCTTGCTTTAGAAGATTTTGACCACCTGAAACGATGTAAACATATAAAAGAAGTCACACACGTCCCCTTTAATGGCTCAAGAACATAGTTTTATAGAAAACGTGTTATCTATTAGAGATATTATATTCAATCCAAAAATGTGGAATCACCTACCGTCACACCCTCACACCTGACTCAAAAAAAAATGATAAGAGTGAATCAAAGTAAGGTTTCAAACCATTTCTGAGTCAGGTGGTTCAGGGTCTCATGCACACAATTAGGATGAAGACAAACTTCATTTCACAAGATCGTTTTATTCAGAGACAAAGGCCATGGTGTGCATTCTTTCATTTACATTGGTATTATTATTATTCCATGTCCAGTCCCATTAGGGAAAAAATGACAAATGAATGATAAAAACAATGGCTATAATATGACTTTTAATAGGTTTTTTGTGCTTAACAAGTTACCTATCTCTTATCTTTTGAAAATGAATGACTATTAGGTGACTAAGTTTTTTAAAATTAAAAAAAAAATCAAGAGCATAGGATGTGCCATATAAACTTAACAGTGTCCAACTGGAGAAGTAACTTTTGGGCTATGTAACTGCAAACAAAATAACTTTTGAGACCCTCATACCGGTTAGAATATTTTTGATGTACTATAGAAAAGCTCAAAACTCTATAATATCAGACTATCCCAGAGGCCAGCTCTACCAACAGACGCAAATTACGATCAATGAGTTCTTCAGTCTGATTGTTAGAGCAGAATAAGATGCAATATAAATTACTGAAAATGATAACAGGAAGATACGAGATCAAGGAGAATAGCCCCTGCATAACAACTGAGGTTTGTTGCAAGTTTTCGGATAAAGAAATCTAATAGTAAAAGATGATCATGGAGTCCAAGAAGCTCAGACAACCGAGCATACAACTGCTGCAGCGGAAACAGACTGCATTGAAGTACATACTCATTTGGCCTAATAATTTAGCTGCGTACCTACATTGTGAAGTATTCATAACTATAATTTATAACTTTTTCGTTTACTTGAGTATTTTGTTCATTTATTTAGTTTCGGCAAAACAAATGAAGTCTGCAGTTTATCTGAAGACTGTATATTCTTGCTTTTCTTTTTCAAAGTGGGAATCCTTCATGATCAACCACTTGGTTTTCATATATAAAAAAGATCACCTTCATCAAGCAAGTGAGCACTTTGTACTCAGAAGGATAACCAACAACCAGAAAAGTTTTTCATACTTACTTGTAGGGTTGTCACTCATAAGGTTATCCATAGTTACAGCCTTTGCTGCTCTCGTGCTCAAATTTTAGAGCCACCTAAACAAGTATTATTAACTCATTAAAACATTTTTAAACAGCCCTTGATTTGTTGTTGGGAAAGCAGAAAATATTGTAGAATCTTACTTCCACAACTCGAAGACCAGTTTTTAAAATGTTGGATGGCCAACATTCAATTGACAGAATTCTCCTTTTCCCATCTTGTTATCAATCCTATATGCAATTGACTAAATCCTCCAGGACTGCATAATCCACAAATCATAACTAAAAAATAGAAGGAAACGGTGTTCCACTTAGCAAGAAATGAACCAAGTGGGCCGCAGTTATGGTATTGAACCATTTTTATGTCTCAAGAATGAATAAAAAAGCACACCTTTAGAGAAATAAATATGCAGAACAAATTAATGTAAAATCGAATATCTAAAATGAAAGATGAGTTTGATTACCTTCTTTGCAAAACCCTTGTTTGAGTGGTGTCTTCAACCTTATTCACATAGATATGCTCAGCTGGACAAATCTTCCAGGAAAAACCCTCCCAATTCAATTCTGGAAGCAGATGTGAAAATTAAAGAGAGCAACAAAAGAAATGAGAAAAGACAAGTTTTACTGATGAACTTCACTATAATCAGAGATAGGAAAGTGCCATCACCTTCTAAAGATACGATGAAGAAAAAGAAGAAGGGAGCTGGATTGAATCATTGCGTGTCATACCCGTCCGGCCGCTTGTACTGTTATTTTCTATACACTCTTGCTCTCTTCTCCACTGCTTGATCGTCAGCCGCACCTCCATAGCCTCCAGCAGCTCAGATTTCGTAAATCTGAATATTACATCTGGGTCGAGAAGACGTTTAGTTGCAGCAGAACACCTCCAAAAACTTGAAGAATTACCTAGAGGGTACATGACAAACGCCGAACTTAAGAAAGAACAGGGAAGATGTTCTTGACCTGAACCAGATCTTGGACAGTGGCTGCGGAAGATTTTGAGACGAGGATTTCTTTGCTATTCGAGTAAACCCTATGTGCTGAATTTTGAGATGATCGAGAGCAAATAAGGTGTGAGGTCGAGTGAGGAGCGAAAATGAAAGGCCTGTATAAACCCACGTTGCGAAAACGGAGGGCATAAACTGCGCTGGAAAAAATAGGGACTGTAGTAACGGGCGTCGACTCACTTAACTTCCTTCCACCTTTTATATATATAGTAGATATATATATATATAGAGGAATGTTCATGTCAGGCCGGCCTGACGGGCTGCCCCGTCCGGCCGAGCCGGTTTGGGCACCTTCCCGGTGGAATTTTTTGATGAAATTTTTTGAGCATGTTCCTCATCAAGTCTAGTTTGTCCATACCAAATTTCAGCTCAAAATTCCATCGGGAAGGTCGTCAAATGATTTTTGCAAGTTAACTGGTCCGGAATATGTATTTTCCGGACCAGTTAACTTGCAAAAATCATTTGACGACCTTCCCGATCGAATTTTGAGCTGAAATTTGGTATGGACAAACTAGACTTGATGAAGAACATGCTCAAAAAATTTCATCAAAAAATTCCACCGGGAAGGTGCCCAAACGGGCTCGGCCGGACGGGGCAGCCCGTCAGGCCGGCCTGACATGAAGAGCACTCTATATATATATATATATATATATATATATATATATATATATATATATATATATATATTATATGGGCTACACTTTGAGTGTATAGCTATCTTTTAAAAGTTATCATAGTATTATTAGTATTATTATTAATATTATAACTATTATTAATCGAATATATTTGATTAATATTTGAATCGAATACACTGATATTCTTATTTGTATTTGATAACAATTCGAATCAAATTTAGTATTTTTATTTGTATTTGTATTTTTCGGATTCGAATTTGTATTTCTTATACGAATTCGAATCGCGAATGGCGAATACCCTCGCCCCTCCTCCCTTATTACTTCTTCAGTCCGCCCCTCCGCCCTCCCCCTTTCTTCTTCTCAAGCCCACCCCACTCCATCAACGGATTCACGAGTGAAAAAGCCAGCTTCACAAATAGGGGTTAGTGGGTAACACAAAATAATAAAGTCCCTCAACCATCACCTGACAGCTGGTAATACTCATTTGACACTTAGAGCCCGTTTGGTAGCATCAAAATCGGCTGTTTTGGCTGATTCTGCTGAAATTTATGATATTCTGGCTGGAGTGGCTGTTTTGGCTGATTCTGCTGATTTAAGAAAAAAATATTTTAAAAATATATTTTATTAATAAATTAAAGAAAAAATTATATGTAAAAATAGCTAAAATGGTCCTCTACAGTAACTTCAGCCAATACAGCCAGAAAAGTAACTCCAACCTTACTTTTTCGGCTTATTACACAATTCAATGCGCGAAAGTAAAAGTTACGTGTTTGGTGAAAAAGCTGGCTGATAAGCCTGATAAGCCGAAAACAGGGTTCTCCAAACGGGCTCTTAACGACTTAAGTATGGGGACCGATAGAGTATAGGTGGATGTTTTCTTTTGGACTAAAATTTCCTGGTCTGGTATGGTCTAGTCTGATCTGGTCTAGTCTGGTCTGATCTGGGACTGAAAACAATCCAAAAGAAAACATACTTATATTGGACCCCGTCTGCTTCCATTTGTAAGTGTGTTTTGACGGCCTCTTTAGGCATAGAGTTCTTGAGATATACCGCCATCATCACATTCCAAGGGACCCAATCTGTTTTGCCCATATACAAAAGAGAGAATTTCCTAAATAGGACTAAAAGAAAGTGGAATTGCAAAAACAGGACTCTTATGTTTTATTAAACAAAGATAGGACCAAAAAGAGCTAATCTGACAAAACTACCCTTAATGAGAACAATTAAGGCCGTGCGTGCGAGTTTCCCAGGTGTGCGTAACTGCGTATGGTGTGTGTATGTAGGTGTGTGTTTCCAAGCATCCAGAGTTCAGGATCTACCGTCAATGACGCCTCCACCACACTTCATCAAATCGATAACCACCGCCCACCACACCTCATCGAGTTCGTTGTCATCATTCTCTGAGAAGGCGCTGATGAGTTTGTGCAGACCTCAAGGGGGAATAGGGGGGATGACATCTTAATAACAAAAATGACATAACAATGACATTTTTTGTATTAAAAACATGGCATTTCCAAGTGTAAATTATGATAATATCATATTAAAAAAATGGAAGATTAAATTTGAAAAATGTAAAATATGGGGGAAAAGCAAAAAAGAAAGATCAATAATAAAATGCCATCTTCACAAAGCTAGTAGCAAAAAATGACATTATTTGTCAAATAGGTCACAAACATGGCACTCCATATATTTTAATTCCAAAGAAATCTTGTCAGTTTGGTAGGGAAAAAATGACATTATTTGTCAAATGGGTCAAAAATATGGCAATCCATATATTTTAATTCCTAAGCAATCTTGTCAGTTTGATAGGAAGAGCAATGATAATGTCATACAAGTGACATTTTTTCAATTCAGTGTTCAAATAATAACTCAAGTCATGGCATTTTTCAAATTCGAAAATAATAAATACGTAGTATATAAACAGTGTAATATAATTTCTGATAACTCATTGTTGAGACCTTGGTTTAGATTCTCATCCAAAATTTTCTAATCTAAAACAATTTTTTAGAATCCTAAAAGTAAGAAAGTGGACTGAAAATTAAAAAAATAAAAATAAAAATGGAACAGAGTAGGAGCAAGAAGTAGAAGAAAATAGGCTAGAAGAGAGGAGAAAGAGAAGAAAAGAGAAGAGAAGAGAAGAGAAGAAGAGAAAGGAGATGCAGAAAATTACTTGAGGTCGCCGGAGATCGGAGACGACTAGCGGTGGCCATGGTTGGGGTGTCGAAGAGCGGCGGCTATGACAGTGATATCGACAAGCGCGTTGCAGCTTTGGAAGCTCGGCTAATCGCCATGGACCTGTGAATAGATTCTTCATAGGAGATGACATCGATCTGCATCTGGGGTCGTAAATAAGAGTCGGTGATTTTGCAACTGGGGTGAGGTTAATTAAATGAAGGGTAATATTGTAATCTGGAGTCCTATTTGGAGAATAATAAACTTTTGGTCCTATTTTTGAGTTTTGACTATGTTTTAGTCCTATTTTGGACAATTTCTTTATACAAAAACATGTTCCTCACAAATGCAACATTTCCCATACATGATGCATGTGTTGGTCACAGCTGACAAAAGGCTAGCCATTGTCCCAGCATCCGGTTTCAGACTGAAGAAGTTCATTTGCTTGCAAACCTCTTATCCATCATCAAAGCATCCATTTTGAGCATATATCCACAACCATTGAGTTCCAAGAAACAACATCCCTTTGAGGCATTTCATCAACAACTCGCCAAGTCTCAGCCAAAAACCCACACTTCCCATACATGGTCACCAAACAGTTCTCTGTATATAAATTTGAATGCACAGAATTCGACGGTGAAGTTGCACCCCTAACAACAAATTGTCAGAGACCGAACACGCTTTGAGAATGCACGGAATGGTATAACAGTCAGGCCAAATAGTATCCGCGGACATGCTTTTGGAAAAGAAAAATATCATCTTGATGAAACCGGTTGTTGACACCGCTTCTGATCGTCCCATTGTAAGCCCACAACATTTTTAATGGGAATTTTGTCAAATAGATACCGTGCGGATGCGGTACTAGTATGGCCACAACAAGCTGCACTTGCTGGCATTAATTGAATGTGGATGGATGTGTTTGGGCGTAGGGCTGGGTCAAAGATGATACTGGAATGAATTTGGCCTAGTGTCTTGATATATGGGATTTCGTCTAAGATAAGACTGTAAAGATCTTCAGAGAATCAGAGTGTCGGCGTTTGGTTGGAGCGTAGGATGTCCAGTTGGTGTGATTCGATTTGATGCTGTAAAAACAGAGGGAAGGAGACGAGGGATAAGTGTAGATTGTGTGGAGGTTTTTCCAAATAACATAAATCAGATTACATTAGCATGGAAATCACTGCAGGGAAAGAGACGAACGCGATATGCCGTATATATTCCCACACGGTAAATATATACCCATTCAGTCCCTATTATACTGCGGCTTCAAAGTTTAAGGAGACGTTTGTTGGTGTATTCAATGGAAGAATGTACATGAAAAAAAACTATGAATGTTTGACGTGATAAAATATTGGGATAAACTTTCTCTGAGAAGTATATGTTTCTTTGAGAATCTATATCTCGATATTCTATCATGTCATACTTTCACTTGTATTTTCTTACAATTACTTCTATTATTTTGTATTCTCGAATCAATGATACCTTGATTTTTATGTACTACAACCTTTCTTAAATTCTAAGTTAATGGAATGAATGATATTTGACTTTATTTAGTGCCCGTCTGGTCAATGGCGGAGCCAGAAGTCTATAGTTAAAGGGGCCGGTTCTTGAAAATGTTACTTTGCAGGGGCCAAAGTTTAAAATATCAACATATTTTCTATAGATTAAACGTATTTATACATAATATATACTTAAGAATTTTTTTCCTTGCAGGGGCCGAGGCCCCCTCCAGCCCCTCCCTGTCTCCACCCCTGCGTCTGGTAACCATCATTTTTGGCTTTTCAGGCTTTTCACCAAACACGTAACTTTCGGTTTTATGGGGTGAATTGTGTAATAATAAGAAAAAGTAAGCTTGAAGTTACTTTTCTGGCTTTATTGGCTAAAGTTACTATAGATTGTCATTTTAGATATTTTTTCATATAATTTTATCTTTATTTTATTAATAAAGTGTATTTTAAATTATTACTTTTCACAAATCATCAGAATCAGCTGATACAACCACATCAGTCAAAACTTCATAAATTTCAACAGAATAAGTCAATACAATCGATTTGGCTACGTAGGCTTTTAAACATAATATTTAGTTTCTCAACTATTGTTCTACGTAGGCTCGCTCGTCTATCTAATTTTATAGATGTCACTTTCTAGATGTTCAGTCTTTTATAATTTATTTAAAGGGAAAATAGCATTTTCAATCTCTCAACTAATACCCACATTGAAATATAATCCCAATGTTTTTGAGTTTGTATATGTCACCCCTCAATTCCCGGAATTGTTGTAAATGTGATCCTCAATGTCAAGAAGATTGTCTAGATGTTGACATTGTAGTTGACATTGTAGACAAAAACTTACCAAAATTATATAAAATCATTTATATAAGGAGAAAGATAATTTATTTGCAAACATTTATGTGGCTATCTCTCATGCCACATGTGCATCGTTCACATTCTAGCATTAAAGATGCTCTTATAAGATCAAATGAATATGTTCTGACTGCCTGCACCACAAAATAAGCCACCAATGGATTCATGAGGGGAAAAGCTACCATCAGAACTAGGGGAAAAGCCACTAATGTATGATGATGTCAGCCCTGTCAACAGACTTGTGATGTCATTGATGACATAAACCCTTTCAGAGATTGAGCCTGTGACATCAACGAGAGCGCTAGTGACGTAAGCCCTAAGGAAGAGCGCTAGATATATGCCTTGCTAGAACGCCCTAAGGAAGAGGGCGGGCTGTATGGGTTTGGCGTGGGTGGTGCGGAATGGAGCAGGAACTTTTCTCACCGGAAGTGCCAGTATTCGACTTGCAAAATATCTTCCAAGGGAGGCTGAGGCGCTATCATTTCTATCAATGAGGGAGGCTCTTAGCTGGATTAAAGAAGCGGGATGTACTAATATTGATATGGAATGTGATGCATTTGAGCTCGTCATTCTGGATGATTGTTAACGATATTAAAGAAAAGAAAAACCAGCATCTATTCCTAGCATTAAATTTATGGGGGGATTTGACTTTGCACCCCACTTTTGGGTGATATTGGACTTTGCACCTCATTTTGAAAAAACTTTGATTTGCACCCGAACACACAACATTTTGTGAAGAAAAATTTCTAAATGGGGTGCAAAGTCAAAGAAATTTAAGTGAAAAATCAATTTTTTTTGAAAATGAAGTGCAAAATCCAATATCACCCAAAAAGTGGGGTGCAAAGTCAAATTTCCCCTAAATTTATTCATGTGAGGCAATAACTGAATCGCGTAGCCCATGATGATTTAGCAAAGGTTTTAGGTTCTATGTCTAGTTGTTACGTTTTGTATAACATTCCACCAAATTATATTCTGGCATCCTTGAACCATGATTTCATTAATCTAAGTAGAGTTGGTTCTTGTAAAAAAAAATTATACGATGGAGATTAGGAAAGAGAATTTGGGGGAGGGTTTTAACATATCATGGATCAAAAACTAAATAATCTTTTATTTAGTTGTTGATGGTTGATAGTCATTTGCTTTATTTTTGTTTAGTGCATAGAGATTACATAATCTAAATCTCTTAATCTCTTAATATCTAAAAGTAAAAAAATCTTGCTAAAGGAGTTCACGCTAACATATATCAACATAAAAAAACAATGTCTCTTCTCTTCTCTTCTCTTGCTTGAAGGTATTAGATATCTAGAGTTAATCGATCAGTTACTGATTACAGATGAGTTTGGCATTTCATTCCAAACTAAGCAAGAAAAATTTCATAAGTAAATCTCAAAAATGGTAGAGATAGGAAAAACTCAAGTATGCCCAAGATGTATCAAAAGAAAGTCTACTTGATTTATAAAATAACACCCACCCACCCACTCTCCCCCCACCCAAGTACCCCATCCCGCCCCCCCAAAAAATCACTCCACTACTTCTACCATACGTAGTTAACATCTTTTCCTTGCTTCACACCACAGCAGCAGGTTGTAAAAAATATAAATACATATACAGATCAAGCTGCATCAGACATTTTTATGCTTATAAGGTTTATGTGAATATGCTCGGACTGCCTACACCAAATAAATTGTACCCCTTTTTCACCAATCAAACTAATTTATTTTAGATTCATCTTAAGATCCACCAATGAATTCATGAGGGAAAAATCCTGCTTCACCAATAGGGGCATAAGTAGGTATCACATACTCGTAATAATTAAGTGTCTCTCAACCATCATCAGCCTAACAACTGGTAATACTGGTAATATTTATATTGGACCCGATCTGCTTCCATTTGTAAGTATGTTTAGGCATAGAGTTCTTGACATATACAACCATCTTCACATTCCAAAGGATCCAATTTGTTTTTGCCCATATCCAAAAACATGTTCCTCACAAATGCAACATTTCCCATACATGTGTTGGTGACAGCCATTGTCCCAGCATCCGATTTCAGACCGAAGTTCATTTGCTTGCAAACCTCTAATGCATCATCAAAGCTTCCATTTTGAGCATATATCCACAACCATTGAGTTCCAAGAAACAACATCCCTTTGAGGCATGGCATCAGGAACTCGCCTAGTTTCAGCCAAAAACTCACACTTCCCATACATTTGAATCAGGCCATTCTTTACAATTGGGCCGTGAAGTTGCACCCTAACAACACATTCTCAGAGACTGAACAGGCTTTGAGAATGCACGGAATGGTATTGTTAGAATATTTATTTAATTATTAATATTCTAATATTGGTCATGTATTTGGGGTTATATGTTATTAATAGAGTTCGTATAGTCCTAGACATTTAATTGGTTTAATGATAGGCTGAACCTATGTTTAAGTCTGTCTAGAACTAGGGTTCCCCAACCCTCTCTTCTGCCTCTATATATACGCTTATTCCCTATGGAATAACAACACAATATTAGTGAGAGATCTCTACCTATCAAGAATCTCATAAGGAAAGAGGCCATAAGGGATAAGGGATTTATTCCAGTTCATTCATCTATCATGGATCCAGGTATTCCTAAATCTCAGATTTATCTGTATATGTTTATGTATAATTATATGATGCCGATCTTGGAATTTAATCTAACAATTGTTATCAGAGCCAAGTCCAATTTGACATCATAAATTATACGTAACATTCGGTATACGAATCATACATACGCCGTCTCAAATCTCAATCATCTTCCATTCGTATGATCTGGCAGATCAAAATTTTCGTTACTGACGGTGTTTTGCCAAAAGAAAATTTGCATTTAATTAGCACTCTATTCTTTTGTGCCATTTGTATGTTGAACTTTAATTAGGATGAATTTGATTTTTGTTAAATCTAAGCGTCATCCATTATCTGTTGTCAAAGTGCCTTTAATTTTTGCCGATCCGTTAATACCGGCTTGAGTTTATAGATGAGGATTGTTATGTTCGTTCAGCCGGTTTCGTACGATGTAGAAGCCTGTTTTTTTTCCTAGATTAAATTTAGTCTTGGTTTATAATTATTTGAGGCATTGCATCAAACTTGAGAATTTTGATGTGTTTTGTCTATGACGGCAAATCCCTAAGAATTTATGTTTTCCCTTACGCTTGGACTGTCCAGATGATTTAAGTGAAAGAGCGTAATTCAATATTTGAGTCTCCAAGTTTGTTTTGATCCATTCTATTTACTAGAGTAATTGAATTTACTTTCTTTTTATTTAATTTTATTGTATTGAATTTAATGTTAAATTACGTCAAATTTCAAGACTTCAATTTCTGGACCTACAGCTTCCGCATTTGTTATAGTTCAAGAAATTTATTAGGGACTTTTATGCACTAATAAAATTTGATGTGACATTAGTTTTGTCACCTGTTATTATTTACTCAATTAATTGTTTAAATATTTTGGTAGCCTGACTAGTTTATTTAGACAATTTTGTTCATATATAAGTACTCATTTAAATTTCTAATGTTATGATAAGGTTGTTTAATGTTATGATAAGGTTGTTAATCACTAAAGTGATACAACTAGTTTGATTAATTAGAAATTTTGATTGAGTAGGTCAAACTGATCATAATTAATCTACGTTTAATGAACATTTGAGTTTAATTATTTACGTATAAGGAGTTTGTTAGTCACCAAAGTGGCCTGACTCGTGTAATAGTCAAATAATTAAATTTTTATGATCCGTTTGATTAATTAATCTATGTTTGGTGAACATGTAAATTTAATTATTTACTTATAAGGAGTCTGTTAGTCACCAAAGTGGCCTGACTCATATGAGAGTTAAATAATTAAATTTTTTATGGTCTATTTGATTTATGTCCATAAATGTAATGCTTGTTAGTTACCAAAGCGATCGGACTAAATCAATTTAAACAAACTAATTGAGTAAAATTTAATATACGACTATATTCACTCATTTAAGTTTGTAATGTTATGATAAGTTGTTAATCACTGAAGTGATTTAATGGTTAACTTAGAAATTTTAATTGAGAGAATTGGTCATGATTTTAGTAGATGTATATTTAAATTTAGTTATTTACATATATGGAGTTTGTTAGTCACCAAAGTGGCCTGACTCATACGGTTTGTAAATAATTAAATTTTATGTAATTACATATCTACAGCCGATTTGATTTATTGTCTATAAATATAATGCTTGTTAGTCACCAAAGTGGCCTGACTGAGAGTTATTAGACAAATAAATCTGAAAGTAAAATCGATTTTTTAATAATTTTAGGATACTAAATAATATAAAAATAATGCATTGAGATTATATTGCTATACGATCACCAAAAGGTGGATCATGCATGTATAATTTTTGCAATTTAAGAGACTAATTTTTATACTTGGATTAAATTGGGTTAATGTCCAAAGACAACACCCATTTAGTCATGTGTAATCAATTGTCTATTTTGGTATATTATTTGGCATCATCTTATGTATATATTTAAGGATCACCCAAAGGTGAATTTAAGCATATATGTTTAGGTTTTCTAAGAATGAATCTGTATTAGTTAATTCAAAGCATTAATAGTAAGCATGTATATTGTTGCAGCTTCGTTAAATCTCTTATCGTCCACGAACGATTTAATTAGGGAATTCATGTCAGATATCAAATCAAGCAAGATTGATACACATTTAGGTTTCGTGTGTTTCGAATCAAATCTCATAGAAGTTCCTAATAACACTTGGTGGTTAGATTCGGGTGCTTCTACTCATGTTTCTCACATTATGAAGGGATTTAAGTCCATCCAACCAATAAGGGGAAATGAACAATTTCTATATATGGGGAATAGGATGAAAGCACGCATTGAAGGCATAGGGACGTATAGGTTGATCTTAGACACTGGATGTCCTTTAGATCTAGATAATTGTCTTTATGTGTCTGATTGTGCTAGAAATCTTGTTTCAGTTAGTAGGTTGGATGTTTCAGGATTTCATATCAAGTTTGGGAACAATACCTTTTCATTATTTAAGGATAATTTTATTTATGGATCTGGTATGTTGGTTGATTCCCTGTATCGTTTTAATCTTGATTTGAAATTTACTGAATCTTTATTTAATGTTGAAAATAATGTGGGAGTTAAGCGTAGTGCACTAGATGAGGACTCAGCTTTCTTGTGGCACCAACGTCTCGGTCATATTTCCAAGGATAGGCTAATGAGGTTAGTTAAGAATGAAATTTTACCTCAATTGGATTTTAGTGACTGGGATGTGTGTGTTGATTGCATTAAAGGAAACCAAACCAAACACACAGTAAAGAAGGCGTCCACAAGAAGCACTCAATTGTTAGAGCTTATACACACTGATATTTGTGGTCCTTTTGATGTTCCTTCTTGGGGTGGAGAAAAGTACTTTATCACCTTTATAGATGACTACTCACGTTATGGTTACATTTAACTGCTGCATGATAAGGCCCAGTCGGCAGACATCCTAGCGGTGTTTGTCAACGAGGTGGAAAGGCAGCTAGAGAAGAAAGTTAAGGTTGTGAGGTCTGATAGAGGTGGTGAGTATTATGGGAAATCCAATGAATATGGACAATGTCCAGGTCCATTCGCTAAATTCCTTGAAAGTCGAGGCATTTGTGCTCAATACACAATGTCGGGTACACCACAACAAAATGGTGTAGCTGAGAGGCGGAATCGTACGTTAATTGAAATGGTTAGGAGCATGTTAAGTTATTCTACCTTACCCCCTTCGTTGTGGATGTATGCATTAAGGACTGCTGCATATATGTTAAACCGAGTTCCTAGTAAGGCAGTTCCTAAGACCCCTTATGAACTGTGGACAAGTAGGAAACCTAGTTCGAGACAACTCCATATTTGGGGGTGTCCTGCAGAAGTAAGAGTATACAATCCGCATGAAAGGAAACTTGATCTGAGGACAGTTAGTGGATTTTTCATTGGCTATCCTGAAAAGTCGAAGGGATTTAGGTTTTATTGCCCTAATTAAAGTACGAGAATTGTAGAGACAGGCAATGCTCGGTTCATTGAAAACGGTCAAGTTAGTGGGAGTGGTGAACCACGAAATGTGGTCATTCAAGAACAAAAAGATAATGCCATGTTCCCACATGTTGGACGCATCAATAGTATCTCAAACACCAACGAACGACCTGAGTATATAGTTAGTGACGCAATAACTAATGATCAGAATGAAGGTGTAGCTGGTGAACAAGATACTAATGAGCATGTTGTGACCACTTCAAATGAACATGTCATCACTCAAGAAAATGATAATTCGTCAGAAGGAATAGCGTTAAGAAGGTCATCTAGGGAAAAACGATCTGCTATTCCAGATGACTATTTACTATATTCTGTTGAACATGAGTGTGACTTGAGCATTGGTGAGGATCCAGTCTCATTTAAGGAAGTCATGGATAGTATAAACTCAGATAAGTGGATTGATGCCATGAATGAAGAGCTTAAATCCATGTATGACAATAAAGTCTGGGATTTAGTTATGTTGCCTGATGGATCTAAAAGAGTTGGATGTAAGTGGGTCTTTAAGACCAAACGTGACTCTAATGGAAACATCGAAAGATATAAGGCCAGACTTGTTGCTAAGGGATTTACTCTGAAACGTGGCATTGATTACAAGGAGACCTTCTCTCTAGTTTCAAAGAAGGACTCCTTGAGGGTTGTCATGGCTTTGGTGGCTCATGATCATTTTGATTTGGAGCTTCACCAAATGGACGTGAAAACCGCCTTTCTGAATGGAGACTTAGAGGAAGAAGTGTATATGGATCAACCAGAAGGATTTTTGACCACTGGTAAGGAAAATCTTGTGTGTAAGCTACGAAAGTCTAAAACAAGCTTCCCGACAATGGTATCTTAAGTTTCATAATACCATTTGTTCTTATGGTTTTATAGAGAATGTCGTTGATCGGTGCATCTATATGAAGGTCAGTGGGAGCGGATTTGTAATTTTAGTCCTATATGTTGATGATATCTTGCTTGCTGCGAATGATATGTCCATGATGCATGATGTTAAGAAGTTCCTTTCTAAGAACTTTGAGATGAAAGATATGGGCGAGACATCCTATGTGATTGGAATTGAAATATTTCGAAACCGTTCACAAGGAATTTTGGGTATGTCTCAGAAGAGCTACATCAATCAGATCTTAGAAAGATTTAATATGGACAAATGCTCTCCAGGTGTGGTTCCAATTCAGAAGGGGGACAAGTTCAGTTTATTACAATGTCCTAAAAATGAATTGGAACGTAAGGAGATGGAAAGAATTCCCTATGCGTCAGTGGTTGGATGTTTGGGATATGTTCAGACTTGTACTCGTCCCGATATTAGTTTTGTTGTTGGAATGCTGGGACGATATCAAAGTAATCCCGGAATGGACCACTGGAAAGCTGCAAAGAAAGTTTTGAGGTATTTGCAAGGCACCAAAAATCACATGCTTACATTTAGGAGATCTAATCACGGTGATTAGATATTCAAATTTAATTTTACTGGATGTGTCGATAATAGAAAGTCAACATCTAGTTTTTCTGTTCATAGTATCTTGGAAAAGTAGTAAATAAATAGCTATTGCTACTTCTACTATGGAGGTCGAACTTGTGGCATGCTTTGAGGCCACTGTTCATGGTTTGTGGCTGCGGAGCTTTGTTTCAGGACTTAGACTAGTCGACATTATAGCTAAGTCGGTGAAAATTTAATTCTGCAGCAGTCTTCTTCATGAAGAATGATAAGTACACTAAAGGTGCTATACGCATAGATTTGAAGTACTTGTTAGTTAGGGAAGAAGTTCAGAAACATGGAGTGTTTATTGAGCATATTGGCACTGAACAAGCGATTGCGGATCCGCTGACTAACACCCAACGTTTTAAGAAACATGTAATTACTATGGGTGTTGTTAATAAAGCCTTGCTATGATAATTTTGTCAGTGATTTATGTCAGCTCATTTTTATATATCATTGTTTAGACACTCATTTGAATTCAATAAAGGTTATGTTTCTGGTTTACTTGTTCTCTATTTAATAGTGATCACATATAATTATTTATAGTGATAACAAGTGTTGAGGATTTAAGCATCTCTCAAAATTTAAGATTTGAGACTTTCAGATTTCTCAAATGTTTCGGATGAATTAGAATTGTCTTGTGATACATGGAAGGAAGCATGTCAGTATAAATGATGTGTAACCGCCATGATCCATTCAATTTGAAATTCAGTTAAGTTTTCTTGGTGAGTTTGGTTTGATGAATATTGCGCAATTTAAGTTTTCATCAATTCATCAAGGATCACATGACCAAGTGGGAGAATGTTAGAATATTTATTTAATTATTAATATTCTAATATTGGTCATGTATTTGGGGTTATATGTTATTAATAGAGTTCGTATAGTCCTAGACATTTAATTGGTTTAATGATAGGCTGAACCTATGTTTAAGTCTGTCTAGGACTAAGGTTCCCCAACCCTCTCTTCTGCCTCTATATATACGCTTATTCCTATGGGATAACAACACAATATTAGTGAAAGATGTCTACCTATCAAGAATCTCATAGGGAAAGAGGCCATAAGGGATAAGGGATTTATTCCAGTTCATTCACCTATCATGGATCCAGATATTCCTAAATCTCATATTTATCTGTATATGTTTATGTATAATTATATGATGCCGATCTTGGAATTTAATCTAACAGGTATAACAGTCAGGCCAAATACTAGGGGTGGGCATAACGGTTTGGTTTAACTGAACCGAACCGTACCAAACCAAACTAAACCGAACTGAAACCGAACCATATGCAATTTGGTTTGAGTTTGGTACTATTTCTTTCAAACCGTATTAAACCGAACCGAACCGAAACCGATAAAACTCAAAACCGAACCAAACTAAAGAAACGCTAAAAAACTTTCATATATTATTAAAATTGGTGGTTTGATTTGGTTTTGTTGGGGTTTACTTTAGTAAACTGTTTGGTAAACATTTGCTCAAACCGAATGGTTTGGTACTTTGGTTTGGTTTGCTTTAAAACGGAAAAAACGTAAACTGAATCGAACACCGAACAACACACACACATACACACACATATGTGTGTGCAGTATGAAGATTGTAAGTTTGGTTGTACCAGTGAAATACGGCTATGTGTTTGTCCATTATATGTATACATTAAGGAGGTTGTAGGTTTAGTGACTTGGTGATTTGGAGTGAAACATAAATGTCCAAACTCCTAAGCCCTCACCCACTTTTATTAACCATTTAAATCATTGCTATTTTGCTCATTGCACCACATGTAAATCACTAATTATATTTTATTTATGTTGGCACATTGCTTGTACACCATTGCTATTTTACACACAACACCAAAAAACTATATTTTGATTTTATTGCTTTGTTTTAGATTATTTGGTTTGGATTTAACCTAAAATAAACCATTTCAAATTAGTAAATGTTGACTTAAAAATATGAAATTATACATTATTTTTTAACTTTATAAACCAAACATTAAACCGAACCGAAAATTTCTCGAACCGAACCGAAACCAAACCGAAATACATTTTTCGCCAAACCGAACAACTTGAAACCGAACCGAACAACTTGAAATCGAACCGAACCCGATAAAAACCGAACCGTAAACCGATTTGCCCAACCCTACCAAATACTATCCGCAAACATGCTTTTTGAAAAGCAAAATAGCATCTTGATGAAACCGGCGGTTGACACAGCATTTTAAACCCACGAGATTTTTAATGGGAATTTTGTCAAATAGATACCGTGCGGAATTGCGGATGAGGTATACTGTGCTGGCATTAATTTGGATCGACGTGTTTGGGCATAGGGGTGCGTCAAAGATGATCCTGGAACGAATTTGGCCTAGTGTCTTGATATATGGGATTTCGTCTATGATTATTAGACTGTAAAGATCTTCAGATTGTACATTTCCCACACGGTAAACATATAAGCATTCAGCACCCATTATATTGCAGGTCCAAAGTTTAAGGTTACGTTTGTTGATGTATTCAATGGATGAATGTACATAAATTAACTATGCATGTTCAACATGGTAAAATCTGGAGATAAACGTTCTCTAAGAAATATGTGTTTCTTAAAGGAATCTATATCTCCCGATTTTACCATGTTGGATGTTCATTCTTATTTTCTTACAACTACTTTTTATACTTTGATTTTTTTGTATTACTACCTTTTTTTCTTAAATTCTAAGTTAGTGAATGAATGATATTTGACTTTATTTAAACATATTCCGTAATATTTAGTTCCTCAAGTATTGTTGTACGCCCGTCTATCTAATTTATAGATGTCGCCTTCCAGATGTTCAACCTTTCATATATAATTTGTTTAAAAGGAAAATAACACTTTCGGTCTCTCAAATAGTACCCACATTGAAATATAATTTTCGTGTTTTTGAATTTGTAAATGTCACCCCTCAATTCTCAGAAATGTTATAAATGTGGCCCTCTCCATCAAA
This sequence comes from Cuscuta epithymum, assembly GCA_945859915.1. NCBI lineage: Eukaryota > Viridiplantae > Streptophyta > Magnoliopsida > Solanales > Convolvulaceae > Cuscuta > Cuscuta epithymum. Next base: position 240,299 of record CAMAPF010001154.1, read on the forward strand.
TCTGAACAAATATCGTTAGCTTTTATAATCTTTGGCATGGCTAGGGTCTAACAAATGAACAAAAGCCAAGGAAATGTAAAACCGAATTTTAAAAGCAAATTTAAGGTCGTGTAGGTGGTTACGCTAAATATGCTCTATTTATGATGAAAACGCTAAAATCATAGAGAACATGCTAAGTATTTTATTTGATCATATTGTGCAAGTACAGTTTGTGAACTTGACAATCATGGTGATAGATTCGAGAGGAAACTACATTGAGGGGACAATTGAAGAGTTGCGCTTCCATTCTTCTTAATTATGTAGTATAACTAAGATGCTACTGTGAAGAAGCCCCCCTGTCTGGATTCTTTGTCTGAAGTTGGGTCGACACTCCAGAGGAAAGTGGTGGAGGAGAATGGATATTCTTTATTCTTAAAAGCAAAACCGTATTGTCAAGCACCTAGTGGTCTGATGGTATCACTGTGACACTCCCAAAGAGGAGACCATAGATTTGAATCACATCTCAGTTCAAGGGTGTTGACCTTAACATAGAACAAATACTATAATAGGTTAGGAAGCTTTGTACAAAAAAACCATATTTTCTAAAAATAAAAACATTTTTCTATCAAACTTTATGCATACAAATTTATACAGAAAAAAGTGTACACACACTAAAAACAAATAGATATAGTTGTACAAGTACACAATTACAAAAGGCAAATGCATTGATGCGTTAGTGAATCTAGGTTAGTAAATCTAGAGAAAAGTTAGAGCAAAAGTAGTAGAGAATAAATATTGTATAAATATTTTAGCAAAATAACTATACATGAAATTCGATGGCTGGTAAAATCAGGATGTTTCTTTTCGAGGTGGATGGACAAACATTTTCTTCCTTCCCGGTGGCTGGTGAAATCGGGATGCTTCCTTTGGAGGTGGATGGACAAACCTTTTTCTCCCTTCTTGGTGGCTGGTAAAATTGGGACGCTTGATTTATTTTGTTTTTGCTATTTAAAGAATTCTTGTTTAGTGATCTCTCATTTTAGTATAGTAGCAAGTTCAGCAATGTTATTAGATTAGACTACCATGATGTGGAGTTAGCGAATTTGACAGGTCCTCAGAGGCTAGTCGATTCTATGTCTCACTCCAGTGTAGTCTTGAGCTATTGTATTGCTTTGTCTCTTGTTACTCCTGTTATTAATAATAATTAAGTCTTCTTCATTCAAAAAAAATGTAAGGAAGGTGGAGGAGCAACAACTTTAGTTCATGCCAAATCAAAACACAAAACATCATCGCATTGCACTTTTCCGGGCAAGTCTTTCCAATATTTTTGCAATTAAAGAACACATTTATGAAAGAGTCGCTGGGCTAACAAAAATTCAACATCAAGCTGAACTCCTTCATACTATAGTTTTTCAAATATGACACCCCTCACTTGGCATGTTTAGTAGTTCTATTTCAAGTACATCTGCCTCTTTTGTGAAAAATGAATACCACATTTGTCTAGGTACTTGATGGTACTGGCTAATTAGTTCTTTCATGTAAATTGTGTTTGATAAGTATTTTCTGATATACTTTAATTGCCAAAATATTTTATGAGCTTTTTACAAGTGTCTAGCACCTTTCTTACGCTATTAGTACAATATTAATGGAGCTGGGCCTAGCTCATACGATTAGAGGTTGATCCAAAAGGGACAAAAATGAATATGTCAATAACTTATTCTAAAGAATCACAAGTATCCCCTAGGGGATACATTTGACTTCTTCTCCCAATTAAATTTAGCTTAAATTCCTCCATTTTTTTAACTATTCAACCATAAAGGATGTATGATTATTTTTTCTTATTGGGAAAAAACAAAAATTTTTCCACACATCACATCCCAAGATTGTAATGAATGTTGTTTTCAAAAAAAAAAAGATTGCTATGAATGAATTTTCAAATATTAATTAAATTGATATTTTAATTTCCCCAATCCAATTTCATGCGAAATTTAGGTAATAAACAACTATAACTTTAAAATAGAATAAAATATTGCATATAAATATTTAAAAGTATATTCATCATCAACTGCAAATTAATTAATAATCTAAAATGACTAGACAAACTCATTTCCATCAAATGAAATGATTACAATTTTTTGTATTTGTTCTTATTTTGTGATGTAACTCATGTAATGACAAATGTAAGTTGTGTGGATGGAAAATATAACTTAAGTGAATGCAAAATTTAACTTATTGAGACAATTAAGTTCAAATGTAACTCGAGCATAAAAAGATGTAACTTACGCACATGAAGATGTAATGACATATAAAAAGATGTAAACTCCATTATATATAAAAACAATTAACTCCACCGATTATTAATCTGAATGGAGAAATTTATACGAAGTATTGTTCTGAATTTGATTCATACGCAGCCTTTTAGATGTTAAATCAAAGCAAAAGAATTTGCTTTCAATTCTAAAGGGTTGTGCGTGTTGGAAGAAAGGAGTTTATGAGTATTGTATTTAGGTGATTGTGTGTGGAAGAGAGAATTTTAGAGATAAATGATTTTGAAAGAACTTGGAACTTTTATTAATTTGGAGCTTTGGCTTGTATTACAAATGAGTGAGGAGTGCTCTATTGATAGGTCTCATAGGATCCTTCTAGGCAACTCCTATGTCTTTAACATTCTACACCATTCCATGGAATTCTAGCTTAAGAATATTCTACAATTATTTAATAAGTACATTAACTAAAGAGTACTCCAGATCTTTCTTTACTAACTCTAACTTATGGGCTAACTAATTTATTATTTCTCATACAACTACTAGCCCAATAAGTTAACTTCTAATGGACCCAATTATTGGGTTAAGCGAAGTTTAATTTCTAACATCCCCTCGTAAACTTGACTTAGCAACACCAAGTAGATCTCGCATCTTTGCAAATACATCATGCTTGAGTGGCTTTGTGAGAATATCAGCGACTTGGTCTTGAGTCTTCACATACTCTACTTGAACTTCCCTTTTCGCTATCTTTCCCCGGATGAAATGATATCGAATGTCAATGTGCTTACTTCGATCATGAAACACTGGATTCTTTGCTAATGCAATAGCTGACTTGTTGTCCACGAATATTGTTGTTGCTTCTTTTTGAGAAATGTCGAGAGCTTGCAATATGTAGCGGAGCCAAATTGCATGACAAACACTTGATGTTGCTACAACGTACTCGGCTTCACAAGTGGATAGGGTGACGATCAATTGCTTCTTTGAAACCCATGTGAAAGCAGTGTTTCCCATGTAGAACACGAATCCAGTTGTGCTCAATCACTATCGCAATATCCAACCAGCTTAAACTCATCAGATGGAGAGTAAAACAATCCATATTCGGCGGTGCCTTTGAGATATCGCAAAACCCTTTTTGCGGCTTTCAAATGAGTTGTTGTGGGGGCCTCCATGAATCGACTAACAAGTACGTCCAACACCGAAGAGAATATCCGGTCTTCTGCATGTTAAGTATCTTAAGCTCCCTACAAGACTCTTAAAGTAAGTTGGATCAATCAATTTTCCTTTATCATACTTTGATAGCTTTAGTCCACTTTCAACAGGTGTACTTACAGGTTTGGAGTCCTCCATGTTGAACTTCTTGAGTACTTCTCTCGCGTATCCTTCTTGAGTGATGAATATACCATCATCCATTTGCTTCACCTCGATGCCAAGATAGTAACTCATAAGCCCAATGTCAGTCATCTCGAACTCCCTTGTCATGACTTGTTTAAACTCATCAAACATCATCATGTTATTACCTGTAAAGATGAGATCGTCCACATATATGCACACGAGCAATATGTCTCCTTGGTGATTTTTCTTTACATATAGTGCATGTTCTTGTGGACACTTCATGAATCCATTAGCTTGGAAGTATTGATCAATTCTACTATTCCAGGTTCTTGGTGCTTGTTTAAGCCCATAAAGAGCCTTTCTTAGTCTCAACACTTTATCTTCTTGCCCTTTGACTATGTAACCTTCGGGTTGCTCAATGTAGACTTCTTCTTCTAGGAACCCATTTAGAAAACGGACTTGACATCCATTTGATGTATCTTCCCTTTTGTTGTGAGCCGCGAGTGCAATTATCAATCTTATTGTTTCCAATCTAGCAACGGGCACAAAAACTTCTTCATAATCAACACCATGTCTTTGGGCGTAGCCTTTGGCCACTAGTCTTGCTTTGTACTTCTCAACTTCTCCTTTTGCATTTTCTTGATCTTATAAACCCACTTCACTCCAATTGCTTTATGCTTTGGTGTAAGTGTAGCTAGCTCTCACGTTTTATTCTTCACAATTGACTTGATCTCATCATCCATTGCATCTCTCCACTTATTGTTTCTTGTGGCTTCTTCAAAACTTAGTGGCTCACAATCACCAAATAGACAAAAGAGCGTAAGTTCATCATTTGAGTTCAAGTTTTGTGTTACCTCGTAAAGCTCTTCAATGCTTCTCATGCGTGATATTTCTCTTTCATCCGAACTTTGTGGGGAAGCTTGAGATTGAGTAGGAGATGGTGGAGGAGTTACATTTTCATGGTTCTCATCAACTTCTTCTTCATATTCCATGGAAGGTAAGAGGCTATAATCTTCTTTGTCATCAATGCTCCAATCCCATGAGTCTTCTTCATCAAACTCCACATCGCGACTTATTATAAGCTTCTTCAAATCCGGATTGTAGAGTTTGTACCCTTTTGAGTGTTTGTCATATCCAATGAATATAAACTTCTCGCTCTTGTCGTCGACTTTTGATCTAGTCTGATCAAGAACATGAGCATATGCAATGCATCCAAATACTCTCAAGTGCGAGACTCTGGGTTTACCTCCATGCCACGCTTCTTGTGTAGTTATTCCATCTAGACTCTTTGTGAGGCAACGATTTTGAAGAAAGACGGCACAATCCACAGATTCAGCCCAAAATTCTTTAGGCATATTCTTTGTCTTTAGCATGCTTCGAGCCATGTTGAGTATAATCTTATTCTTTCTTTCGGTAACACCATTTTGTTGTGGTGTGTGTGGGACATTCATGGGACGACGGATGCCATTCTCTTCACAAAATTGATTAAACTCCTTTGATGCGAACTCTCCACTCGATCTGATCTCATGGCTTTAATAACGTACCCACTTTCTTTCTCAATAAGAGCCTTAAATTTCTTGAATGCTTCAAAGGCCTCTGGTTTTTGTTTCAGAAAATATACCTATGTTTTTCTTGAGTAATCATCGATAAAAGTTAGAAAGTACTTACTTTTACCATGAGAACATGGAGTAATAGGACCGCATAAGTCGGTATGGATTAACTCCAATGGCTCCTTAGCTCTTGAGGGAACTTCTTTAGGGAATGGTTTCCTTGATTGCTTACCGAGTAGACATCCTTCGCATAGTTGATCGGGATGATTGATGAAGGTCAAACCCTTCACCACACCTTTGGACGATAGCATTTTCAAGCCACCAAAGTTTAAGTGCCAAACCCATGACTCATTTTTCAAGCAACTTTTCAAGCATATGGCTTGATCTCTTTGAATATCAAGCAAGAACATTCGATTTCTAGTCATGGGCACTTTAGCAAGTAGTCTCCCATTATTGTCTCCTAGAGAAAGACTACGATTCTTTAAGTGAATGTCATAGTCTTTTTCTAAGAGTTGTCCCATACTTAGAATATTCGTTTTTAAGTTGGGTACATAGTAAACATCGGAAATGAATTGGTGACTTCCATCATTTAGGCAGATTAGAACGTTACCTTTGCCATTCACCACAACTTTAGATACTTTTTTTCCGATAATATCTAAGTATATTAGAAACCGAAAAATAGCATTTTACAATGCATGAAATCCAAATCAAAATGACTATCTAAGCTAGAATGGTCTAACCTAGATATAATGCATCAAAATAATGGGACAGTCCCCACTTCACAAATCACTAATTATAAATTAAAAGTCTAGCCCATCAAAGGAAGCCATAGTTTCCCCATCCAAGAATTCACCACCAAAAACACTAAAATCCCCTATTTAATCCCAAAAAACAATCTGAAAGGAGTAGTGAACTTTGAGTCAAAGCAAACCTCCCATTTTTTCCTCGTAACTCCTGGCAAACCTTCAAGACATTTGGCCGTGAATGTTAATCCCTTTTTATCCAAATCATCCGTAAGTCGGAGAGAAGTATCCACTCTAATTACACTATCATGCACGGATCTACACGGTTTGACACTTAGCTTAAGCGTCTTACCGTTTATCACCTCACATTTAGTGACAACATCATTTTGCCTTACTTCACTTTCATCAATCACAACCCTCACGACATCTTCCAACACGGCTTCGGAGGTTTTACCAGCTTGTTTTGTAGGCTGTCCAGCAGGCGTAGGAGCAAGAACCGCGGCAGTGGCAGTCCCCTGGGCAGGTTGTTGAAGCGTGGCAACAGGTCGCACAACCGCGGCAGATTTGGCAGGTAGCTCAAGCGTGGCAGCAGGTCGCACAACCACGGCAGATTTGGCAGATTGCTCAACTCCCTTGGCAGGTCTCTTAGGAGCTCCCTTGGCTGGTCCCTCAGCTCCCTTAGTTGCGGCAGATCCTTGGGCACCGGAGGCAGCTGCTGCATCAGTCAGGGCATGAATTACTGCAGTTTTTTCATGAGCAGTAGCCGGCCCAGTTTGCTCATTCCCTAATTTTTCATTTTTCCCCATGCTCTGTTCTTTCTCTCTTTCTCCATCATCCCATTTGGCAAGCTTCTTACAAATAAATGGGTGGTGCCCAAATTCCTTGCAATGAAAGCAAAAGTTAGGAAAAGTTTCATAAAGCACACTTTGTTTGATTACCTTTTGGGAAGGTAGCCTTATATGAAAAGAAAGTGGCGGTGGCTTTGAAACATCAACTTCAATGAGCACTCTAGCATATTCATTATTTGTCCTCTCTTGAGTGATCTTGTTCGTAGTAATTGGGACCCCAACCATAGATGCCACTTCACTCATAGCTTCGTCATTCCAAAGCTTCATAGGTAGTTTGGGGAACTTCACCCAAATCGGCACTTTAAGAAATTCCTCATCTTCAAACGAGAAGTCTTCCGAAAGTACTTTGAGCATAAGAAGTTTCCCAAAAACATTGTAAGGTCCGTCATGTAGTACCTTCAATCTATCCTCCTCATTTCCAAATTTAAAGATTACCCATCCCTTGTTATGGGACCTCACAAGACATCTTACACCCCACGTAGCTTTAATATCATGCACCGCTTTTAGTCCGGGAAATTTGCCGGTGAAGTGCCCAACTAGGCAATAGCCCCACATTTCAACCATGGAAGGTAATACCCGATCCCCAAAGTCCAAAGTTTCTCCTTTAGGAGGAACATATATATCTCAATTTGATGCCATGTGCCGGATCTCGATTATCCTTAAACAGGTTTGACCATGGAGCTTTGTTTTCTGCCAGAGTTCTAACCTGACCAGCAGCCTTGTTCTGTCCTGCATTCTTGATTGCATCAGTCCCTATATTCCCAGGAATTGGGATATCAATTGTATCATAGGTCCCAACATTCTTTTTTCCTCCAGGAGTCTGGTCTAATGCTTCAGAGACAGCCCCCATCACAGCCAAGGTCGGTTGTTTTTCACTCTCAATCTGGCTAGTTTTGTTTGGAACAACCACTGCCTTTTTAACTTTGTTTCCAGAGTTAAGAACTGGGAAATCTTCTTCCAAATCCTGTAAAGCTGCATATTTGGACCTGGTAAATCTCGTATTGGAGGAGTCCCCGACGGTCTGCTTTGTTTTTCCCATCACAAGTACCTGCAGCAGCACTTCAAATGACAAAAAACGCAGCAAACCTGGTTACTGCCAAGGGCAGTAAACTGGCGTAGCAGGTCTGTTCGTCACAGGTCTTAGGCAGCCTTCGTCCCAGCTGATTGACGCCCAAACCAAACACAACAAAACCCCAAAAGACGGAGAATAATCGCCAAACAACTTCAGTTCGCACCTAGCTAGACTCTGTTTTCATAGCAGTAGTCTAAATACGTTCTCTAAGAAGATCGTTTTCTAGATGTCCCAAACACAAATCCAAATCCAAAGTCGAAAGCATATTCAGAAGCATTTTCCGACTAAGAATCATAAAACACAAACTCAAATCGGCGGAAATCAGTTCATCGTGAACAGTAAAATCACGCAATACTGAATCTCAAAATTTCAGTCTTCTGGCCGTCAATCAGCTAGTAAAACCAAATCCAAGCTAGAGCTGGAATTATAGAAGAAAATCGACCAAGAAACACAAAATAAAACCAACTTACAAGACTCGATTCATCCCAAACGTAGCTTCCATTAACGGAAAAGAACTGGGGCGCGAGAACCCAGGAGAGAAACTCTCAACTTTCCAATTTTATTTTGAATATACATGTCGTGAGTGCCAACTTTAGATTCTTCTCTAAAGGTAATGTGACCTTGAGTTTGTTCCACCTTCACGAACAGGCTCTTATCTCCCGTCATGTGATTGTTAGCTCCGGTATCTAAATACCACATGCTCTTCTTTGTTTGTTCTTCATGATTTGACATCAACAAGGTAAGTTCTACCTCATTGTTCATCTCCATGAGATATGCATCTTCTTTCACATTATGAGAGTTCTTGCATTCATATGCGTAGTGGCCATATTTATTGCAATTATGACATCTTAGTTGATACTTATTGTCATACCTTTGTGGTTTGCTTCCTCTCCCGCGGTCTCTAGATGTTTGTGTATATTGAATTCTTTCTTCATTGTTGAATTTTGTATAACCACGACCTCGACCACCTCTTCCACGTGCACCACGTCCTCGATCATAACCACGACCTCGTTGGCCTCTTTCTTCACCTTTATTCTCCCCTCTTTCTTTAAAAGAGAGTTTGGAATAAAGAGAATGCTCCAATGATTCATCAGATTTATTTCTCACCACTCTTTCTTCATGGACTTGTAGTGAGCCCATAAGTTGATCGATGGTCATGGTCTCGAAATCCTTGAACTCTTCTATAGCCACCACAATATAATCATAGTCTTTGGTGAGAGAGCGAAGGATTTTCTAAGTCACCGTTATGTCCTTTAGTTCCTCCCCATTTCTTCTATATCTCATTTACAATTCCCAACACTCTAGAGAAATAGTCGGATATTGATTCTGAATATTTCATTTTTAGTTGTTCGAACTCACCTCTAAGAGTTTGAAGACGAATTCTCTTCACTTTGTCAACTCCCTTGAAAGAATTATGTAGAATATCTCATGCTTCTTTAGAAGTGCTGAAATTTGCAACCTTCTCGAACATGGCCTCATCTAAGCATTGATATATGAGAGTGAGAGCTTGTTGATCCTTCCTTCTACTCCTTTGGAGACTATCCTTTGGGATTGATTTAAAGTAACATCATCTTGAGGTTCCTCATAACCTTTTTCAACAATCTCCCATACATCTTGGGATCCTAGCAAGGCTTTGATGCGAATGCACCAACTCGAGTAGTTATCTTTGGTGAGACGAGGAAATGGGAAGGGAAGTAAGTCGTTGGCATTCATCTTTCTTGAAAGGATTGATAGCTCTGATACCACTTTGTTAGAAGAAAGGAGTTTATGAGTATTGTATTTAGGTGATTGTGTGTGGAAGATAGAATATTAGAGATAGATGATTTTGAAAGAACTTGGAACTTTTATTAATTTGGAGCTTTGGCTTGTATTACAAATGAGTGAGGAGTGCCCTAGTGATAGGTCTCATAGGATCCTTCTAGGCAACTCCTATGTCTTTAACATTCTACACCATTCCATGGAATTCTAGCTTAGGAATATTCTAGAATTATTTAATAAGTACATTAACTAAAGAGTACTCCAGATCTTTCTTTACTAACTCTAACTTATGGGCTAACTAATTTATTATTTCTCATACAATTACTAGCCCAATAAGTTAACTTCTAATGGACCCAATTATTGGGTTAAGCGAAGTTTAATTTCTAACAGTGCGTACCTTTCAAAAAGAAGGGTTGTGTAAATTACTGAAGTGTTATGTGTGAGGTTGAAGAGGGTTTTCTAACTAGCAGTTGAAGAGCGTGAGGCATGAAGTGGCTCCAGTCCGGTATTGCTCTTTGATTTGCCTGTGTCGGTGCTCCTTGCGGCTGCGGCTGAAGATGATCGATGTTTTGAGATCGACACAGAACAGTTGCGGTTGCGGGTGAAGTTGTCCTTTTTAATTAATAAATTGACACCATTTTGTGATTGTTGAGGATCGATTCCGTCGACGTAATCCGGCTCAGGCAGTCCGGAGCTCGGTTTTCCGGTTGTCTCTTGTGCACACCTTGGCTAAGGGAGCAACACACGTTTCTAGCCTCGCCAACACTCACACTCCTAACCTCACCAAGAAGAAGGAAAGCTGCCTAACTATGAGCACTCACTCTGGCAGGAAGAAAAGGTTCAGCTAATGAAACTCTTTGGTGTGTCTTTCACTCGTAGAACAAAGGGGGCAGGGGGTGTGCTTATAACAGAGAAGCATTTTGGCCTTATTAGCAGGGACACTCATAATTCACTGCACACACAACTCACCACTAGCTCAATAATGAGCTGAATTCAAATTCCAACGGGAGAGGCAAATATTGATAGGCCAGACAGATAAAAGGGTACAGTGTAGTGGGCTGCTTGTTGGGATTCGGGCAGAAAAACGCAGCGGAATAAATGAAAATCTTACTACCCAAAAGTAAACAACCGGATCTGAGGTTCTTACTATAAACGAAATTAAAAGATTTAAGAGGGACTTACATAGCAATCTTAATTAAGGATGTCAGACAGTCCGAGAAAACGATCCCGAGCTCTACTGGTATCCACACGCACGTGACTGGATCGGCCGCAGGGAACGTGCTAGCGTTCTTTTCTTTCTTCCTCTCTACTCTAGGTTTAAGAAGTGAATTTTAACTCTTAAAATTCGTGGGTCTATATGGCCCTATTTATAAGAGGAGGAAAGAAGGGTTTTATAGCTAATAAAACCCTTAAAGAGGCCCTAACCCAATACCCTTTGAAACCTTATTTCGAATTGGGCTAATCAGGCTATTTTAATGTTATTAACAAACATTAATGATCCAGATCACTTAGGTGTGTGACCCTGTAGGTTTATATATTACTGGCAGTGGGCTAGAAAATAAATTCGAGCCTCACAAATCATAAGCGGCCTCTAGCAAGGCATTATGACTATCCAAAATATATAAATGTCAATTAAATCTGAGATAACCTTTTAATGATTAATTTGTGCTAATAGTTCTCTTTTGTCAAACGATATCTTAATTGAGACAAGGTTAGGTCGTGTCATCCTTGTTATTCTCAATTAATATTTCTTGATTACCAAGTAAGATTAATCTTGATCAAATGACACCTCATTTGAGCATGGCCATGCTAATTAATCTTACTTGTCAAGGGGCCCAATAGATATCTTTCTCTCGCTTTACAAGAGTGACAAAAACTATCTTGATAATTCACATACTACTACATGGTTCATAATATGTACAATCACCACCTTTATAATTACCCATTTAAAGATAACATTTAATGGTTTTAATACATATTAATTCTCGTGCAAGTAACCATGATTATCTCAAGTATAAGAATATAGCATCTCATCATTATTGAGGACAACACTGATGACATATATCCTAGCAGTGTCCTCAAGTTGGGTCTGTCTAATGAACTTGTTCCCTAACAAGCATCTATGTTATTAACTTGATATCTCTATACCCATGACTAGCGGAATATAGCCATCAGTTAATCCACATACTGGTCTATTAATTATTAATGTCCCAAATTAATAATATTAGACCAGGGACAATTAGAATATTATGTTTATTTAAAAGTGTAGCATTCCACAATTAAGTCACATACTTAATTAGCTACTAAACAGAATATTCAGGGACTTAAATATTAATAAAGAAAACTCACAATAATAATTAACATAAAATGAGTTTGTGACTTTATTAATTAATGAGCATTAAATATTTATTGATAAATCATAAACTATGATTGTCCTAAGGCATATTTCCAACAGTCTCCCACTTGCACTAGGACCAATCGTGAACAAAACGAATGCCTAATGCCCTAGTATGACGTTCATGCTTTGCTTGTGGTAGTGGCTTGGTGAGCGGGTTGGCCACATTTGAATCTGTCGGTACTTTGCATATCTTGACGTCACCTCTATTGACTATTTCTCGAATGAGATGATAACGTCTGAGTACATGCTTTGATTTCTTGTGTGATCTAGGTTCCTTGGCTTGTGCAATGGCTCCATTGTTATCACAATACAAGTCCATTGATCCAACAATACTAGGAACCACACCAAGCTCAATGATGAATTTCCTTATCCATACCGCTTCTTTTGCTGCTTCTGAAGCAGCAATGTACTCAGCTTCCGTTGTAGAATCAGCCACCGTGTCTTGTTTAGAACTCTTCCAGCTCACTCCTCTGCCATTGAGGCAAAACACAAATCCTGACTGCGATCTAAAATCATCCTTATCGGATTGGAAACCAGCATCTGTGTAACCATTTACAATGACTTGATCTTCACCACCATAGACTTAGAATACATCCTTAGTTCTTCTCAAGTACTTTAGAATATTCTTGACTGCTATCCAGTGACTATCACCTGGATCTGACTGGTATCTACTAGTCATGCTTAGAGCGCAAGCTACATCAGGGCGACTACATAACATAGCATACATGATAAAACCTATAGTAGAAGCATAAGGGACTCTATTCATCTGATCTCGCTCATCTTGTGTTTGTGGACACTGAGTCTTGCTGAGATATGTGCCATGTGACATAGGCAAGAATCCTCTCTTGGAATCTTGCATATTGAACCTATGCAGGACCTTGTCAATGTATTAACTTTTACTTAGTGCTATTAGTTTTCTAGATCTATCTCTATAGATCTCGATCCCTAACACATAGGATGCATTACCCAAGTCTTTCATTGAGAAACACTTTCCAAGCCAAGCCTTTACAGACGAAAGCATTAGAACATCATTCCCAATGAGAAGTATGTCATCTACATATAGGACTAGGAAAGTGACTGCACTCCCACTCAATTTCTTGTAAACACAAGGTTCCTCTTCGTTTTGATTGAACCCAAACTCTTTGATTGTAGCATCAAAACGAAGATTCCAACTCCAAGATGCTTGCTTCAGACCATATATTAATCTTTTAAGCTTGCATACCTTCCCAGCATTGCTTGGATGTTCAAAACCCTCAGGTTGTATCATATTCACGTCCTCATCTAGATTTCCATTTAGGAAAGCAGTTTTGACATCCATTTGCCAAATCTCACAATCAAAATGAGCGGCAATTGCTAAGAGAATCCGAATTGATTTAAGCATGGCAACTCGCGAGAATGTTTCATCATAGTCTATACCATGAATTTGTTTGTAACCTTTCACCACTAAACGTGCTTTATACACATCTATATCGCCATCTTTATCTAATTTCTTTTTGTAGATCCATTTGCACCCAATGGTTCTACAACCATGAGGTAGATCAACCAAGTCCCAGACTTGATTATCAGCCATGGATCTCATTTCGAATTTCATGGCTTTTAGCCAACTATTGGAGTGATGGCTCGTTATTGCTTCTTGGTAGGTCAAAGGTTCGTCTTCGTCAATTAATAATACGTCGCGATACTCAGTTAAGATAAACATGTATCTAACTGGTTCGTTACGTACCCTAGATGACCTCCTTGGAGTGAGTGTTATCTCACACGTATCCACAACAACTTGTGGCTGAGATTGTGGGACTGCTTGCATAGTCTGACTATCTTGATCTTCTTGAACTTCTTCAAGCTGAATTTTACTCCCACTGGTTCTTTCGGAAAGAAATTCTCTTTCTAAGAAAATATCAGTACGAGCAACAAACACTTTGTTCTCTGATGGGTTGTAAAAGTAATATCCTTTTGTTTCTTTAGGATAACCCACAAATAAACACTTATCTGATTTGGGTTCAAGCTTATTGAAAGTAAACGTTTTACACAAACTTGACAACCCCAAATCTTCACAAAGGCTAGACTAGGAACCTTTCCTGTCCATATCTCATATGGTGTCCTTTCTGTAGCCTTTGTCAGAGCCTTATTGAGTATGAATGCAGCGGTTTCAAGAGCATAACCCCAGAAAGACATTGGTAGTTCAGCGAGACTCATCATGGAACGAACCATGTCTAACAAGGTCCGATTTCTCCGTTCGAACACACCATTCTATTGTGGTGTACCTGGCGGAGTGAGTTGTGAAACAATTCCACAACCTCTTAGATGATCACTAAATTCCTGACTCAAATATTCACCACCTCGATCTGATCGAATGGCCTTTATTGTTTTACCAAGTTGATTCTGAACTTCATTCTGGAATTCTTTGAACTTTTCAAAAGCTTCATGTTTATGCTTGATTAGGTACACCGTACACATAACCAAACCTACTGAAGTCATCAGTGAATGTTATGAAGTACTGAAAACCTCCTCTGGCCATTGTTGACATTGGGCCACATACATCCGAGTGTATGAGGTCCAATAAACCGTGAACTCTTTCACCTTTACCAGTAAATGGTGACTTGGCCATTTTACCCAATAAACAAGATTCACACTCCTCGATTGATTCAAAATCAAAAGAGTCAAGAAATCCACTAGAATGGAGTCTTTTAATGCGCTTCTCATTTATATGGCCTAGTCTACAATGCCAAAGGTATGTTGGGTTTGAGTCGTTAGATTTAAACCTTTTTGTATTTATGTGATAGATGGACATTTCAAGGTTTAGAACATAAAGTCCATTTATGAGACTAGCACTACCATAAAAGATCTCATTAAAATAAATAGAACAAATGTTGTTCTTTATTATAAAATGAAATCTTTTCTTGTCCAAACAAGAATAAGAAATAATATTCCTGCTAATGGCAGGTACATGATAACAATTATCAAGTTCTAAAACTAAGCTCGTAGGCAAATTCAAAGTAAATGTCCCTATTGCTAATGCTGCAACTTTTGCACCGTTGCCTACTCGTAGGTCAACTTCACCTTTAACCAGCCTTATACATGAAGTAGCGGTAGTAACATTTACTTCTATCACATAGATACCTGAATTGGAAGCATCACCATGCCCCTTCTTTTTCACTTCCTCCAAATACGCCTTGCAATTCCGCTTCCAATGACCAGTTTTGTTGCAGTAGAAACATTTTTGCTCTTCTTTAGAAGTAGAGCTAGAGCAACAGATTTGCCTTTACCCGAGTTCTTAACCAGGTTTTTGGACTTCTTGTTTCCACCAACCTTGCCATTACCATGCTTCTTGAATCCCTTTCCCTTTTTTACCATCAAAATGTCACTCCGATTTTTCTTGATGTTTTGCTCAGCAGAGTTGAGCATTCCATGCAATTCGGTTAAGGTCTTCTCAAGACCATGCATATTATAGTTCATGATGAACTGGTCATATGCCGGAGTGAGTGATGCGAGAATCACATCAGTAGCCAACTCTTGACTAATTGGAGATCCAAGCCTTTCCAGGTGATCCCTATTCCCAATCATTTTGAGCACGTGAGGTCCAACTGGGCTTCCATCAGTAAGCCTTGTGTGAAACAAAGCTTTGGTCGTCTCGAACTTTTCGATCCGTGCTTGTTTCTGAAAGTTCTTGAGTTCATTAGAGATGTCATGTGCACGACGATTCAGAAACTGTTTCTGAAGATTAGCTTCCATGATGGTTAACATCAAACACGTGACATCAACTTCATCACGGACATGCCTTTCATAAGCATCTCTAGTGGCTCTAGCAGCATTGGCCACTGGTTCAACAGGAATTGGTTGGTCAAGGACATATTCTTTACGCTCTTGCTTGAGAACGATTCTCAGATTCCTATCCCAGTCCATGTAATTTGTTCCATTAAGTTTTTCCTTCTCAAGGATAGATCGCAGTGAAAAAGTTGTGTTGGTGGCCATATTTACTACAACAAATAATGCAAAGAACTCCCACTATATTAAATAGAAAGTCCCAAATATAGCGGTCCAAGATCCATATTTCACTAAAATTTAAGTAAACTTTGGCTTATCACTTAAAAATTAGTTATTTAGGTAAACAACTCTTGTTAATCATATCGTATATAACTCTTGGTTTGTTTGGTCAACATCATTTGATTATCCAATCACTTCTTGCTTCAAGGCCCAAAACCATTTTGATGGCCTTGTAAGTCCAAACCAATATTAAGACCCGAGAATGACGATCATTCAAAACATCTTCCTAAGATAGTGTGAAATGCTCTGCTTTGGCAGACACATATCACGACTAGCATAGTTTAAATGGTGGTCATATTGGGAAAGCAATTTAGACTTATAATTAGTCGGGACTAATAATTACACACATGCAGCAATCAAATATTTAAGTAAATAATTTAAAATTGGTCAGTGATATAGCATGATCCCAAAATCTTCATATCTCCTTGACATCTTCAACCTGTGTAGTGTACTACTAAAAATCTACGGGGTTGAAAAATATTACAGGGGATAGTGGGAAACGACACACAGGTCGTAAAACAACATAATATAAAAACATACATTCGGATCATGCTATACCACCAATTCAAACTGTCTCTGTGACGAAACAAAATATTGCGGATGCTCGGATTGAAAATTAAATTTTAAAATCCGTAAGAAATATGTAACTAATTCGGATCTCATCCGAAAAATAAAATACATATTAATGAATTCTAAAATAATTCGTACTATATATGCACATATACAGATCATATCCATAATATAGATTAGCACACATATATAACTACGAATAAAATATAATGAACTAAAATTCGAATTTGGCAGAACACTTGATCAACCATTCGAATTTGGCAGAACATTAAAAATGTCAACATTAAAAGGACTGTTTGCTGACTTTCAAATTTTCATGTTTCTTAAAAAAAGACATCATAAATGTTTTGTTTAACAAAAATTGACGTTGTCAAACACATAACTGTCCGACACAAAATATTTGACAAAATACTATTTTTTTAACGAATTTGACAAAAATACTTGACAACAAACATTCTTTTGTTTTGAATAATTTCTTTATAATTCTCTCTCTTTGCTTCCTTAATTAGCTGTAGGATTATTCGGAAAAATGCTATGGACTTTTTTTTAAACCCTTCATCCCTTCACAAATAAAAATGTGTTATGTTCAAACATGTAGTCTATACGAGACGAAAATAATAATATTTTAATTGTAAACGTCCTTTGGGCCGTTCATTATCGAAAGTTACTTCTTCGCTAATATTCCACAATAATGTTCCTTCTAACTTTAATCTTCCACCTATGTAAAAACAAGGAAGTCAAACTGCAAGTAACACATAATTCCATAGGTCATCTGGTAATAAACTGTACAGGGTCATATCTAAGACTAACTTAGACTAAATAAAGAAATTTTCCGCAATAAAAGTCTAACTCAGAATCCATTGTTTTTTTACACGGCATCTTTATTATGCTCTTTAGATTTCAATTGTAAATAATAAACTGATCAAGGAATCTACACGATATCTTTCAAAAGAAAAATCTAACATCATAGTTAGAACCTTCTTGTCGGTTTTATATTCTTAATTTTAACTCCACTGATATATACTGATTTATTCAATCAAAAGTCGCACAGTATAACTTACCCAACTTTCTGGGTTTAAGCCTATGACTTATAACAGTTTGTGGTGCCAACTTTATACTCTTTACTCCCACCAATTATTCTATTACTCATAGAGCATACTAGTTCCCCACACAAGCTCGTTGGGATACACTTTACCATTACTCATACATAATGGTTCTACGAGAGCTTGATAGTACCATACTACCATATTCTGCCAAAATCTTCATACTCTAGGTCACATCGTATTGAAACACACTTCACAAATCCCTATATCGTAGTGTGCAGGAGGAGGTTCCAAGACTCATGATCTACCAGAAACTAGTTTAATCTAATCCTTCCACTCAGCTCTTGTAATCTAACTTCTACGAACCAGATACTATTAAAGACTTTTGAATCACATATAGAGACTTTAATGGCATATCATTCTAAAGAAATTTAAGTGGTGAGACTCAATATCCTTTTGGTAACCAATGGGGAAAAAATGTGAGGACAACCTTTTTAAAAAGAATGTACATCATTGTTTAAATCTTAGTGCCAAAAGCTGAGAATACTATGAAAATTTCTTTGAGACATTTTAAAACTCAAACTTTCTTCTAAAATACTTTTGAGGACATCACTGTCATGTGATTAATCATTAATCACCAAACGCATTAAATGATTAATCAACACACTTTAAAACTTATTTTGAAATAAGTATTTACAGCTTAAAGACAACATATAATCTGACCAATGATCATATTAAAGCAGTGTCCGACCACCGGTATCTCATATTGGAACCATCAAATTGATGAGGGGCCCTCCCAGCAACTCAAGATTCCAAACATGAAATACCAATGCTCAACACTATAAAATAAGACATTTGAATTCACTATTAAAGAGCTTTCGAAATCTAAAGTGAAGCTTCAACATTTTTACATTAGAAAATTAAGCTTTAAGGTATAAATCCTCTAATTTTTATTCATTTTTCTTTTTGAAAATATAATAAGATAATGTACATACTGTATGCATGGGCATTTTGAAAATATTTTTAATTAATAAGTAAATAAAATACATAACAAACTGATTTGTATGCTAATGGAAATTCTTCATCTTATGTAAACTCAATTACATGTGATGATTTTAACAAAATATCAGACAAACTCATTATCATTCTTCTTAACTAAAAAAAATGTAATTAACAAGACTTAGGCAATAAATAAACTACAAGCTATATAAAAAGATAGATGGAATAACACTGATTGTGATGTAATTCAATTATTTAATCATGAGAAAATAAAGACTGTGACATATTTTTTTTAAACTCAAATTTTAATCATGAGTAACCCCTATGTATGAGAAATACTTGCTACGAAGATCAACGAGGCTAAAATGGAAGGTTGCGAATATGTAATTAGGAGAGGCATATGACTAGAATGATGGTGTTTTTAAATAACAACCCTAAAAGCTAGCAGAAACATTCTCTCTCTCTCTTTGTTCGAGCAAATATTAGGACAAAGTAGATTTTGAATTTCAATCGAACACTTGTGGGGATACTGATGTTACAACACTGGTTAACCAACTCCTCATTAAACTGGTCTAGGTCATCTATGAAATGTTGCATCTCAACTTGAAAGTCTTTGACCATATTCATGATCATCGTTGATAGTCTAGGAGTAACCTTAAACTCCTCATTTTCGTAAGCAACTGAGAGCAATTCTTTCCTAAAAACAATACAGAATATACTTCTAGAATAAAAGCATTCTCACTTCTATACTCTATCTAACGACTCTTCATACTCATGTACAGAACTTTAAACATAGCATAAAATACTTACTTGGAAGATGACGAGCACGTGTACGGTGGCAAATGAAGTTACGGGACAACCTGGGCTCTGATACCAAATTTGTAACGCCCCTCTCAGCGTTAAAGGAAACGTTACACTAGCATACTAATTTTAAAATAAACTTCAATATAACGGCCGTCTATTTAAGAAAATAACCCTGATAAAATCTCAAAGATAACTAAAACAACTTCAAATAAAAACTTAATAAAAATATAGTTATCACCGGCAAATGTGATAACCACCTGGATCCAGAAATTTATTGAAACATCAAATCTTCAAATAAAATAAAATAATAATAATCTCTTTATTATAACACTAAATTTCTGAAATAAAATGATATCTATCTAAAAGCCGCCAAGGTCGTTCCCGTTAACTCATCTTGGCACGTGTTCCACTCTCTCATCATCTTCCTAGGCCTCGGCCTTACCCTTAGTATCTGTACACGCGAAGAAAGAAAACTGATAAGTTTTACGCTTAGTAAGTCACTATGGATCCACAAAAATATCTAGAAGTCTATGCCAATTTATCAATAGATAAATTTAGGCTATAAGCATGCACTGAACATATAACTAACATGTAACTTCTCAAATACAATCTGAGGGAGATCTCAAAACAAGAATATTTTCTAAAATAATTTCTCAGTACTGCTAGAGACTAGAGAGATCTCAAAATTTCTTTCTCAAAACATCTCTGTAAAACTTTCTGAAAGAGATCTCAAAAACAACTTTCTGTAAAACTTTCTGAAAGAGATCTCAAAAACAACTTTCTGTAAAAGTTTCTGAAAGAGATCTCATTAAACTTTCTGTAATACTCTTTGTGGCTGATTTTACTCTGTGGGCCCGTGATATGTACTTAAAGGCGCCAATCCGACAGCTTAGGGGAGCGACCCACTAAACATATTGGACTCTCTGAAACTCTGATAACTCTGTAACTCTGTGGGAACTTGTTCCCGAGTACATATCATTTAATCTTTCACTTTAAATATTAGTTCTTTTTTTTAATGGCGTTTGGATAAAACAACATCAAATCTGAAAATAAAAGTACTGACAAAATCTTGACTATGCCAGACAAAACACAAGTCAACATAACTCAATACAGCAAATAAAATAACTCAGCAAATAACTCACCAAGTTCACATAATAGCAAATAGACTAAAATCATCTATTAAAAATCAACTAGACTTCTTTATTTTATTTAGTTGAACAAACATGTACAGGTGATAGTGAACTTACCTGTTAACGGTTGAACTCAAAATACTCAAATAAGTGTGGCACCTTGATAACGTCTTCCGATAAGCGCTTCTCTTAAATCTTTAATTAAATGAATAAATTGCAAATTAGAAATTTCCCTATTTTAATCGTTATCCTAAATAATAAGTCCTCTCGTTTGGAACTACACGTAGGAGAAAATATGAATTTCTCCCGGAGTTTTGCTTTAAACATTTTGAAGCTAAAACCTTTAGTGATAGAACCTTACTATTCGTAGAATTAAAACTTTCCAGGAATGAAGCTGTTGGCTGGGAACTAAGCGCAAGAACAGATAGAGAAAAATACAAATCTCAGACTGAATTGCTGCTCTAATCTTGCTTTTCTTCTGGAACATAAAACCTTGAGTTAATAGGTGTTCTCTAAATGAATATTTCCTTACGTCAGAAAGCCATTGCCCATCAATTAAGACAAAACTTCATGCTATGAACAAATCTAAACTGATCAATATGAAACTCACTCAAGCTGGGCATATAAAATTCTATTAACAAAACATAAGAAAAGAATTTATCGCCTATCTAACCATCTGGAATCAAAGTGACTAATAAAATACGAACAATTGGATTGAAAATAGGAATTTCTTCTGCACTCCTAAATTTATAGATTTGAAAGCATGAGGTTTGACAAAATAAAAAAAAATGTAGGATACCGATACGGGACCATATTTATAAATATTAATGGTTATGAAGGTGTATTTATAAATATTAAAAGTTACAGGGGTATATTTATAAATATTAAAAATACAATTATTTTTTTTGAAAAAAAAAATAGACATATATTTTCCTCTGACGTCTACTCATTCATGGCATTGAAGCATTTTACATTTTCAAGATACTTAGAAATAAGTTCATATTTTATCTCATATACCCTAGTGCTCCTCCAAATATAATCATATCACTAAGTCATTAATTTAAAATGAGATAAGTCAAACAACTACAATTTTGAAATTAAAAGTGTAAGTACTCAAATTTCTAGAAAATGAAGATAGAAAACAATATTTTAAAAGTTCTAATACATATTGTTGTTGGAGCTATTAATTTCTAGGGATAATTAAAATTAGGGATAGGAGGATGAGTGAATTAGGAATATGCCTATTAGTTGTGTTCCACATAAAAGCAAGAGAAAATTATCTTTAGTTTTTCATTTTTTAAGAATTCTATTACGGAGTATGTAAATTTTGAGTGTTTTTTTAAAAAGTTTTTTTTGGGAACATTTAAAAAAAAGGTTGATACAGGTATCTGTCAGGATACGAGTATCCGAAATTTTAAAATAATTACCAAAAGAATTGGAAACTTTTAAAAATTGCAGATACAACCCGGGAACGTATGATACGGGTATCCTAAGGTATCGGATACGAGAACGTTTCCGATATGCCGATACGGCACCCTAGGGGAAGTATCCGTGTTTCATAGCCTCTAATGCATCATCAAAGCTTCCATTTTGAGCATATCCCACAACCATTGAGTTCCAAGAAACAACATCCCTTGGAGGCATTTCATCAAGAACTCGCCTATTCTCAGCCAAAAACCCACACTTCCCATACATGACCACAAAACAGTTCCCTGTATATAAATTTGAATCAAGGCCATTCTTTACAATTGGGCCGTGAAGTTGCACCCTAACAACACATTCTCAGAGACTGAACACGCTTTGAGAATGCACGGAATGGTATAACAGTCAAGCCAAATAGTATCCGCGGACATGCTTTTTGAAAAGAAAAATACCATCTTGATGAAACCGGTTGTTGGCACAGCTTCTGATCATCACATTGTAAACCCACGACAATTTTTAATGGGAATTTTGTCAAATAGATACCGTGCGGATGCGGTATTAGTATGGCCACAACAAGCTGCAGTTGCTGGCATCAATTTGGATGGACGTGTTTGGGCATAGGGTTGGGGCAAAGATGATTCTGGAACGAATTTGGCCTAGTGTCTTGATATATGGGATATCGTCTAAGATTAGACTGTAAAGATATTCAGAGTGTGGGCGTTTGGTTGGAGGGTAGGAAGTCGAGTTCGTGTCATTCGATTCGATGTTGTAAAAACAGAGGGAAGGGGAAGTGAGGAGACGAGGGATAAGTGTGGATCAGAGATCACTGCAGGGAAAGAGATCAGTCTAGACCCCGAAAAACGCGATGATTAAAAGCAAGCACCAGAATGTAAATAAAAGTAACAAGAAACAAAGAACTTTAGAACCATATAAGAGAAAATCCTGAAACTCTCCCAAGTACGAATGATGACTTGCCACCTTGTCCCTAGACCTGCACAAAAGCGGGCTCGGGCCGGGCTCGGGCCGGGCTTTTCATAAGTTTTCTGCCCATCGTGTGTGGGCGGGCCCGGCCCGGCCCGCAAAAACGGGCCTAACCCCATGTCCATACCCGCCCGTAAGAGCGGGCCGGGTAGTCCACCGGGCCGCCGGGCCCGGGAAGACTTTAAATTTTTCAAAATTATATAATTTATTTAATACTTTATTAATAATATTACAACATTTTAAAAAATGCTAATACGCTTATGTCTTACGTAGTGCATGATTGAATATTGTATTGTTCAAACTCGTATATTAGTGTTGGGTTTTGCAAATGCTTATTTGGGCCTTATTAATGAACATAAGAGCTCAACATTACCTAAATGATGTTACGCAACCTTTTCAGACAAGTTGAGGAAGGTCGGGCGGCCCAAACATTATTTTGAGCCCAACCTGCTAAAAAAAGCAAGTATTCGAGAATGGCGTCCTAGGCCCACTCGGGGGTGACCCACACAGACACTAGTCCAATAATATGAATGACAAATGCTAAAATAAGTGATAGAATGATTAGAGAAGAATACAAATGCCTATGATTCCATCTTTGACATTATTGAGCTAAATAATGGGAGTAAGATTATTCCTTCTATAATATTCATCATGTAAATTATTGGGATGATCCTACATATATTGGGGATCAATAATATGATGTATGAAGTTGACTTGGCCTACATAAATTATAATGAGTACAAAAAGACATCTCATGACAAAGATAAAACAATAGGGTCCATCTTTTCATGTTAGGAGTATTGGTAGGCATTTTGGACCCCAAATTGAATGGGATCATTTGGGAACCCTCCCACATGACCTTGGTACCTGAAAGACAAAGAAAAATGGATGAGACAACTATGTGGGGTGGACATTTTGACTTAAGAGCTACAACATTACAAAAAGGAAATAAAAGAGGAGGTCCACACCATGTTTGATTGCAATCAAACACCCTACCCTTTCTTTTTGTGAACCACATGCTTAGATATGATTTTGAGAGCTCCTAAAAACCTCCCCCTCACCCCCCATTCGAACTGAAAGAGATAAGTAAGAAGGGAGAGCCTCACACTCAAAAGAGAGAGAGATAATGGAGCTGGCCGCAGGGATAATCTCCAGTTCGTGGAGCTCACTGTTTGGTTCGTATCTTGAGAAAAAACTCATCCAAAAAGGGCGTGTGAGGTGTCCACTGAAAGCTCTCAAGAATAGGAATCCATAGACGTGCGGTTTGAAGAAAACGGAGAAGTTTAAGGCCTCCAAATCATCCGAACAAAACACAACCTTGCAGAATACGTTTTTGTATTCAAAGTAAGTTTGAATCCAAAACCTTCCTCTCTATTGTCTAAATCATATAAATGATTGAAGAACTATTATACACTGGTTGAAGTGTATAAAATGTTATTATAGAGAGACTTTAATTGTTGGAAAGGTTAGATACTAACCTAGACAAAACCTTGAAAGGTTAGAGAACGAATTCGCCGGAAAACACCCTTTCTAGGGACTGTTTTCGTGTCTTCGGTTAGGAGTTGAGCTAGCACCTTGAGGAGGCTGTCTAACACTCATTCATAAACAAGGAATCAATTCTCAAACTCCCTTGGCCGAAGCTTGAGCATTTGGGTTGAGAAGGAATAATTTAAAGCTCACTTAAGGTGAGGATGACCGACTATATTGCTTATAATCTTTGGGTTAATTTCATGAGATTTCCTAAATGAATACAAAGTGTGATTTGCATGGATTATTAATGATTAATAATGCCTAAATGAAATTACTATTGATTATAAGTATAGTTTGCATAATATACAAATTTGTGAATAAATTGTGTATGTTTATATGTTATGAATATGATGGCATGATAGTTGTATCAACCATGAATCCCAATTGTGATAAGTATGCTTTTATTTCATGAGGAGAAGCCATGAAAGTATAAAAGTGATATTTTGATATTAAGGCCAAATTACGCATGAATGAAGAATTATATTGAAATGAGTAAATAACTAGTATTTAAATATTAGTTGGAATGGTAGTTGAATAATGGATGAATGGATCCTAAGAAATTGAATTGTAAAGAATCGGTGATTATTGAGCTGGGCTCTAGACCGATGTAGATAACGGTGATTATTGAGCTGGGCTCTAGATCGTAGTAGTTATCGGTGATTATTGAGCTGGGCTCTAGACCGATGTAGATGACGGTGATTATTGAGCTGAGCTCTAGACCGTAGTAGATAACGGTGATTATGAGATGGGCTCTAGACCGTGGTAAATAACGATGAATTGACACTAAACGAACGAAGTTAACTATAATATGATAACACCATAGTTTGAGGGTCTTGGAAATTGAAACATTGATTATACTTAGTATAGTTGTCATTGTACTTGTCAAATGCTTCCAAGTACTGACCTCCCCTTCACGGGGGAGGCCACCTCACAGTTTCAGGTAGGAGTTGAGCTTGCTACCAGTGCCCGTTACCGGGAGAATCAAGGAAGGAAGACGTCGTTCGTGTTTCCTCCGCTTCCGTTTTAAAACATTTAAATTAATGCTCATGGATATTATTTTCTGAATAACTATTTGAGGGCTTGTACGCCCATGTTTGCCAAGTGTGGCTTGAACACTTGTAATATTGTTTCCGTTGCTTTAAATAAATATTTTACATTATGTTTGTTTATGGATGAACTATGTGTGACAAACAGAGGAATCGAACCAAACCCAGAAAAGATAAAAGCCATCCTCGACATGGAACCCCTAGAATTGTCAAAGAAGTCCAGATCTTGACTGGAAGGTTAGTAGCCCTGGGAAGATTCTTATCCAGGTCGGCAGAACGATCCTTGCCCTTCTTCCAGATTCTCAAGAAAAGCAATGGATTCCAATGGACACCAGAATGCCAAACAGCCTTCGAAGACCTAAAAAAATACTTACAGTCAGATCTACTGCTAAGTAAGCCAGAGCCCGGCGAGACCCTCACCCTTTATCTAGGGGTAACACAAGGCGCCGTCAGTTCCGTGTTGGTACGTGAAGAAGGAACAGTGCAGAGGCCAGTTTATTACATCACCAAAGTCCTCCACGGAGCTGAGCTCAGATATCCAGCCCTGGAGAAAACCGCGCTCGCAGTATACACGGCGGCCAAGAAGTTGGCAAACTACTTCCAAGCCCATCCAATTCTGGTGCTGTCAGACCTGGGAGTAGGTACCTTGTTCAGAAGGGCAAAAACAGCAAGAATCGTAAAATGGTCCCTGCTAATCAGCCAGTATCAAGTAAGTTTCCAACCCAGGTCATCAATCAAGGGACAAGCCTTGGCAGACTTCTTAGTCGAATGTACTGCACGAGATTTGGTTGAAGAAAAAAGACATGAAGAAGAGGATTGGTGGACCCTTATGACTGATGGATCATCGTCAGAATCCAAAGGTTGCGGAGGAGGGGTGGTCCTTATCACCCCCGAAGGCTTCAAAACTTACAATGCCCTTAGATATAAATTTAAACTTTCCAACAATGAAGCCGAATACGAGGCCCTGCTATCAGGCCTCAAAATAGCGGTTTATTTCAAAGCAAAAAGGCTAATGGTCAAAAGCAATTCTATGTTGGTCATCAAACAACTTCGAGGGGAATACGAAGCCAAGGAAGAACGCATGAAAAAGTACAGGGAAGCGGCCTTGGAACTCATCAAGCAGTTTGAGGAATCAGACCTGATGTGTGTCCCGCGGGCCCAAAATAGCGAGGCTGATATCCTATCAAAGCTAACGGAGGGTGCACCAGAACATCTTATGCGCATAGCTCAAATACAGGAGCTAGACCGACCTAGCATAGAGGCCACCAAGGACCTTGAAATTTTCTCAGCCGAGCAGAAACTGAAATCCTGGGTTGAAGAATTGATAGAATACAAGGAGGATGGAACGTTACCTTCCAACGAAGGAAAGACGAAACTAATCAGAAGATGGGCTCCAAACTGTGTCATTGAGAATGGCAAGCTATACAAAAGAAGTTACAATGGTGTGCTGCTTAAATGTCTAAGGCAAGAACAAGCACAACAAGTGATCAAAGAACTGCATGAAGGCACTTGCTCATCCCATCAAGGGGCGTTCACTCTGAGTAGGAAGGCCTTGTTGCAGGGGTATTTCTGTCCTATGATGATAAGGGATTGCGTGGATTTTGCTCGAAGGTGTGAGGTCTGTCAGAAGTTTTTAACAAATCCAGGCAGACCCGCCACCCTGTACCAACTGATCAGCACAGCGATTCCATTCTCAAGGTGGGGAATAGACCTTGTAGGACCCTTTCCTCCGGGCTCGGGAGGTCGGAAGTTTGTGAAATGGATTGAAGCCGAACCAATGGCGACAATCACCGTGGAACAATGCAAAAGGTTCGTGTGGAGGAACATATTTTGCCGGTTTGGTATTCCCATGCAAGTTATAACCGATAATGGAAAGCAGTTTGACTCTGAGCAGTTCAAAGAGTTCTGTAAACAATGGTGAGTTGAGGACAGCAGGGCATCTGTCGCCTACCCCCAATGTAACGGGCAGGTGGAGAATGCTAACAGGACCATTGTTAATGGTCTCAAAAGAAAGCTGGAATCCATGGGAACAATTTGGGTAAACGAACTCAACAACGTACTTTGGGCATACCGAACTACCCCAAGAAAGGCTACTGGTGAGACTCCCTTTGCCCTAACCTATGGCTTTGAAGCCCGAGCGCCATTGGAAACTTTAGTCCCAAGTAAAAGGGTTGAGGATTATGATCCCCAGAACAATGAGGACATGCTCAGGGCAGAATTGCACTTGATCGAAGAAAGAAGGGATAACGCGTACATCAAAGCTGAAAACTATAGGAGGCAAGTCAAAGAATACCATGATGCAAAGGTCAGACCTAGACTATTTCGAATTGGGAGCACTTGATGAAATTCTACCATAGGTTTGTAATCTCGAATTTGAAGAATTACTCAATAAAGTTTGTTTTCATCACCCGAAGTCCTTGTAAAATTGCGAAGGTTTATTAACCGCAAAAAAAGGTTATCACGCTTAGAGGCTATCACGCCTAAAGGCTATCACGCCTAATTTTGGTACTCGCAGAAAAGCCGAAGTCTAAATTCCTCCTCCAAGTTCCGCAGCTCAAACAACATAGTCTTACTAAAAGACAAGAGCAGGGACGCAAGATCTTTTTCAAGATCAGACAGCCTTACAAATAGAAATCAAATTTCCTCAAACAGGAAAAGAAGGCCTTTTTCAAGGCCAAGACTGATTTACAACAGGCTAAGGATGAATTTAAGGAATGGACTTCGCACCGGAGGGGCTATCATGCCTCGCCAATTCAAGTGGTTCGTCTTAAGGCTCAAATAACCTTAGATGAAAAACTCACCCTATTACGGTTCAGAAAGTAAGAACTTAGGGTTATAATTGGTAAAGCTCTCCAAAAACCTTAGGGCTTGTTTACTAACAGAGATATTTTCCTGTTTTCTACTTCTGTTTTTTGTTCTCCAATTTTCTGTTTTTATTTTTCAGTTTTTCTATCTCCAATTTTCTGTTTCTATTTTTTAGTTTTCCATTTTCAAATCTGAAAACATGTTCATCAATTTTTTCACCTAGTGGTGGACTAAACCGGGCCGGTTCGGGCCTCGAGCCTAGGCCCGGCCGGGCCTCGGTTCAGTAATAGCAGGCCCGAGCCCGAACCGGGGTAGGGCGGTCCCGGGCCGGACTGGACCGGGCCGGTCGGGCCACCCGGTTTAATTTTTTTTCCTTTCTCCCCCCCCCACCCCCACCCCCCAAACCGGCCTAAACAGATAGCCCAAGCCCAACAGCCCAAAAAAAATGAAAAAAATTAAAAAAAAAAAAATAGATTTGGCCCGGACCCGGGCCCGAACCGGCCGGGCCGGGCCGTCAAACCCATGAACCGAGCCCGGAACCGCCCCACCCCCGGGCCTCCGGCCCGAACCGGACCCGGACCCGGAAAACCGGGCCGGGCCGGGCCCGCACAGTAGCGGGTCGGGCCGGTCCCGGGCCGGGCGGCCCGAACCGAGGCCATGCCTATTTTCACCCAGTTCTCCAATTCCACACCCTTGACCCCTACCCTTACCGCGATCTTACACTCTACCCATACTCCCCCACAACCCTTCATACCCACCCATACCTACTCGTAGGGGTCGGGGTAGGGAAGTTATGGGTGGGAGTGGGGTAAGGGGTATGGTCGGGGTGGGGTGGTAAGGTCTAGGGGTAGGGGTGGGGTAGTGGGTAGGGTTTGAGGTAAGGTAGAGGTAGGGTATGGAGTTAGGATAGGATGGCAGTAGGGTGGGGGCGGGACCAGGGTGGGGCTGAGGTAGGGAAGGGGTAGGGGGTAGGATGTGTCACGCCCCGGACCTACCCGGACACGTCAACAACCCGCCGTACAATACGAATAGTCAACCGCAGTCCAACACATTCATATTATACAAGGCGTCATGAATATCATTCACACATATAACATCCATAAACAAACATAATAAGTAATTCATAACGCAGCGGAAAACATTGTTTAAAACAAAAGGCCACACCGGGCTATTCATGAGCACGCAGGCTCTATAGTAAAATATCCATGAGCAAATTTATTAATGTTTCAAATAGAATGGAGGAAGCACGAACCAAGTCTTCTCTCCGAGGAATCACTCGATCGACGAGCACAGGATGCAAGCTCTAGCCTCAACCTGAAATGGTGGTGGGACGCCCCCGAAGGGGTCAGTACTCTATACGGCTATAAAGTACTGGTGTGGCAGGCATCTAATAGATATACAACAAGTATTTCAAACACAAGACCCTCAAGTAGGGTGATAGTACATTATGATTGTAACCCTAAGTTACCCCGTTTAAAAATATACTTACTTTATATAAAAGTCAAGTAGTCGGCCCGTGGGCCCGTTTTCATTTGGAAATCACCATTCCCAACCCCGTGGCTATAAGCCACGACAACTCCTAGAGTCCAACCCTAGTACATGACCTTGTATTCTAGAGCTCGGCTCTACTACATCACCATACAATTCATATACCCCGGGTCAATTTCCTTACCTTGCGTTCTAGAGCTCGGCTCTATTACATCACCACGCAAGTCCTAGAGCTCGGCTCTAGCTATACAATACATAGACTCCAAGTCTACACCTTACATGCATTCTAGAGCTCGGCTCTATTACATCACCATGCATTAAGGTCCAATTCTCAAGCAACCCTATGCCTAGAATTGACATATCATTAAACTACTTTGGGTCATCCTTAAAGACTTCCCATAACTTAACCTTAGTTCCAAACTAAGTTATTATATACACTTGAACTATATTCAAGTACCTTTCATACAATCCAATCCCTAGGATCAATTTAATCAACAAGTTCCAATAATCACTAACTAGTATTTCAATACTATTAAGATTATTGTTATCATACCATTATCCTCATTATTTGTAATTCTCTACATATTTATAATTATGTAGCAGCAACTTAAGTATTCAATCTCAATACACAAATATTCATTTATGTATCCACATAATTCATACATGAGCAAAATGCCCATTTTCACAAAATAGTTCATTTATACTCATTTAATCTCATATTATTCATACCTTCTCAAATCATTTCAAATTTCATTCCTTGGCAACTATATCAATATTTCATCAATATATAATCATCATAATCCATGAAAAATCATGATTTAAGCATTTAGGTAATCTCATGCTTAACCTACAAGTTGTAAGCAATTAGATGTCAATCCTCACCTCAATTGAGCTTTAAACTTTCCCTTCTTGGTCCAATGGTCAAAGCTTTGGTCAAGGTGGATTTGGAACTGATTCCTTGCTCAAATATGAGTGTTAAACAGCCTCCTCAAAGTGCTAGTTCAACCCTTAATCGTTGATACGAAAACAGCCCCTAGAACGGGTGTTTCCCGGTCAACTCGTTTCCTAGTTTTTCCAAGATTTGTTCTAGGTTAGTATCTAACCTTTACATCAATAAAATAACTTTATAAGGACATATTATACACTTGGATTAGTGTATGATAGTCCCACCAATCGTTCATATCATTTGGAAAATGAAAAGTAAAGTTTTGGGGCTAAAACTCACTTTTAGAAGATCAAATCCTCTCCTGCGAGGTTGTGTTTTGCTCGGACGATTTGGAAGCCTTCCACAACTCCGATTCCTGCAAACCAGACCTTCACGGATTCCTCGTCTTGAGAGCTTTCTGTGGGTATCTCACACGCCTTAATTGAATTTGTAAAACTCGAGATATCGACCAAACAGTCTCAGCACTCCCACAGCTCGAGTTCACAGACCACTGCTCGTTCCAGATCGATTTTTGGATGATTTCTCTCTCTACTCGAACAAAGGCCACTCAATTATGAAACTACACTTCAAAGGCTATCCAAGGACACCTTATACACCTCATTTGGACGAGTACAACTCTCAAAATGAAGGGAGACAAAACACACCCATGATTTGTGCGGAAATAGACAAGGTGGGTCTCAAGGTTGATTCCAATCAAGTCTTGTGCAGCCCTCCTCCAGCTTGTGCGGCCAAGGTAAGTCTCCTCACTTATTTTTCTTGTTTTGCAGGTACTATAATCATGTGGAGTGGTTCCCAATTGATCCCAATTAATTTGGGGTCCAAATTATCTACCAATACTTCCAAAAATGGGGGAAATGGGTCCTATTGTTTTATCTTTGTCAAAAGATGTCTTTTTGCACTCATCCTAATTTATTTAGAACAAGTCAACTTCCTAAATCACATTATTGATCTCCAATATGTGTAGGATCATCCCAATAATTTACATGATGAAAATTATAAAAGAATACGGGTTTGAACAATACAATATTCAATCGCGTACTTCGTAAAATATTAATCGTTTCTTCCATTGCTTTGAAATCGGAAATTCAATACATAAACTTTGAATTTTAAATCAAATTTTCAAGGACCTTCGGGAGCGGTGTCACAGGATGGCGGTAAGGGTGGGGGGTAGTGGGTAGGGTTGGGGTAAGGTAGGGGTAGTGGGATAGGATGGCGATAGGGTGGGCCCGGAATCTGGGTGGGGCCGAGGTAGGAGAAGGGTAGGGTGGGGGTAGGATGGTGGTCGATCGAATGGCGGAAGGGTGGGGGTAGGATGGAGGTACGAGGGTGGGGGTAGGATGGCGGTAAGGGTTGGGGTAGTGGGAAGGGTTGGGGTTGGGGTTGGGGTAAGGTATAGTAGGGTAGTGGGATAGGGTGGGCCTGGGATCTGGGTGGGGCCGGGGTAGGGGAAGGGTAAGGTGGGGGGTAGGATGGTGGTCAGAAGGCGGAAGGGTGGGGCCGAGGTAGGGCATGTGGTAAGGGGTAATATACGGGTGAGGGTAGGGTAGGGTGGGTCGGGGTGGTGTCGAGGTGGTAGGGGGGTGGCGGTAGGGTAGGGTGGATCGGGGTGGGGCCGAGGTAGGGGAAGGGTAGGGTGGGGGTAGGATGGTGGTCGGATGGCGGAAGGGTGGGGGTTGGATGGCGGTGGGGTGGGGCCGAGGTAGGGGCATGTGGTAAGTGGTAAGGGGTAATATACGGGTGGGGTAGGGTAGGGTGGGTCGGGGTGGGGTCGAGGTGGTAGGGGGGTGGCGGTAGGGTAGGGTGGATCAGGGTGGGCCGGGGTGGGGTAGGGTCATTATAGGAAAAAATGGGTATGCGGGATTGGGGTTGGGTGGGTAAGGTAGGGTAGGGTAGGGTAGGGGTAAGGGGTAAGGTACGAGGATGGAGGTACCGGAATGGAATCTTGACATCGGAGCGGGACCGGACCCACCACTAGGTGTAAGTATGCAAATTCATTGCAGCGGCACTGTAGCATCTGCGTTTTCCAAATTTGGAAAACTAGTAAAAGTCACTTCTCCAAATCATTAAGGAAAAGAGAAACATGTCTCATTTTTTCCGTTTTGGAAAACGATTTGGTAAACGCGTTTTTCTTTTTTCCTTTCTCCAGTTTTCCAGGAATTTCTTTGGTAAACACGTTTCCTGTTTTCTGTTTTGTTGTTTTCCAATTTTCTGGAAAACTGGAAAATATCTCTGTTAGTAAACAGGCCCTAAACGTGGGAGAAAAGTATCACTTCTTTGGAGAATATGGGTTTGACTCAGTTAAAATTGAAAATACTTCTTTTAAATTTGCACTGAAAAATAGAGATTTGGTGCTGTTTCAAATTAAAAGATCAGTTCTGCATAAAATTCACATCAAACTTGATCTGGTACATCAAATCATCAGATTCATCTCCCAGCTCACGAAGAATGCTAAGCAAAATTTTAAGGAAAAAAAGAGATTTGGGGACATTACAATTTCCATGGAAATTACCAGATCGGGCTACTATATCAAAATGGCGAAATATATGGGGAGCTTCATTCAGATACCTATGGGATCCCATAATTCGAGCCTATTTAAATTCCTTAATATTTTTTCTAATTTTGTAGGACACACAAAGACAGTGCAGGACGACTCAATATCTCTTCAACACAGGAGTGTATTAAAAACCGAGGACCCCACATCCATATCAAAACTCATTTTTAATTCTCAAATTCAGGCGGCAGATACTGAAAATAACCATGTCTTCTCTTCCGGGAAAAAACCTCAGTTGCCATTGATCCAGGCTTACTCTGATGCCTCTGACGATTTTGATCATTCAGATGACTCATTCTTTACAGATGACTTCTTGGGACATGCAACCGAGAGTGATCGCCGTCCACCTATTTCCTACCCGGAAGAAATTAGAAAATCCAAGTTCAATACCGCGATTTGTCGCAAAGCTAATTTCATAACCACAGAAAATTGTCTGCCGACCGACAACTTAAACACGCAGCTAAAGATCTACAGGAAATCTCAAAAGAACAAGCGGCGTCACAGCATGACAACTAGGTCCCAATCCCAAGATTTCCCATGGGATTAGTTTTTTTTTCTTTTCTTTCTTTTTGTACTGCTTTTCCCTTGATTTAGTACTTTTATTTTTCTTTTCATGTACTTTTAGTTTATTTCTTCCCTTCTCGCATTGTACCCTTATTTTATATCAATAAAATCTTCTTAAAAAAAATATAGTAAACAGGCCCTAAGTGATTCATCTTTTACTTCTACATATTACGATTCTAAAAATTAATTTGATAAAAGACATTATCAAAATCACTCTACATAATTGCACTACTTTAGGAACCTCATTTTCCCGCTCATTGCCTAGGCCTTTCTTCCGCTCCATTCCGCCTAATTCATTTAGGCCTAATTAGGTCATTTAAATTTCCGCCTAATTAATTTCCGCCTAATTCGTTTTCGACATTTCAGTCCAGCCTTATGCCCGTCCAGCCTCATCTTCGACATTTCACCTCTCTCCCCCAAATCGTCCCAGCTGGGTTGTCTCAGAAAAAATAAAAGCTAGGACTCGGAGTTATTTTGGCTTCTCTTGGGAAGATCGGTGCCGCCACGCCCTTGCAATCAGATCCAACGGCATGTTCACTATCGGCCTGTCCCCTGCAATGAGATCCATCGGCGTGTTCACTAATCACCATCGGCGTGTTCATTTTAATTAATTAACACCTCAAAATTTTATATCTCAAAATCTGATTTTGAGGCAACATTTGGTATTGATGGGTTGCTCATAGGTATAGAACTTTTGAATCGTAAAACCTGTAACTTTTGGTAGGGCTGGGACTTTGGAACCAAAAACCGGAGAACCGAACCGGACCGAACCGTTATGACCCGGTTCGGTTCGGTTCCAACATTTATTAGTTATTTGTTAACGGTTCGGTTCCTATTTTTTATTAACGGTTCGGTTCTCGGTTCCTGAAAAAAATATGTACCAAGAACCGTTAAGGAACCGTTATATATAATAATTAAAATTATATACATATTCTTAGGAGTATATATATTTTAATGCATATCTACTTACTTATTTTTATATTACATTCATTGTTTTAGTTTTGTTATTTAACTATTTAAAACTATTATTCAATTCAACCGGTTCTCTTAGACTTCTTAGGCCTCTCATTAGGTCCAAACTCCAGCGGGTCGGAACTCGAAAGGTCCAAACTATTTAAAATTATTAGTTCTCCTTAACTGGTTCAACATATTTGTATTGTAATTTCCAACGTTGAATGTATTTTTGCCAAAAATTTAGTTGTAATTTGTAAGAATTTTTTCAAAAACTAGGAACCGTTAAATGACAAGAACCGAACCGTTAAGAACGGTTCGGTTCCTTATCGGTTCTATAAAATAATTTATAAGAACCGAACCGTTAGTAAAATTTCATATTTTCAAACGGTTCCACATATTTTGCCTAGGAACCGAACCGGTCCCAGGCCTAACTTTTGGTTCTGTAAAATTTCAAATTTGATTTATTTGTATTAGCCTTTTTAAACTGCATGTTTGTTTTAGTCTCTTTTACATTATCTAAGTACAAGGCCTTTTGATTGGCTAATTGTTTAACATAGACTAAAATCAAGGTTTGTTTTAATAGTCAGTAAATTGAGATTTTTTTTAATAGTTTTTTTTCTTTTGTCATTAAAACAATTGATGTACCTGATATATATTTCACATACAGTTTTGAACAGATTATATAGAACTGTAATGGGGGTTTGGTACTTTGTTCTCCATTTAGATCTGCTAATTTTTCATCTAGCATGAAAACAACTATTTCATTTATAGTTAGTTCCATATTAGCATAGTAATTCTTAAAAACAAGAGGTATTTAAAGGTTATAATCCGCAAAAAATAGTTTTTTTGTGTAGTTGTGTCTGTTTAATACCCAGTATTTTCTATAATTGTATTATATTCTTGAAATCAAAGTTGTGTTTTGATACAGCAATTGGATAGAGAAGTTTTAGATTCCCCACCAATAGCCCATTGAAGTCAATCTGTCATAGTTTAATTCACTTTTCCCCCCTGTGTGGTTTTCATATTTGCTCCCTTTTTATTGTCTTTGCACCCTACTTCAGGTAAATAAAGACTAATAGACTAATAGGTCATGAAGCCAATGATGGCCTGTCATTACTTCAGGGTTATTAAGTTACCCCTTTTTGAAGTGATATTTGATGGCATGTAAACCTAAATATAAACTAAGATGATCTGTATGGTTTTGATATGGTTGCTTGAGATAAGTGCGTACTTGGGGACTAAAATATGTCCAAATTGAATAGTTTATGTCTTAATCATAAATGTGTCTAATTCCTTAAGGCCAAAGACTTATTCTAAAACTTTTGAGGATCAAATTGTGTAATCTCATACTCCGTATTAGGGTTATCACCTCATGATATAGTTATATGCCTAGATGTCCCAACATTGAGTAATTTTTTCTAGACTAGAATTCTAAAGTAGGTTATTTTTATTTGATCTACTTTCAAACAAAGATACTGTATTTGTAGATTAGAATTCACTAATTGTGATTTCTCTAATCTGGTGGTGCTATGTGTCTTTCTAAAACCAGGGGGAAGGGCACTCTGTTTTTTGATCTTCTTCTCGAAGGTCATTAGGTTTGTAATGAGGCATGCATGTTTCAATCGTGTTTAATGACTCTTCCATTGCTTATTTTTTGATGGGTTTGATCATAATACTCTCTGATCATGAATATTCATGCGTCTCTGTATTCTTAGGAGTGGGATCATATTATAATACATATTTTTTTCAAGACTTTCATTTTTTTAAAATCATTTTCGGAAGAGTTTAAGTTTGATAGTTTTGTTTGGTTTGGAGTGTTCTTTGTGACAATAACAGTAACATATGGATGAATTTTGTGGTTGGTTTGTTTTGGTCATTTTGAGGGTTTAACTTTGTTCAGTTCTCACATCCCTATTATGCATCCCTATTTTGCTATGTTAAGGGTACTCTTTCAAGAGTCTTTGAGTGTAATCTTCATATGCAACCATCCTCAAAATCAGTTAAAGGCTTAACTGCTGTCATTGACCCCAAATTAATTACTGAAATTAAAACTTCTGCTATGAGTTGTTATAGTACCCATTTCTTTATTTATGCTACCCGTTTCTTTACCAGGTAGCATGTCATATTTCTTGGCTCAATCCTGTAAAATTTGCTTATTTCTTTCAAAAAATAATTGTGGAATTTTTGAATTAATGTTGAAAAATACTTCGTATGACTTAATATGACTGAAAACAAACTATCTCCTTCAATAAATAATTTTATAGAAATTCTTAAAAATTAGGGACCGTACTCACAGCAGTTTGAAATGCATATTGCTGGAAAGTATTCTCTCAGGAGTGCTTCCTTTTGTACCATCGGACACACACGCACATGAGATATTCAACTTAGAAGCTTTAAGATATACGTAATACTTTCTATTTAATTAGTTTCCCTTATTTAATTAGTATTCATCTGACATTGCAGATAGTTTCTCCAAAGATAAGAAAGATGATGAGTCCCCACGACCCCACATTCATCATTAAAGTTGAAGATGGTAAAGTTGAAGATGGCAATATGGAATCAAAAATGCTATAGTCAACCCATTAGTACCCCACTTTGTACCCCATATAAAAGACTCCCCATTTTTACCATTTGTTACCCCCTCCAAACATCTCTCTTCCCACATCCCCATTTCTTTCTCTTGGCCGCCCCTTTCTATTCTCCCACCCCCAATTCCCATCATTATCCCCTCTTTCCATTTTAAGAGCTCTATAATCTCCATTTTTGAAGTTCTCAAGACCTCCCCATTTAGTTGTCTCTAAGGTAACCATCCCTTCTCAAATAATGAGGTACTATACACACTCTATTTCCAATTTTTCTTCATGTGCATTTTTATTTTTTATTTTCTCCTTTTTTCGATTTTATGCATATTATGTATGATATAACATTGAATAATTGATTAGTTTGTTTCATTGTAATGATTTTGAGGTGTTAATTAATTAAAATTTTAATGTAATTTCTCTAGTTCATTTTATGCCCATAACATGTTTGTAGAAATTACTCAATGATTTTTTTGTTGAAAGTCAAGACTTCTTTTCCACTTTTTTGTACCTCAGTGTTTAAAGAGGATATTTATGGATTTCCAATTCAATATGATATAGTAATTTTTTATTGAATGTTATATGTGATTATTTTAAATTTGTATAGGTTAGTAATTGGGTTTTAGATGTTTGTTAAGCTATTCTTACATGTTTGTATTTCGTTTGAGTCATCAGGAATGACTTCATAAATGTGTGGTGCATGTAGTTGTTTTGTACTTGTCATTGATCTAGTTTGAGTTATCATTATGTATTGTTTGTGATAATGGCTTGGTAGTTTAAAATTTATTTGTAGTTGTCTGTGATGTGAAATTAGTTGTCTGACAAGCCATTTGAGTTGTCTGTCACTTCATTTTGAACTGTTGAAACTAGGTTTGTAGTTGTCTATCATGTGAAATTAGTTGTCTGGCAAGCCATTTGAGTTTTCTGTCACTTCATTTTGAATTGTTGAAACTAGGTTTGTAGTTGTTTGTCATGTGAAATTAGTTGTTTGGCAAGCCATTTGAGCTGTCTGTCACTTCTTTTTGAATTGTTGAAACTAGGTTTGTAA
Organism: Cuscuta epithymum; assembly: GCA_945859915.1. NCBI lineage: Eukaryota > Viridiplantae > Streptophyta > Magnoliopsida > Solanales > Convolvulaceae > Cuscuta > Cuscuta epithymum. The sequence continues at coordinate 278,744 of CAMAPF010001154.1, forward strand.
TTGTCTGTCATGTGAAATTAGTTGTCTGGCAAGCCATTAGATTTGTCTGTCACTTCATTTTGAACGGTTGAAACTAGGTTTGTGGTTGTCTGTTATGTGAAATTAGTTGTATGGCAAGCCATTTGAGTTGTCTGTCACTTCATTTTGAAATGTTGAAACTAGGTTTGTAGTTGTCTGTCATGTGAAATTAGTTGTCTGGCAAGCCATTTGAGTTGTCTGTCACCTCATTTTGAACTGTTGAAACTAGGTTTGTAGTTGTCTGTCATGTGAAATTAGTTGTATGGCAAGCCTTCTGGGTTGTCTGTTGGGTATTCAATTCAACCTTTATTACAATACATAAATTGTCTGTATAAGTGTCGTAAATATCTGTCTTGGTTATACTTGTCTGTCTACAGGTTCGAAGAATGTGGAGCGATGGTTGCATCCTTTGCAGAGCACCTGTTAATGGGAAAGCCCTTGGTTCCAGAGTGTGAGTATGCAAACATGTGGAACAAGAGATGTCAATACGCTGTTCGTTTGTGGCGATTGAAGAGGGTGGAAGAAGCATAGGAATTCCTTAGAAATGTGGGAATGTTTTTATGGGTTGTTTAATGTTTGTGTGACCAGACAACTTTATTTGTTTGTGTAAGTAGAACAAATGTCTGTATTCGCATGCAAGTATTTCACAAATGTATTATAATGTACGTTTGATGAGTTGAGTAAGTGTTAATGTAGTTTTTATATAAATGTGAGTGCTTTTGTTTGGAAACATTGATGTATTTGGCTGAATATAAAGATAATTGTTTGTCTGTAGAGACGAAATGATAATTATGTGCTGAAGGGAATATGTATACTTTTCTGAAATAACAGATGAAGAGAAGTGCGCACAAGTCATGCCTCAAATGAAATTCATGATTGGACCGTATTAATGCACTGTGTCTATGATAAGGGGTTGGATTTGAACCTTCGGTTATTGTGAATCAGGAGTGTGTGTAGTTTGGAATGAACAATTACTTGTGGTCTTGAAAATTATGTGTTTGTGTTATGGTATATTTCTTCTGCAACTAGACAACTTAAATGCTAGATAGACAAAATGTATACCTAAAAAGACTATATGCACACACGTACAGACAACTATGTCATACACAGCCAGATAAATTGCATACGTAGATAGACACTACATAATTAAATAAAAACATATGTAAAAGTTCACAACATAACAAAAAAGGCTTCATTTATACTTGACAACCTAACATAACCCAATGTACAACATTGCACAACTACATATCCGCATTTACTTGAATGTCACATTTGTAAGGTTTGCAACATATTCAAAAACGAAAAAAATCTCATCCAATTATTGAACATTGTACAACATTAACATTAACGGTTGTACAATATTCCACACATTTTGTAGACAGACATCCATAATGTTTGCAACTGCATTAAACAACCCATAAAAACATTTGCACATTTCTAAGGAATTCATATGCTTCTTCCACCCTCTTCAATCGCCACAAACGAACAGCGTATTAACATCTCTTGTTCCACATGTTTGCATATTCACACTCTGGAACCAAGAGCTTTCCCATTAACAGGTGCTCTGCAAAGGTGCTCCTGTAGACAGACAAGTATAACCAAGACAGATATTTATGACACTTATACAGACAATTTATGTATTGTAATAAAGGTTGAATTGAATACCCTACAGACAACTCAGAAGGCTTGCCAGACAACTAATTTCACATGACAGACAACTACAAACCTAGTTTCAACAGTTCAAAATGAAGTGACAGACAACTCAAATGGCTTGTCAAACAACTAATTTCACATGACAGACAACTACAAACCTAGTTTCAACATTTCAAAATGAAGTGACAGACAACTCAGAAGGCTTGCCATACAACTAATTTCACATGACAGACAACTACAAACCTAGTTTCAACCATTCAAAATGAAGTGACAGACAATTCAAATGGCTTGCCAGACAACTAATTTCACATGAAAGACAACTACAAACCTAGTTTCAACAGTTCAAAATGAAGTGACAGACAACTAAAATGGCTTGCCAGACAACTAATTTCACATGCTAGACAACTACAAACCTAGTTTCAACAGTTCAAAATGAAGTGACAGACAACTCAAATGGCTTGCCAGACAACTAATTTCACATGACAGACAACTACAAACCTAGATTCAACCATTCAAAATGAAGTGACAGACGACTCAAATGGCTTGCCAGACAACTAATTTCACATGACAGACAACTACAAACAAATTTTAAACTACCAAGCCATTACCAACTACTAAGAGAAATCAACCATATATGCACTTCAAGTAATACACCAGACAACAATATGCACAATTTAAAGTTGAAAACTGAACTAGTAAAGCAAAATCCAAAATTCTTACAACATAAGAGGACATAAACAAAAAATTGATATAAGCATTTCAACAAACATGTTATGGCCATATTAATAACATAGAATAGTTGGACTAAATTTTAAGAATAAACATCACAAATCCATCACAATAACACAACATATTAAACAATTCAACATTACAAGATATATAGTATTACACATTAAATAAAAAATGAAGAAAGATGAAAAAGGGGAGAAAAGAGGAATACTGAGAAGGAAATGTGCAGAGTGGTAGCTCAACTCCATTGAAGAGGGTTGCAAATGGCGTTCAAGGATGACCTCCTTTCACCCCAGCACTATAGCTCTCTCTTTGAAACGAAAATAAGCAAAAGAGGGGAGGGCGAGACGAGAGGTGGTGTTGGCCGGTGTTGGCCGGTGTTGTCCCGGGATGCTCGGATTCGGGTGGTTCAAAGTCGCAAGGGAGTAAGCCGGAAGTAGGGGCTGGTTGGGTTGGACTGTTGGAGTTTAGGAAGGAAAGAAGAGTTGGGGGTAAAAATTTGAGATGGGGAACGGAGTGAGGTAAAAATGAGGGATGATTTATATATGGGGTATAAATGAGGTAGTAATTGAGGTACCCATAGCAATTTTGATATGAAATTGATAGCAAAATTGTATGTGGAGTTTATGCCACACGAAGCTGAAGACCCTCAGGAGCAAACCCTTTGAATATTTACATGCTGATTCATAATTTCTTATCCTAAAATATTTTTTGTACAATTATTTTTTGTGGTGATATTACTTTTACTTTTCTACTTTTTCTTTTAAGTTTGAATAATTTACCTTCATTGAACTATTTTATTTTTCATTTTCATTAGCGTTGGGAATATGATAGATTAAGTAAAATGACTCACTAAACTGTCAGTGATTCTTTGTTATGAAGCAATCCTCCGTCCATGCAATTTTCGACATGATTTCCATCATGGGTTATTTGGAAATGTTGTTATTGTTTTGTTTTTGTTGAATTTGTTAACTGAATACAAATATACAAATACTTGATAATATGAGCTTTTTTTTGCCATGAATCCCATGATTGACAATATTGGCAATTAGATGTTTTTTCAAAAACTAACTCGGTAAAATAGGTCAATAACAGGTTAAATAGCTGGATTGGTGGGATTTTTAAAGTAAGTGTATTTATATAATACTATTTTAGTATATGAATTTAGTTGATGTACTAGAAATAATAGAAAAATCTATGTAGTCCTTTCCCTTAATTATGCCACTTATATAGTTGGATAAATGGGATAACACTAATAGTAAAATCTAATAGGGAAAATGGAAACTAATAATCCAACTTTTTAGCAGTCTTCTTACAATAGTTCCACCTTTTCGTTATTCAAGAATAATCCAACCTTTGCACCACATCTTCATTCGTTGGTCCCTGACCTATTAATGATCTGCAATTCCAAGTTATTTTCTTATCTTTGCAAACTATTATCTTTGTGAAAGTTGAGATTTATGGTATAATGGTTTGCAAAGATAAGAAAATAACTTGGAATAGCAGGTCATCAACCGATCAGGGACCCGTGAATGAAGATGGGGTGCAAAGGTTGGATTATTCATGAATAACGAAAATGTAGGAATATTGTAAGAAGACCGCCTAAAAATTGAATTATTAGTTTCCATTTTCCTAATAGAATATTGGTGTGTCAATGATTTAAAAAAAATCATGTTGAAGAGCTTACCTTACTTTTTTTTTTGAAAATGATAATACAATAACATTCAAAGTTGGAACTTATTTATACTCCTAATATCAACAGACCAATATGGCTTGAATTGTTGTTTAGAAGCAGGTTTTATTCGTATTTTTTATCTTCACTTATTTATGTATAAAAAAACCATACATGTAATGTTTTATCTTCATCATAATATTTCTTTATCTTTTTAAATAATTTAATGTTTATTAACTGCATCCCGTGCGAAGCACGGGTGAAAATCTAGTCATAATAAAAGATAGTTGATGTAGTATCACTTTGATCTCGGGGGCTAGTCATCCCGAATATCAAATTCGAACTACACAGCCCGAGCAACGAGTTGAGCTATGTTATTATTATTTTTTATTATTGATTTGTGTGCATTTTTGGCATTGAAGAACGGACTTATGAACACTCAAATACGCCCGAACGAGTACTAACACTCGAGCTAACCGGGTCACATCAGACGAGTGTGATTAAGTTCACGGTCTAAATGTCACATAATGTATATTCTAGTTTCTGTGTTTTGTACGAGTCATGTGTCGCCTCTCTTTAGACATCACGCTCTGACCTTGGGGGTAGTCATCCCGAATATCAAATTCAAACTACCAAACCCCAAGTGGCGAGTTGAGTCCTAAATATGGGCTACACACTCTACTAAACATGAAATCTGGATTGAAAATTGGATGCCATTTATTTAGGCTAAAATCCATTAGCGAATTCCAGAGATTGTCACAATTTTATTTAAATGTATAGGTACCCCTGGATGAGGACTATCATGCTGATATCTCAAGCTTGTTGCGGTTATCTATCAAACAAAAAAGATGCCACAAACAGAGCAGACCAGATGCATCAGACGGTCATTATTGAAGCTAAAATACATCGGCCGATGGGTTCACCCTTTTGCTTCATTTCGGGGGCATCCGATGTACTCTTTTTCCCTCGCTAGGATTTTTTCCCACTGGGTTTTTCCTAGTGAGGTTTTTAACGAGGCATCTCCCCATATGGACAAAAGGTGACGGCCCTCGACCCCCAGAGGAGTCATTACGAGGCATTCACTACTCTACTCCTCTCAATCTCACCACACCGGCCTCAAAGATGAAGAATTTCAAGAATGAGAAAGGAATCAAATTACTCCTCAAAAATCTAGCCCTGCTGATTTTAAGGAGTAGGGGGGCTCGTGATGGTACCATGGATTCAGCCCATGGCCCAATTATATAATTTAGCACATAAACGGGATCAGCCTAATTACAGGATCAGCCATCAACGGGATCAGCCCAATTAACGGGATTAGCCCATAAACGGGAGCAATATCGAATGAGCCACTTGACCCATTGGGAATCAGGCCCACGATAGGAACCCACAGCCAGGCTGGGCAGGACAGCAGACCTCGAGCCTGGGCGGAGTTCTAGTGAGGCCGGGATATTCTTAAGGTCTACGTGGCAAGGTACCATTCGATATAGATATTTGGAATCAGAGGAGTTCGTGGACAAGCTAGAAGGAAACAATTATGGCGTGAGAATCAAAGACCGAGGAGTTCTAACTCGAGCAAGAACATAGTTCATTAATTAGCATTAATTGTAGTAGATTCCTTCCATAATTCTACCACTCATTAATTAGCATTAATTGTAGTAGATTCCTTCCATAATTCTTCCACTGGAGTTGGAGAACGTTGTTTCTCTCATTAGGCTCCTCGAATTTGGGAATAAAAAATAAGCTTAGATATTGATTTTGGCTCCTCTGAAACTAATTTGGTTTCTTGTAGCCAGGGCATTGGTGTCTCCTGCACTAATTTAGTTAGTCCAACAAAATTGGAAAATATTCCCATGAACTCTTTTAAATTGGAGTTTTTTGGGCCCATAAAGATTAGAATGAAACTCCCCTTTGCCTTAGCAATCTTCATATACCGGCCTGAATTGTTGAAATTTGAATAGACCGTGATAGAATCAAATCGTCTGCTTTCCCTAGAATTATCTGATCCGGTGAGGTGGTTGATAAATCGATAGATGTCCGGCGCTTGCTATACTGTGAAATTAATCCTGTACAGCGAGGATTTTTTTATTTAAAAAATGACAATTTCATTATTTCGCACAACAGTTTACATTCAATTCTGACATAATCAAAACCCTCTTCAGATTCTTCCGATAAATCTTCCGGCTTAACCTGAATTAATTTAGCCGTATCCACCGAGTCCGTGATAATTAATTGTTTCTCATTTGTAGAAGCAGTGTGACCTGGGAGTACTGAAGTAGTGAAGTTGACGTTTATGGGCGGGAGTACTGTGCGTGTAAGTTCTTTTGCTTTTATATAAGAAGAGATTACTTCGTAATATTTGTATTTGAATGAGATGAACGACAAATTATCAATGTCTTTTATATATTCAATTATTATATAAATAGATTAACTATTCAATTCTAAGTATTTTTTCTTAATTTTTAAAATTTTAAGCGCATTTTTTGACTTTGATTTAATATATTATTTTTTAATAAATATTTAGAGATAAATTTTATGTAGATTCAAGTAGTAACAACTTCACACAAATATAAATGCATGCTAGGTAATTAGGTTACAACGGGGCAGGGCGGACCCACCCCGCAAGAACGGAAGGAAGAAGTATATGAATCAGATAGTATCATAATTATGCATAAATCTTTCAAACTTACAAAAATAACTAAATTTGCAGCCAATTAGGGCGATTTGTTTCTTTCTTTGTCCTGGGATTATGGTGCGATTGTGAGTCAGATTGTGGTGGGCCCGGTTTCGCTATTACATATCTGAGCGCAATTACTAATTATCTACCCCCATGTTTTGCGATTTTGTTGCGCAGAGTAGCATGCCGGAAGAAGGGGGGAATACGGTTCACGATTAACGGCCACCAATTCTTCAATTTGGACCCGTGCGGGTCACGGGGCGGGTCCATCTAGTGAAGTCACGTGACTAGAAATGATATCCAGTCCAGCCATATTTATACACCCTTATATTTTACGAGTTTTATCCTCCAGATCTAACAACAAATGGGAACCATATAGAGAACAAATGAAATGATGACACTTTGAAAATGTACCAAAATAAAAGATTACTAAGGATGTCTTCTTTTGGACTGTTTTCAGTCCCAGACCAGACCAGATCAGTCTTAAATAGATCAGACCAGACCAGACCGGACTTAAACAGACCAGACTTGGACAGTTATAAAATACACAGAGACCAGACTTTACCAGACCAGACCAGTTTAGACCAGACCAGAGTAGACAAGACTTAAACAGACCAGACCAGATCAGACCAAACCAGACTAGACCAGCAAATTTCAGCCCAAAAGAAAACATCCTAAGCCTATATTTGAGTGTGTATTGCAAACCATATATATGACTTTCACACAGCATTTTTAGCAAGACTGAAATGACGCCTGCAAAATTAAGTTTGGATGATCAAAAGATGGAAGAAAATTAATGGTATATTACACGGGATATGAGCAACTCGGCAACTCATGGGAACAAGTTGAGCAAAAAAGATAGTATTGGCCATTATATATATGTAAGCTGAAAATGTGTGCCACCAGGGGCGAAGCCAGGACACTGGGCCGGTAGAAAGAATATTTTTGGAAAAAATTTTACTTGGAATTTTTTACCCTAAAAATTTAGACATTGTTAAAATTTGGGCTGGGCCATGGCCAGGGTTGGCCATCCCCTGTCTACGCCCCTGTGTGCCACTATCTACCTCAGCAATAAGAGGAAACAAAATATCTTCTTCTCCAAATTGTTTTTTTTAATCATCAAATGTGCCTCTATTCATATCAAAATATTCAGGATCATTACATCAAGCAAAAGAAAAATAAAACTGACACCAACTGAAACTTCAACAACTACGACTGTAACCCTATGGTGAGACTTTGAGACGGTCACCCTTGAGAGATAGCAACACGAATCGCTAACCATGTAGTGGGCTTGACACAGCCAAACTTATTCCCATACATCCAACCATACCCAATGATATAAATTTAGTTATAAACAATTCTTGTGTGCTTCCAACGACTAGTCTCTCTGATGCTCTAATAGCCACAAATTTAGTTAGAAATAGGATAATAGTTCAAATATATAATTAGTATTTATAAATTTATCTCATGTAGTCAATAGTTACCTGCCAAACAGAACCCTTCATTGCTCCCTTTGTCCCCCTTTCTCCCCCCTATATCTTTCTTCCTTTCCCCCATTCTTCCTTATATTGCTCCCCCAATGTTCCTCATTTCCTACTGCCACTACAAGAAATTGCACCTTTTATGACAACAATTTGTGTGACACACAAAGAATTGTCATATTATATTGAGTATTAGTTACAAAACTTAAATTCGTCACAATAAAATGATATGTTATGACAATTTTATTGTTTTTCATATTATATTTCGTCACTAATTGATGTTTATCATGACAATAAGATCTAATTCGTCACTTAAAGTTTGAGCTCCAATATAAGATATAATTCGTCACTCTAATTCGTCACTTAAATTCAAAAATCAATTAGTTACCCCTCACCTTTGATCATTCTCACTATATGCCCCCTCATATTAATATTTTTTAAATTTTATTTAATATAACTCTTAAAATCAATGAAATACTGTAGTATGTCTATAAATTAAATTTTAAAAGTAAAATACGATTTATTATCATAATTATAAATTATTGTTCTTGATCATTATTTTTGTACTTAGCTACTCGAGCATGAAATAAATATTAATGAAAGCAGTTAAAGTAGAAGACTCACGAGCTGAGTAATATTCATGAGATATATCAAAGAAAGTTGTTTAAAATATTGTGATCAAAATTCTAGACACCTCTTCTTCATGAATATATTCATGATGAAGAAGTGTCTAGAATTTTGATCACAATATATCAAAATCTATTTGTAATTTATCCGGCTGGATTAATCTCAATATCATTTCTTTCATGTGTAGCAAAGAAGAAATACCAAGAAAAAAATGAATTTCATCAATCTGTGACCTAAAAGATTGGTCTAGTATTTAATAACGAAACTAAAAGATAGAATGTTCGATATAGGGTCTGAATAATTGTAAGCTATCCATCTATCTAAGACCTAAAATATACGTAGTATATCATAGATTTTGATTCTTTTTATTAGTTCAATTACTAATTTTTTATCATTTTTTTCGCAAAAAGTTTATTAGTTTAATAAAATTAAATGATATTTATTTTTTTAAATTAAAAAAGATGAAAATTCGTGATATTTTATATCTTACTCATGAGTCTTCTCTATTAACTACATTCATTAATTTATTCCATGATCGAGTAGATAAGTAAAACAAATAACGATCAACAACAATGACTTATAATTATGATATTAAATTGTATTTTACTTTAAAACTTGATTTTATAGACAACTTTCATTAAATTTAAAAGTTATATTAATGGTCATACGTGTGCGTTGACAAACATGAAAAGTGGAATGTTGCAACTAAATGAGAATGGATGGAGTATATATTTATACTACAATACAATATTCTTAAAGAGAGTAGCGTTCTAGTTTATGCGTATAAAATTTCAGCTAAAAATTCAATCCAGTCAAATGTCGAATTGAAAAACATTGCATGCTTCATGGTTGAATTTTAACCTAAAATATGGAGGGTATAAACTAGACTTGATGAAGAGCCCCCAATGGACTTGGCCAGATGTCGGATCTTATCAGGCCAGCCTGACAGGATTACATCTTTTCTTAAAGAATAATAGCCTTTCACCCGTGCGTTGCACGAGAATGAGTTGATGCGCTCTTATTTAGTTGAAATATGTCTGGTAGTGCACAATTTTACCATTATTAAATTTTATTTAATTATGAGTTAAAATTAGAAAAATACAAATTGACAAACTTGCAACGATTAATTTTTACAATATACTAGATTCTTTACCCGTGCGTTGCACGGGACGCATATGTTATATGTTTAACTATGTCATTAGAAGATAGTGGGAATCTAACGAATAGTTTGATCAACTCGGATTTAGATCTGTTAAAAGTTTGAGATGGATTTTTCAGAGTACAAAGTTTTTCAAAGTTAGGATCACTTGGTACACACAAAATACTTCATTAGATATATGATAATATTTGTGTTTATAGAATATAATCACAAAGGATCCAAGCAATTGTGGAGCACTAAAAATGTCACTGATCAAAATCAGCATCCGAACTTCTCAAAATCAAGCCTGAGCCCCAAATCCTTTGTTCAAGCAACGCCGAATTCTTATTTTGCCAGAACAGTTCTGGCCCCACGATCACCAACAGTCTTATTCATTCATCATGCATGCTTCTGATCTTTATTGGAAAAATTGTTCAGGAGGAAAACCTAAAAGGCCTCTTAGGGTTGGTTTGCAACCACTTTTAAAAAAGCACTTCTCAGCTTTTGGCTTTAAAAAAGCACTTATTTTCCCAAACACTACAACTTTTATTTTTCTCGGCTTCCGCGTCAAAAGTGCTTTTACTTTTTCTATTACACAAAAAGCACTTATTTTACCAAACACTACCCACATTTACTTTTCAAAATCACTTTTTTCTCAAACACAATCAACTTTTATTTAATCACTTCTCCCCATTTCATTAAAAAAAGCACTTTTTTAAAAGCAGAAGCTGTTGCAAACAGACCCTTAGGGCTCTTACGAATAAGAGTATTTTCTATTTATTTTTTTTAAAAAAACTTCTACTTCTATACTATTTGAGTTATTCATCTTTGACTTTTCTACTCAAAAATGTTAAACTTTGACAAATTAACCTCTACAAATTTATGTCTCATTTAGGCAACTTTTATACATGGCCGATGCGATGTTTATTAAAAACCATTCAATTCTCTTTACCTATTTTTTTACATATGGACTCAACTCACATGTTAGAAATAGTAGAAATGCCTATTTGAACATTTTTTCACAAATTTGTATTCAAATATAGTTAAAGGTTTTATTTCATACAACAGAAAGATAAGTATAGTTTAAGAATAACATAACGCACATTTATATATTTGCACACCCCCTGTTTTACCTGTTTACAAAGGCAAGTCATTTAAAACATGCAATTGATATAAATTTATAGTCATCTGATTACTTAGTTATTATAAATAACTTTTTTGAATTAATATGTAAACATTTGAAAATGAAAAAATCTTTGCCAAAATCATTTCTGTATCGCACAAGTGAATTATTAGAGCAAATCATTTTAATAGAAGGAAGGACTTTAACGAGGATTAGTGCAAGATAAAAGGTGTTAATTCTCATGTATTCTTTATTCCTCAACAACTTCATATGTTAGTTTGCCATTACAATTTAGATTGCTATAATACCCAAACATGACTTATAATGAATGACATGACTATAAATAAAAGTCATAGACAATCATCGCGTGTGGTTCATAGTTGAAAAACATGTTTTTGGTCATGATCCACTTTATGTTATTGAAATTAACATATATAACCAATTGCAAACAATAAAAAACATGAACATTGAAATTAAGAATTTTGTCTATAAAGAAGTGTTTCATAACATTTAGCATGAAATGTATCATGTTTTCAAATTATATTTGTATGGCATGCTACTTCCTATTGTGTGGGGTTATAAAAATTTGTATACGATTTTGTTCATTGGTAAATCTCATTGAATATATTTCAATCTCTGTCAAACTTTATTATCGTACGGAATTCTACATAATTCATTAAAATTATAAGATTCTCGTAATTTGAATAAATTAATTACATCGTGAAAATTTTCCAAACGTGCATCACACGGGTGTTCTACTAGTTGGGGTAAAATTAAAGATTTTGTTTATATTTGAACAACTAGAGAGTGACATTTATAAATTTGAATGGATGAGGCGGGCCTACGTTCTAATACAGGCAATAATAGGACTGGGACCGGTTCGGTTCTTACTCAAAATGAGTGGAACCGTTATAAAAATTTTAACTAATGAAATCGGTTCGGTTCCCGAATAAAAAATCAAGAACCGTTATGGAACCGAACCGGTAGTAAACGGTTCGGTTCTTTTTTTTACCGGTTCCTAGAATAATTTTTTCTTGTCTAAGATTTAACACATAATTTTAAACACGTCGAAAATTAAAAACACGAGTATTAAAATTTTATTTGAAGCTCTAATTATTTCAAACATCTAAGCTCAAACTTAACTAATGAACTTTGAACACTTAATAGAACAAAAGTGATTTGAATTTTCATGTAATAAATCAAACATTGAACATCAGTGTAGTATCGGAGCGATGAAGGTTACTCGTCATCATAGTACCAAGAATAGGACGCCTACTTCAAGTCTTTCAAAACATAAAAAAAAAAGACATTGAGTTTGCATGTATAGATATAAAAACATTATTACATTCTATTGATTCATAATAAATCTAATAATTAGAAATATCATGAAAATAGTAAAGTAAAATATGTGCAATCAACTACAAGTTATTTGAGTTATTTTATATTTATAAAATTTATGTGATGGAACAAAACTTGATTTGTAGAAAGGAGTTTAATGTATTATATCAACCTCATGTACAATATTTATTACTTCTTTTCCGTTGATTAAATTAGAATGGTTAGTTAAATATGTTATATTGTTTTATTATTGTTGTTGTGGTGGTGGTTATTATTGCTATTATTATTATTATTGCTATTATTATTATTATTATTGCTATTATTATTATTGCTATTATTATTATTATTATTATTATTATTATTATTATTATTATTATTATTATTATTATTATTATTATTATTATTATTATTATTATTATTATTATTATTATTATTATTATTATTATTATTATTATTATTATTATTATTATTATTATTATTATTATTATTATTATTATTATTATTATTATTATTATTATTATTATTATTATTATTATTATTATTATTATTATTATTATTATTATTATTATTATTATTATTTTTATTATTATTATTATTATTATTATTATTATAATTATTATTATTATTATTATTATTATTATTGTTATTATTATTATTGCTATTATTATTATTGTTATTATTATTGCTATTATTATTATTGCTATTATTATTATTGCTATTATTATTATTATTATTATTATTATTATTATTATTATTATTATTATTATTATTATTATTATTATTATTATTATTATTATTATGGAAAGGCATTTTATTAGGATAAGAAAAGTTGAAGGATTACAAATAACAAGTGGGGAGCCTAGCAACAAGTTGAGCTCCAACCCCTTTTTGAATGGCTAATCGATTCCTAATAAAAAGAAAACTGCCAACTCTTAAAGTGGAATCATGTCTAGCAATATGGCTCTTAACACGTTTAAGAAACAAAATGGATTCCGGTCCGAGTTCCCCCAAGGTGGTGAAGCCCAAGGTACCAAAATTGTGACCATTGCTTTTGCAAATATATTCATATTTATGCTTCTTCCTCTCAATAGCTCTGGTTAAGGCTGCACCGGATTTAAAATGTTCAAGATTAACATCCCCTGCAAAAGGGGAAACAATAGTAACATCCAAGCAAACATCAACACCCTTATCCCATCCATAAAGAAGAACATCAGCAGGTTTAGCCCCACCCCCTTGCTGCGTAAGGAACCCCAAGGGAGCCTCAATTTTATGAGAAATACCAGCCCGGAAACAAATGTCAGCCACAGTATCCCTAACCAAATTATGCCTGAATTTGGGGCCAATATGACTGGAGCAATGAAGGGCATGATCCCCCCAGGCATCCATACTACCAAGGCAACAAGAACAAGTAGCACCATGCTGAAATAGGGGGATGCCAAGTCTGTATGCCAAGATTGCAGTAAACTGTCTAGGACTAATGGTTTGTCCTAGACCTTCAGCAGGGATAGCTAGCAGAAAATCCATAGCATGCTTCATCTTGTTACTTTTCCAAAGAGCAATATCCCTGCAACTCATATTATATTTAGACTCCATTTCCTTATTATTATTATTATTATTATTATTATTATTATTATTATTATTATTATTATTATTATTATTATTATTATTATTATTATTATTATTATTATTATTATTATTATTATTATTATTATTATTATTATTATTATAATTATTATTATTATTATTATTATTATTATTATTATTATTATTATTATTATTATTATTATTATTGTTATTGTTATTGTTATTGTTATTATTATTTTTATTGTTATTATTATTGTTATTATTATTATTATTGTGATTATTATTATTATTATTATTATTATTATTAGTACTACTACTACTACTAATTTTATTTTATTTTATTTTTTTAATAACGGTTCCTTAACGGTTCCATGCACATATTTTTTATAGGAACCGGGAACCGAACCGTTATAACCCGTTTCGGTTCGGTTCCTACAAAAGAGACATTAATTGTTAGCGATTCGGTTCCTAGATGTTGTTAACGGTTCGGTTCCAATCTGTTCTACGGTTCCCGGTTCCAAAATCCCACCCCTAGGCAATAATTGAGGGACTAAATATGTTCTTTAAACAAAATGAAGGTATCATTGGTTTAATAATTCAATACTTTTTTAAAAAGGGAAAATTGCCCTAAATAGGTAACAACTTTGGAAATTTAAAAATATGATCACTATGTTTTCTTTCCAAAATAAGAGTCGTTATTATCATTATTGAAAAATACTGTCATTAATTATAATAAATATTGTCATGTTGAATGCTTAATACTGCGACTATTTGATAGTCATAACTAAAGATGACAGTAAATACTGACAACTTATTGCTATTTTGAGAAGAAAAACTTAACATAGTAGTTTCTATTTTGGAATTCCAAACTCTATTTAGTCCTATTTTGGGAAATCTCCTCAAAAACATTAATAAAAAAACCAAGGTATCATTGGTTCAAACATTTAAATATGTAAAAAAAATTGTGGGAGAAAAAGAATGAAAGGTTAACATCACAAAGATAGGAATATTAACTTTCTAAGAATCTTTTTGTTCTTAGATAGTTAGATAATTCATATTCCTATCTTCTGTGATGTTAAACATCCATACTTACTTTGTCAATTAATAACTAACAAATCTACTTGAAGGACCACAAACGGTGTGCTTTGGAGCCGAGCCTAAATATAACAGGCAATATAAGTATAAGTGTTAACGGTGTGGGAAAAGGCGGAGTGAGTATATGCATTGGGCTCGAAACATTATGCGTTCCTTCCCGTTCTTACCAGTTGCTCCTTACCCACTACATTCGGCCTCTTCCTTTCTCTGCATTCAAATCACGCCCAGTGCAGGAACAGTGCAGGAGGGCGTCTTCAGCCGCTGCGCCGCCCTCCCATTCCCATCACCCCTCTTCCTCTGATCTATTAAGTCCGTATGTATCATATGATATCATATTATTCATTTATAATACTCCGTAGTAAAAATATGAGTAAACAGAATAGAGTTAGTGTACTTTAAATAAGTTAATTAAGAGGAGTTAGTGTTTACATTATTCTCAAAATAGGAAAAACCATACTTCATCTATCAATAAAAAGTAACTGCGACAATTAAGGGACAGAGAGAGGAAATATTATAATGAGCGAGCAAACTACAACTTTTGAAAGACTCCTTTTATAAACAACATTAGTAATTTGTTTATCACTCTTATCACTTCCAATATAAAATTCATCATGAGAAGAGAATAGATTTAATACACTTAAAAAAATTAATTAGGAAGAGGTGGAATTAATGTTTACATTGCTCTTGTAATAAAAAAAATTATAAATATAATAATGAGCGAACAAGTTACACTTTTTGAATTTTTTTTGTAAACAACATTTGTAATTTGTTCATCATTCTCATCACCAAACAATATTTTTAAACATTTACTATTTCTACCTCTTGACACTGCAATGTAAAATTGACCATGCCTAAAGTTAGGGGTGGCCCGGTTCCGGTCTGACTGGCCCGGGAACAGGACCGCACCGCCACTGTGCAGGACTGGACCTACCCAGTGAACTGGTTCCGGGCCTAGGACCAGCCTGGGGTTTTTTGGGAGCGGTTCCGAGATTGGGGAAATAGAGCCCGACCCGGCCGGTACCGGTAGTACCTAAAGTCAGGCTATAGCAAAGTCCAACATGTGATAAAATTTAGACTTCTGTAATGAGTTAATATTTTCATGTAGGATGAACTTATTCTAATTTCAAAAACTCCCACTGCATGAAAAAAAAAAACTCCCACCGTAATATTCCCAAACACCTCAAATAAGTTACATTCTTTCGCTACTTTAGTGAAACCCAAAATCATCAGTGTAATTTGCACTTTGTTTAATTACCTAAAAGATGATAAAATGCTCATTTTAGCCCACTATATGATGGAGATACTTCAAAATTTGTTGATATGCTTATGAAATGATATCCTCTTATGTTTAAAAAAACACGGATAGGAGTCAGGAGAGTGTAACTTCAACCTCAAGTACTTATTATTTATATATCAATTCACCTTATACATCAATTCACCTCATAAAAAACTTTCACCTCATTTAATTTCCCACCTTTAGCCACCTGCTATTGTTTATACCTAAATGTTTAAACAATATATTAAAAACAACTTTTTTACTTCAACAAATCTAGTGATAGGAAAAACAAATACAAAAAACAATCTTATAATAGAGCAAAGCCATCATTCAAACAAATGCTAAGAAATCTTATAAACTGCGATATGACTATGTCTACATGTTTTACATACACATCGAAAAGATCTCTTCTACTTTAACAAAGGCGAGTGATAGCTGAAAATAAATTATAGAACCACCTTACCTCTATACCCCAAGATTTCAACAATTAGACAAACAAATACGGAGTACTAATTTTTCAATATGAAAACAACGGTGTGAAAGAAATTTGTTGAAGAAGCTGCTACTTCATTCTGGACCAACTCCATTGTGGCATCAAACTGGTCCACAACACTAATAAAATAGGTTACCAAGAGTATTCGTTCTGGATTGCATATTTACTTGAATCAATCCAAACAAAATTTATCTGAAAAAACTTTAAAATAATTTTTTTTTTTGAGTAAAAATCAAAACCGGATGTGTGAAATAATATGTCCAAAACATAATATATTTGGAAAACCTCTAAGTTACACTTCACATCGTCAAACTTGTAATCTCGTTGAAACAATTAAAAGCATTAACTGAGCTCTTCATGGACATTATTACAAATATATAGCTATCAAACATATCAGCATTGAGTTTGAAGATGAGATTAACCTATACCCAAAGATGATTTTTTAAACACCGAGTATATACTAAAAAAAACTAATGTATGTTATGCCCAGTACGAAGTATATTCTAGCCGTACCTTGACACCAAAATTGGGGGGAAAAACTTTCTCCTCCTCCTCCTCCTCCTCCTTCCTCCTTTCGCAAGCCGCAAAACCAGAGCCTATAGAGACGTAAAGGTTGCCAGTCCTCCACTCGCCTCGCAGGCTGCCTGGACTCATCTTTCCGGTTTCCCCTTCGCGGCTCCGCCACAATAAGTTTGGCGTCATCACTCCGCTGGCCACCGTCACTGAAAAGGAAAGCTCCAGGTCCGCCGTCCCCGTCCGCAAGATCGGAAAATTTGTTACAGAGGCACTTGGTCGGCTGGTCGCGAGCAGTCTCAATCGGGCACTGCTGTCACCACCGTCTATGGTCCTTCCTGATATCACTACTGTGGCTGCTGCTAGCGATGAATCCCTTGATGCTCTGTCCCTCCCAGCCAAATCGATGACATCCTCTTAAGTTGTGGCTGTGTGGGTATACGCAATATAGTTTTGATTTTTTCTGTATGGAAAACCAAGTGATCGGTCAACAGGGGTGACTCTCAGATAATGACAACTCTCGGACAAATTGTTGGTCATGGTAATACTCCGTACTAAATCATCTTGGGCATTGTTTCAGACCCCCAAATAGAAGACCCGAGCCGCTATTAACCCCAGCCTAATACATCACTTTTTGGCCCATTGTTGGGTAGGAAACTCACCAAAATTTCCACCTCTTTTTATATAGAGATAGATTACTACGGCTGATAATCTCTGTCTTACGACAATTCCACAATAGTAGGAAATTAAGGACACGGTTTGCTCCCTAAGCCAGAACAGCAGCCCGGGACTGGATGCATGGGCGGAGCTAGGGGTGGGCCAATCTAGGCCATGGCCCACCCCAAATTTTAAAAATGGTTTAATTTTTAAGGTAAAAAATTTCGTGTAAATTTTTTTCAAAAAATATTCTTTGTCCCGGTCCAGTGCGGCCCAGTGCTCTGGCTCCGCCTCTGTCCGGATGGATTGAACAGTCTGTTTTATAGGTCCTGCTGGGACACCATAGCTGAGGACCTACATTCGGCAGTACGAGGAATTTTTTTTGGGCATTAAGATGCCTCCGGCTCTTACGAGTTCCCTCATCACACTTATTCCAAAACCCTGAAAGTGCATTTCAATATTGAAAGTGTGTACGTAAAATATATTGAATTACACTTGCGGCTATTCCCAATTCCGCCCTATCAGCCTAACTAATGAAAAACGTGCATCTGAATATTGAAAGTGTGTAAAATATATCGTAGAGTGACTCTAATTAACCTTGAATAAACTCATGTGCATTCGTAACTTATGATTGTGCAATAATAATTAATAAAAATTAAATAATAAAAATTATTGTGCAAGAGATGATATTTTAAAGGTTGCTAAAGAGTAAAGATGATGAGAAGTGCATTACATGAGACTAATGTGTACTAGTATATAAAAAGTGTGTTGCAAATGACACATAGGCCGGCATTATCAAGATAAAACAGAATGGTCTATCGTTACCATCAAAATACATATCCAATAATAGTAAATGGTAGTTACTATTCTAATAAGAGAGAAGATTATTCAATAATGATTGCTCTACAAACAAGGGATCATAATTTTAGTCATAACCGGTGAGAAGCAGTTTCCATAATAAACTATCTCTGGGTTATTACTATAATGCCCATAATCACAATCCGTATTTAAAGAATGGAAGTCTAATATCAATGGTCGATTAATTCTTATTTATTTTAAGAGTTGTTCTCATTTGATCCATACTAGTATTCCACCCGTGCATTGCACGGGGTGTAAAATACAAATATTATAAATATTATTCCCTTCATCCGGCTAAGATTATATCTTTTTTTCAGTTCGTTCCACAAAGACTTTTACATATCAAATCATCCATACTTTATTTTTACTTTATTAATTTAATATCAACCACATACGTTCACTTTTCTTAATAACCACATCACCTCCTCATATCCCAATGTTAGTGGACAATGGTAGTAATATATAAACGTAATTTCAAATCATATTACTTTTTATCACAAAAATGATAGAAATTGTAATTTAAGAATATTCAATATTAAATGTTTAATAAGCACACACATTACAATTGTTGAACACCTTCTCTTAGATGATGCATTTTCGATTTGTTTCATATTTACCTCATTGTCATGTATCACAAACTTCAAGCGAGATGGATTTGTAACTCTCGAAACAATAACATACAAATCTCCATGCATACAAAACATGACGTCATAGGAAAAATAGAATTATTTCCAACAATTGTCCTTGAATCTTAATCATTAATTATCATCATGTAGCTAACCATCAAGAGGAATTATATATGCATAAATGTGAAGGGAGTCTCATACCCATTGGTCTGAAATTCTAGAGCAACTGAGCAACTGACAAGAAAGCGAAGTACATCCTATATGTACGGTGGTTCTCAATTGTGATCGATCACTTCATGAAAGAAGACTCCAATATTCCAACAAGGTCACCAACAGAGCTTCAAGAGATCCCGAAGCTGTTGTACTTAAAGAAGTTAGAGAACGATGAAGCTATGCAACCAATAGTGTTTTAAGTTTATGTAGTGGCTATTAGTTTTTCATTTAAATAGTGTTTGATAAGTTTATTCTGATATACTTTTTTATTGCCAAAATATTTTATGAACTTTTTACAAGTGCCTAGAACCTTTCTTACGCTATTAGGTTCACACACAATGGAGCTGGGCCTCATATGATTAGAGGTTGATCCAAAAGGGACAAAAATGAATATGACAATAACTTGTTCTAAAAAAAAAGATAGGGGCCAATTGAAGAATTGCGCTTCCATTCTTCTTAATTATGTACTACGTAGTATAACTAAGATGCTACTGTGAAGAAGGCCCCCTGTCTGGATTCTTTGTCTGAAGTTGGGTCGACACCCCAGAGGAAAGGTCACGTTGAATCTGGAATTGTGGGGTCGAGCATACCATGTGAAAGTGGTGGAGGAAAATGGATATTCTTTATTCTTAAAAGCAAAACCGTATTGTCAAGCACCTAGTGGTTTGATGGTATCACTGTGGCACTCCAAAAGAAGAGACCATAGATTTGAATCACATCTCAGTTCAAGCGTGTTGGCCTTAACATTGAACAAATACTATAATAGGTTAGAAAGCTTTGCACAAAAAACCATATTTTCTAAAAATAAAAACATTTTTCAGTGTGGAGGGCCCAGATGAAGCTAACATAGCTCTCACCCTCTCTAATAAAATTCTAACCATCCTCTCAGCAACCCCATCCGGTTGGGGTGTGGAGGGAATATATTTATGCATAGAAATACCCCAAGTATCACATAAATCACCAAGCTGATCATCACAGAAATCAAAACTGACAGTGGTCCTTAAAAAAATTATTTTCTTACCGGTTTGTTTTTCAACAAGGGTTTTCCAGTTTTTAAACTTATCAAAAACTTCAGATTTATTCTCAATCAACAAAACCCACACTTTCTTTGAAAAATCATCAATCAACGCTAGAAAATAATTTTTCCCACCATGAGTGGAAACACTATAAGGACCACACAAATCAGCATGAATACAATCAATCACATCAGTACACTTAGGGAGATCAGGAAAACCAACTCTAGACTGTTTTCCTAGCACACAGGGTTGCACACAATTCACAAAATCAAGTACGGGTTCAGCATGACAAACATACAAGTTGTTTTTCATCTCAGCTTTAAAAACAACTAAACAACCCTTAACAACTTTCATGATTCCCTTTCCCCATTTTCTCTTCAAGCCCTCATTTTCAAGGGAAGCACAAGATAGCAAATTACAGCACAGCTCAGAAACATGCCTAACATTCTTCAAAGCAAGCACATAACCACAAGAGAACCTAAGGCATACATCTCCTAATCCTAGCACATTGCATTTCTTCTCATTTGCTAAAGACACAAAGCTATGCCCAATCTCTCTATAGTTTGAAAACACATTTTTCAAAGGGGACATATGAAAAGTACAACAAGAATCTACCACCCAATTTGATTTACCCAAAGAATCAGATATCACAGAACTCAAGTAGTCAAAATCACAAAGATTACTAATCATAAAAACATCACCTAAATCATCTTCACACGCAGTCAAATTAGCATGCTCACTATGCTCATTTTTCCTAGATTTAGGACAGTCTCTTATGAAATGACCATGTTCATGACAATACTAGCAACGCCTCGAATTAGACCTAGACTTAGATCTATGTCGTCTACTATTATTCAATCTCCTAAAACCGCTAGGCGCTAGTCGGGCGTCAGTCCAGCGCCTAGCGCCTAGGCGGCTAGGCAGGCGCCTAGTCGGGGACTAGTCGGAGATACAAAAATTGCATATTTATCTATATTTTTGCATAAATATGATAAGTAATATTGTACCTTTGTGTGTATAATACACACACACATTAACAAACATGAATGATAGAATTATCACATTTAATCATAAGTAGTACTCCGTATATGATAACTAATCACTTAACTTCAATATGTTATAAATATAAACAATGATAAAATTTAGGTATATATACAAACATATATAGTATTATCTTAATGTATAACTTCATTTCTTTATATTCATGGCTAAAGTTAAAGTACGTATATCGTTAGAAAAATAAAATTAAAAAGTCAAGTAATGTTTGGCAAATCTAGACGGCCTAGGCGGCCGAATAGGCGCTCTAGGCGGGCAACTAGGCGCCATAGGTGGCCGACTAATTCACATAGACGGCAAACCAATTAGTCGGAGCGCCTAGACAAAAATCGGGGCGCCCGACCACCGCCTAGCGCCTAGGCGGGGACTAGGCGGACGCCTAGAACGATTTTTAGAATAGAGCTATTATTTTCTCTACCCCTCACATGCATAACCTCCTCGGATTTTCTATCCTCACCCATCTATTTTAAATCTAATTCCTTACTCTTAAGACCATTTACCACAATGTCAACAGTCACATTATCTCTACTATACTTAATAGCAGATTTCACATCACCAAAGGAATCGGGAATAGCATTTAAAAGAGCAATAGGGGAATAATCATCTATATGCTTATCACCACACAACTTAATATCCGAAATAAGTTTGGTAAAAACATCTAGATTTTCTTCAATATCCTTAGACATATCTAGTCTAAATTTGAAGAACTTTTCAAGTAAAAACATCCGGTTAGGCAAAAAGGTTACGTTATAAAGCTCTCTTCAAGTTTATTCCATAAAGATTTGGCTAATTCTAAAATTCCTACTTTTCTGAGCACACAATCAGTTAAGTTCAAGTAAATTGTAGAATAAGCATTTTCATTCATTTCTTCTTTTTTCTCTTCCATATCGGAAGCCAAATAGGTCTCACTAATGGCCCTATGTGATTTTTGTTGAATTAATATGTACTTTATTTTCTGTTTCCATATGCTAAAATCAGTTTTTCCATTAAATGGAGTCATTCCATACTGATTAAAAGCAGGCATTTTCACACAGAAAAAACTAAATAAGAAAATATAAAATGCAACTTTATCTAGAAAAACAACTTAATATTTATAGGAATAAACAGTAGCTCAAATAAATACAATCTAGCAAATATTAAATCAACAACAAATTCTAACAATTTAAAATAATTGAAAAGCATAAACTGAAATTTCGGATAAAGAAGACTTACAACAACCAAACACTAGGAGAGTGTTTGGACCTTACCCACCTAATTTAAAAATTAGGATTTTTCTAGAAATGTTGATTGACTGTTGACTGATTTTGACCAAGTCATAGGCATCCAACTATACTTCAGGTGTGACCAGCTCACCCGCCCAAGGAGTACAAGCCTGCAACAGGCTTCAGCATCCAGCAACTAGGGTTCCAAACTCAGCCCAACAGTGAGCAGCCCGAAACCCAGCAACAAAGCAGTCCAATATTGCTTACGTCCAGGCTCCAGCTCAATTCCAGCTTTTTCCAGGCATGTCAGACCGTGATTAGTAGCCTAGAGTCCAGTGAAGCAGACTTGAAATCCAGTTTCGGCCACCAGGCTTCAGGGTCCACGCCTCCAGCGATCCCTAGCAGCAAGTCGAGCTACTAACCGGCGACATCCTCAGGCGGTGATGAGCAGCGACCTTGATGGCGGACGGCGACTTCCAAGCGACGAGAGAACATCGAATTGGATGGCCAGGCGAAGACCAGGACCTCCGGTTTCAGCAACAACCTCCAGTGGCTTCAATCTCTGTCAGAGATGATGAACCAGCGACGACAAATGGCGGTTCAGGCAGCGAAAGGTTCCGGCAGAGTACATCGGCGAGGCATCCACTAGCTTCAACCGGCGGTGGGCGGCGTCGGGCGTCGGCGAGCGGCGGCGGAGGGCAAAATCCAGCAAAATCGACGACGAAGACAGACCCTGTCTCTGATACCACTGTTGAGGATCGATTCCGTCGACGTATTCCGGCTCAGACAGTCCGGAGCTCGGTTTTCCGGTTGTCTCTTGTGCACACCTAGGCTAAGGGAGCAACACACATTTCTAGCCTCGCCAATACTCACCCTCCTAACCTCACCAAGAAGAAGGAAAGCTGCCTCACTATGAGCAGTCTCTCTAGCAGGAAGAAAAGGTTCAACTAATGAAACTCTATGGTGTCTTTCACTCGCAGAACAAAGGGTGCAGGGGTGTGCTTATAACAGAGAAGAATTTTGGCCTTATTAGCAGGGACACATAATTCACTGCACACACAACTCACCACTAGCTCAATAATGAGCTGAATTCAAATTCTAACGGGAGAGGCAAATATTGATAGGTCAGATAAAAGGGTACAGTGTAGTGAGCTGCTAGACAGTGTGTTAACCATTATTAATATAAAAAAAACATTTGGGCCAACAATATATTACTCGTAACAGTGATCGGCACACACTGTGTGCACGATGGGCTGATCATACGGTATTATTTGCGTACTCTGGTAGTTTCAGACACATTGGAGCTGGACTATATTGATCTTTTACCTACGCTATACTTTATATATAAAAAATATAAACTGTTGTGCTAATGGCCTGCCATCTATTTCCTAAATTGTAAAACCCCTAAACTGTGATAAGAACTTGGAGTTAAATTTACTTCATTCCATTTCCTCAACCAAGTCAAGTTTTAACTTCTTTTAATATAAATTGTATGCGCAGATCATTTGCATTACCCTATATATGTATGCGTGTATGTATTTCTGTGTGTGTTCAAGTTTATGTTAAAATTTCTATTATGATTGGAATAACAAAACATAGAACTCATGTATAAACCAAAGCACAAAATACGTTGTTTTTCGTGTAGTGTTGGTGAACTCTCTATCAAATTTTTATTTTCTATGAAGCTGAAATTAAATTCCTTCATTTAGTTAGCATAAATAAAAGAATGAGTTAAGGATAGAAGGCTTCAAATAAATTCATTGATTAGAGAATGCACCTGTACCCAGAAACTTGCTTCAAATAAATTCATTGATTCAGGTATATCATCCGGTTGGATAGCTTTTAGCAGTATTAAATCACGCTCAAATAGCCAAGGACCATCCTCAATCACACGATTCATATCCAAAACGTGATTAAAGTTTAGCAAGTACATTTGTTCGCCGATTTCTTTGATAGTCATACCTTTACCTGGCTTCCAAAGGGAAGACATCAATTCTTGAAACCCGGGTAGTTTAATCTTTCGGTCTGTGATGACCACCGCGACCACCGGATGCGCCACCAGTTCACTCTCCATCACGGCTTCCTCATCAGGTTCCTTGTCAAAGTTCAACTCGCTGCCCTACTCTGCCATCGACATTCTTTTGTATGATGCCCTCCTTGCACCGGAACCTTCGGCCAGCGATCTCCCTGTTCCGATGCAATTCCTCGGTCCTATCGAAACCTTACTTCCCCGCCGCCTGCCTTGACCTTCCTCTCCTACAAACCCGATCACCGGCCGAAGGCCGAAATCGAAAAACTAACCTAGCGGCTGAGCCCTAGGAGGACCGAAGTTTTAGAGAGAAGTTCTCAGCTCTGGAATCTAACTTTTTTACTATCAATTTTTATTATTAATCACTTTTTCCTTACATCTCCAAAATGCTTTTTTTTAAGCAGAAGCAGTTGCAAACCGTCCCTACGCCCTATTTTAGACCATTATCAACTTCAATATATTACCAGCCTATCACCTTTATCTCTGTATCATGCACGTCACTCGAGAATATAATAAATGCTCCTGTAAAGAAAACTGAGCCATTTGCCAGGCTAAAATTGACCTCCGCCGAATGCCTATTTCTACACTTGCTTTATTGGACCCAATTCACCAAATGTTTAGGCGGGAAGTTTGCCTATTTTCTCACGGTGGTTTGTATATACTACCTCCGTAACATTGGGATGTTTCCATTTGAAAAGTAGGTAGATTAAGAATAGTGAAAGGAGATATGTATTATTAGGGGTATGATGGGAAGATAGTGAAATAATGTGATGGAATGAAGGATAAATCCAAAAAAAGTAGGTGTAATAGTGTATTATTTTTAAAATTATTGAGGGTATGATGGGAAGATTTAGAAATGAGAAGATATTAGTGTTACGTCCAAAAAAGGAAAGTGGGAAGATATTTACGTTACGGAGGTAGTAGTATGGTATGATTCTACTGCAAAAAATTAAATTACAAATGGGAACCATATAGAGAACAATTGTTATGGGTACAATATCTGGGAAAAGAATATACCTCTGGTTGTGCCCTATGTTGCACCGATACTTCACCTCGATGTCGTATCTGCGTATCCGATACGTATCCGTATCCGATACTCACCGATACGCGTCCTGTACGTATTGGGTCCGTATCCGTAATTTAATAAAAATATCGGGCTTAATTTTAAAAATACCGATACTTCCAATACCCGTATCCGTGAACCGATACGCATATCTGACCCTATAACCCCTCATTTGATACACGACATGACGAAAATTGAGTAGCCGCCCAAGTGACCACAACATGTGGAACATTGATAAAGATGGTTTCGGGAGTATGAAAAATAATGGAATACTATAATTTGTCATTTCATTGCTTGATGAGCTTTAATTGAAACAAGACATTGATGTAAATGCAAATAGAGAACAAAAAAATGTTATTTGAATTTAAATCAAAATATTAGTACTTTTGTTTTTAGCTTTTTAAACTAATCTTTGAAATTTTATTATAATAGTTATTTTTTTGTACTATTATTATTTTATTTATGAACCCCTGAATTATATATATTTGCAAATTATATCCTATATTTTTATTATTTATAAATATACCCCGTACTTCTATCCTATGATTTTTTAAATTGCCGTATCACTATACCCGTATTCGCGTATCCGCGTATCGGTGTATCCGTGCAACATAGGTTGTGCCCAATATAAGCTGCGTTGGTGTTTGGGTAATAAGCTATGTAGCACCGATACCGGTACGCGGAAACGCGGAAACGTGGAAACAGGTACGGGGATACGTCAAAACAAAAAAAAGTAAGATACGGATACGGGGCCATATTTATAAATAATAAAAGTTACGGAAATTGTCCTAAATAGGACCAATGAGTTCCTAAAAAGTACAAATAGGACTACTACTTTTTAAATTTCCTAAATAGGACTAAACATTGATTTTCTACCCTAAATACCCCTAAGAGTATTAATTCATAATGAAATATTTTAATTCATAATAAAATCATAAAAAAACGTAAAAAATATTTAAAAAACGTAAAAAAATTATAAAAAATTTATAAAACATTTATAAAATAAAAAATTAAATTTTTATTTTTTTAACTTTTTTTAAAAAATAATAAAAAATAGTAAAAACCCATAAAAATGATAAAAATTATGGATACTTTTCCCACCGCCTCCCGCCGCCTCCCAGCACCACCACCTCCGATTGGTGAAATTTCTTCCACTTTTGGTAAAAAAATGCCATCTTTTTCCGAAAATGCCAAAAATATGGCATAATTACTCTTCAATATGCCAACATTTTCATTGAATATGCCATCATTATGGCATTATTTAAAATGTTGGCATATTTTTCTCCGGTGATGAGAGCTGGTGGTGCTGGGGGTGGCAGGGGTGGTAATGTGTTTTTTTTTTAATTTTACGATTTTTTTTTTTATTTTATTTTTATTTTTTTTACAAAAATATTTCTTTGATTTTTTAAAAAAATATTTTTATTAATTTTCTATTATCTTTTTACGATTTTTAATATTTTTTTCGAATTTTAATATTTTTGTATGATTTTATTATTAATTAAAATATTTCACAAGTTACAAGGGTATATTTGTCCAAACACACACAAATAGTCCTATTGAAGGAATTTAAAAAATGTAGTCCTATTTGTGCAATTTTGCCACTTTTTAATCCTATTTAGAGAATTGACTCTAAAAGTTATGGGGGTGTATTTACAAATATTAAAAGTTATAGGGGTCTATTTATAAATATTTAAAATAGATTTAAAAAAAATATATATATATACATATAATATCCTATGATGTCTACCCATTCATTGCATTGAAGCATTTTCCTTTTTTAAGATACTTGCTGATAAATTCATAATATTTCTCATATATACTAGTGTATCTCGAAATATAAATGTAATCAATAAGTCATTAATTTAAAATGAGAAATAAGTCAAACAACTACAATCTTGAAATTAAAAATGCAAGTACCCACTTCAGAGTATGATCAGTTAATGACTCAATTCGGATATAGCCATATAGGCCCATTATCAGAAATTTTCAAAAAATTACAAAAAAAATGGAAACTTTTAAAAATTGCAGATACGGCCCGGGAACGTACGGTACGGGTATCCTAGAGTATCGGATACGGGAATATATCCGATACGCCGATACGCTACCCTAGGAAAGTATCCGTGCTTCATAGGTAATAAGTGCCGAATTGAAATTGTGGGCGTTTGGTTGGGATTACAATTAAACTGTACAATATTCGTGGGCAAGAGATGGATGAGTTAGACTCCAAAAAAACACGATGATTAAAGGATACTATATCCAAGGATATCCAGGTAGAAAAGAGGGGTGATGAGAATCGGATCGGATGGCGGTGTAGCGGTTGAAGAAGGCCGTCCGTACAAGGGCAACTGAGAGTTGAAACCAACTCCTGCCCGACTGGATGTTGGAGATATTATACGTGGTAACCTGCAAAACAATGTTAGAAAAATAAAACAGCTCGAGACGCGTTAGACGCTGTCCTAAAGAAAGTATTTCTGGTGGTCGGAAATCTTCCCCCAAGATATAACGAGCTCTTCGGCGAGTTGCCGGACATAGAAGTACGAGGATAGAAAAATCATTTTGTAATCCAGCAGAGCTTAAAGATAATACGGAGTAATATATGAGATTGTTTATATACTTCGTATTACTACTTAGAAGAACATTTTGATGAAGGAAGGTTTATAGGAGATAACAAATTTTGTAGAAACTTTGTTTATCTTTCGTATCTGGAAGGAAGAAAGCTCAAGTCTAATCATTTTTTAAGAAACTTTGCTCTATCTTCCAACATTAAGCCGGGTTTCACATAATTAATGGAGATAATTCTATTCTTCAAAATCATGAGAAAGTTTTATTTATGAAACATCATTGCACCACTTTTAAGGGTGAATGGATATCCATTATTGTGTTTTACCTCATGTGAATCAACCCAAATGACATCATTGTATCCTGATAATACAACGGATAACTCTTAATAAAATATAAAGTATTTATCCTAAATGAGACTAAAACAATGTATAAACTCCACAATAGGACTCTAAGTTTATTATTCTCTAAATAGGACTAAAGTTTACCCTTTTGCCCCTGAATCAATTAAGCCTACAAGTCTACCCCTGCAATTCATCGCACCAGTACTCCCGTCGCCGGCTCTGCAATTCATCGCAACACATCTCTGCCTCCCATGGACTACTGCTCCATGGCCTCGCGTCACTGTTCTGTCATCCTGCACTCATCTGCAACCAGGTAAGTCTTCCTCTTCCTCTTCCTCTTCCTCTTCCTCTTCCTCCTCCTCCTCCTCCTTTTCTTCTTTCTAATCCTCCTCAAATTTCTGGCCCTCCATTCTCTTCTTCTTTGGATTTCATGCAATTGAATTTTACTTATTAATTTGAATTTTTTGGATTTGATTGTATTTATTCAGTAAAATGTCACTGGTATAATATGAGAATGTCAAAATTATTAGTTATTTGAAGAAAAAAATGTCACGTTTGTGACATTGTATTTATTAGGATGTCAATCTGAAAATGTCACTTTTCTTTCGAAAATGTCATGAAAGTGACAAAGTATCTTCCCTCCAGTGACTCTGTGCAAACCTCCATGAGGAATGCCACCTGATATGCGAGAATGCCATAAAATGCTATAAGAATGACATTTCCTTATGGACATATGACATTTTCAGACATTTTTAGATTGACATCCTGATAAATATACTGCCAAAAACGTGACATTTTTTCTTCAAATAACCAATAATTTTGACATTCTCATATAATAAAAGTGGCATTTTTGAAAATAATCAAAATTAATAGATTAATCTAGAATCTTAAAAGTTCACAAATTAGAAGAAAATAGAAAACCAGAAAAAAGAGGCCCAGGAAGAAGAACAAGAGAAAGAAGATGAGGAGGAGGAGGAGGAGGAGGAGAAAGAAGGAAGAAGAAGAAGAAGAAGAAGAAGAAGAAGAAGAAGAAGAATGAGAAGGAGATTACCTGGAAAATTGCAGAAGGAGAGATGCCCTGCTATGGAAGTTTTCCAGCGTGAACAGAGCATTGCGGCCATGGAGGTTCCAGCATGGGTGATGAGTGCAGCTATGGAGATTGCAGCGTGGGTGATGAGTGCAGCTATGGAGGATGTCGTCCGTCGCTGGTGTGCATCGGTTATTTAATTAAGGGTAGTTTTGTCAGATTACCTAACTTTAGTCCTATTTTTGTTAAATAAAACATAGTAGTCCTATTTTTGCAATTCTACCTTGTTTTAGTCTTATTTAGTTAAATCTCTCTAAAATATATAACCATTGTATCATTATAATACAATGGATAACTCTCATATAACATCATTGTACTGCTCTAGTACAATGGCTATTTTTCAATAAACATATCATCGTTGTATCAATTTATTACAACAGATAATACCAATCAAATTTATGTCATAATTAATGGTATCTCATTTACATTAGAATGAGCTAAAAATAACCCCCACATTTTAAATATATACTATTAGCCAATTAGGTACAAAGACCATTACTAAACAACGGTAAGACAATCAGCTAATTAATCATCCCAATCATTTCATGATTTTTCAAACGGGAGAACGTCCGGTCATGTGAGTTCGTATAATTCACTCAACACTTTAAATAATACGGAGTATCCCAGTAAATATGTATGCACACGTAAATACGGAGTATAAACAAGCTCAGCTGCTCAGGTAATTTAATCTACCATATATACTAGTACGTACTATTCCAAGCAAAACCCGTAACCAGGGTTAACAAGCTTTTGAGAAAAAAAACTAACATGGGGATAGCAATTATGCCATTTAAAACTTCATAACGTCACTCGCATAGGGAATTAAAATTGCTCCTATAAGATATGCCATCCAGCTCAACACATCATAACATACTTAGCAGGAACCATGCATACATGCAATAATGTCTAAACATTACGTAAATACAATTTTCAACAAAAGTCCAGAATTGTTGCTTCATGCATATAAACATAATTAAAATACAGAATTTAAAAGGGGGGCCACCCAAGATTTCTAACAAAATCAATCTAGCATATACCAACATAGCACTAAAGGTATGGGTAGCCATGCATAGACAACAATCCTTTTGCGTATCATGTAAGCACTATAAAGTACGTAGTGCAATCTTTAATATAACAATCACAACTAAACCCATTTATGAGAACACGGAATACATAATTCAAATAGCATAAGATGCTCATTTGTGTAGGATGCATGCGAGTTAAACTCAAGCAGAGTACAATTTATGATTTTCAAAAATCACGTTTGAACACAATAAAAAATGAAACTACACCGGTGAAAAACAATAGTAAAGAAAAAAACTACTACACCCTAAGAATAATTAAGATAGGAAAAATAGCAATTAGAAATTAGTAACGTAACGCATGTAACTAAAAACTTTCCAACGCATGCATTAATCATACAAATCAATCTCATAAGATCCACTCTTACAGTAGCCTTTGCCAAAAAAAATCATTTTTGATCACAACAATTTTGTCACAATCAAAAGGTATTTTAATCCCAAATTTTTCCGAGAGAAACGGAAAGCTAAATATTCCAAATCTCCGGCACATGAACCATGTCATTTAGTGATAAAGTTATCCCGATGTGAGTTTAAGAAATATTTTCTTTTACCATGCATCTTAGCGGTTTTCGAGTCCACTAGGTACACAAGGTATTCGTCATCTCCTATAGTAGTATATATAGGAGGTTAAAGCACTTTTGTTTTGACAAATGTGCATGGTAGCCCCAGATTCTACCACTCATTCATTCACATTGTTAATTTAACAACTTTGAGAAACAACCACAATAAAAATAGGGAAATTTCCCGGGATATGACTAAAACTCATTGAGTTTTCCTAAATATGACTAACCTAGTTTTTTGAGTATTGTATGACCGAAAATCCAAAAAACAAATTAAATTTCGTTTTAATTAAAAGTTAAATGACAAAAATACCCTTATTTAAAATATGTGCATTTTGCACTAATTTCGTCCAATTAAAATTACTGCACTTTATATCGTCATTATTGCACAACATTACTGCACAACATTACTGCACACCCGGTAATAATCAATGCACTACTTCCAAAATTAATTCTCTTCTCATTCACATTACGAAATTACTTATAGTTTTTTTTAGATTGAATAATTTTATTATTTTATTTTATTTTTAGGAAATTTAGTGTATTGCGTTTCACGGTAAAATTACTGCTCTTTGTTACTGCACTACCGATCATAATCATTGCACAACAAACTTTTATTAATGCATTTGTTCACTGCCATGTACAAATATGTATTGACATACTCAATAATACGGAGTATATATTATGATGTTCAGTGCTCATATTTACTTCACATATTTAATGCCCACAAACCCTAATTTTAGAAACTCCAAATTTAAAAAAAAAAGCAAAAATGAGAATGATGGGCCTAAGCTAGTAGCACATACAAAGTAAGTAGCCCATCCATAGTCAACCCATTTGAAAATATACTACGTACAAACCTAATTTTAATTTTAATTGGACTTCATATACGGAAGAGACATGCAAGCCATCTATTTCACGCATGGAGGCAGACAGTCCGTGCAGCTAGATGGAGGCAGCGAGTTGGAGTGTGGTTATGCGGTTAGATGGTGGCGGCAGGTTGGGGACGAAGGGAGGCAGGCACCTGCGAGGCGGGCGGCTGGTTGGTGACGAAGAGCGGCACCTGCGAGGCAGACGCAAATGGCTCTCCGGCCATCTCTGCACAGGTGTGAGGCCGCCGGCGACCTCCGAGCCAACCATCGTGGGTGAGGTTAGTTGTGACGCTTCTAAACCCCGTGCGACTCGGCGACGTGACTCCTGAGCGGCGAGCATGCGGCGGCGCATCTAGACGGCGGAGGCTGGTGGCGGTTGTGACAGTGGTGGCAGGCGGCAGTAGTGGGATGAGAGGTGGGTC